>JARVGV010001299.1:29752949-29764716 GCA_031762435.1 Hypsolebias longignatus | reverse complement strand
AATTATAAAATGCTGCATAAAAAAGGCAACGAACGGCGCGATGACGTCACTAGGGGCGGAGTCGTAAGTACGAAGCGTCGTAGGTCGATGGAGTCTTAACTCGGGGACGACCTGTATTTCCAAGCAGTTAACTAACACAATACCCTCAAAAAAATTTAAAAAACCATAAAATGCTGCATAAAAAAGTCAACGTGAGGTGTGATGACATCACTGGGGAGGCGGCCATAAGTTCAAAATGCCGTAAGCTGGGGGTGACGTAACCCGAGGACTACCTGTATTGTTGTTGAGGCTCATATTAGACATTGTAAAAGGTCTCCAACCTTTGTTTTGACTTCATTTAAAAGTAACATCTCTCTAAATGTTATACCTGGTGTTACCATTAGATTAGTTCCTCTAATCTTCCTTAATCCATTTCTTATCCTTTTTTACGTTTTGGTTTCGTCCAGTCTGAACCCATACAGCTACGATGAGAGCTGCGTGTCCAGTAGCGTTGACCACCTGCCTCTAGCTGCCCTCCCGCTCCTCGCCATCGTGTCCCCACGCTACCAAGACGCTGTGGCGACCGTCATCAACCGAGCCAACCAAGTTTACCACAACTTCCTGCAGTCGGAAGATGGCCAGGGATTCACTGGGCAGGTCTGTATATCAGAGTCAGAGATTCCTTATTGTCATTCGCACCCTTGTGGTACATGTGATGAAACGAAATTATGTACACAGGGTCCCAGGTTCACCTGTTTAGAAAGGGAAGAGGAGTGAACTTTGTCGTGTTATTATCAATGAATGTTAGGCCATGACCAAGGAGGTAAAAATTCCTTGATAGGTCGTGTGACCTATAACAAGTGAGGGAGTTAGCTTGTTCAAGGGATTTAGATCCCTCTCCTGTACACCATAATTGCAAGGCTCTTTACGACAACTTGTATTTTCTAATGAGGTAATAATGTGTGAGAAGAATGTTCACTCCGGAGGTGAATGGAGACATTAGGTTTGAGCTCTGGAAAACAAAGCCTCTATCTTAAACCATGAAACTATTGTAATTCACAACCACAAAAGAACCGTTGGACACTTGCTTTTTCTTTTGGGTGGATAATTTCTATGTTTCCTGCTGTGACTCAGCAGCTTTAGTGTCTGTTAAAAATGGCATGTTACTTAGGCCTTGTTCAATTATAAGCCTTACTCAAATGTCTTCATTAGCTATTTGGCTACACAAAATGCCACAAACAACCTTTCTCTGTGATTTTATTTACACTAATACTTATTTATTTAACTATTGTGGATGGTATGTTATAGATATGTGTCATTGAAGTTTTAACTTGGCCTGTTTTTTTCCTTCATCTCGCCTAACCTGCTCACCAAAAAATAATCAAATTTGATTTCTGCTCATTTTTTGCGGCCATCTTGAATCAGGTTGACTCAGAAGTCAATCACAATTTGTAGGGGGCATTATTTCTAACTGTTTTGCCCCACTCTCTTGGAAATGCTCTTGAAAACTCCTATCTTAGGATAATATCAATTAAGTGATTAATGTTTTCATAACCAAGCCATATTTTATTATTTCTTACTTTTATATAATATACAATCAAAAACCTTCAGTTAAGTGTTTAATGTTCTAAGTATTGTAGATTATGTAAAGCTACTCTTTTGTTCTGTTATTCAAAGATGTTTTTTTTATTGATTGTTTGAATTGTTTTGTTTTGACAAAAAGGAGCAGATAAAATACGATTTTTTTCTTCTTTCTGCCACCTTTTGTTTTATGTTATTCTTTTAATAACATGCAAATTGTGTTTTTATTATTCTATTTTTTTCTGTATTAATGTAAAATGCATACAGTAAATTTAATTAAAAAAAAATCTTATTTCACAATAGCGCACAGTTTTTCCAGTACTTTGTCATTCCACCACATTTGGTTCCTATACCTAATATACTTTCAGTGCACGGGGCTGGGACGCAGTCACTCATGACCTTCTGTCTCACTGATACACTCGTATCAAACTGTTCCCCTGCCGCGGCAGCCGCTGACTGAAGGCGTTGCTTTTAGAGATGGCTGAAATTGTTTTCTGAGCAGGTTTGCCTGATGGGTGACTGTGTGGGCGGAGTGCTGTGCTTTGACGCTTTGTGCTTCAGCAACCACCCGAGGCTGGGCAGCCCCAACAACAACAGCAGCAGGAACAACAGCACCGAGAGCCTGAAGGTAGTCGCTCAGCGTTTTCGTGATGACACACATCGATGGTGCACAGGAGGCATGTGTATGTGTAGGAGGGGGGCATGGATAAACATTTCCCCGATACAACATGATTAAAAGATCACTTCAAATGAACAAGATTACACGTTTTGATTATGCATTGTGTTCATCGGTGTTCAAATTTCTGCAAGAGAGAACGTGCGCATTGGTGGCAACGTCTTTGGTACGACTTTGTGCTTGGATGGAACAAAAAGTGATTTTCATCCATGAAATCAACCTCACGCTGGGTCTATTTTCTTCTAGTTTTTCCTCTATAATTTGCTTTTTAGCTACATCACAATTCTCTAGTGGCGGAGATTATGATTAATTCTTAAAGCCCCTAACATAAATATGTAAAACGGAAGAAATTATTTTAATTCTGTGACTCATAAATTATTTTTGTGGTGAATTTGATGGGGGAACCTCAAGCTTTTTAAGCACCACTCAACAGTTCCTGCGGAGTACATGTACGGCATTCGTCATACCATTTCAGCTGAAGTGTCGGACTAAAGCACCTTGTTTTTTGTGTCGTTTTCTCCCTGTAAAGTGTTGAAATATTCCCATTTTCTCCTGCTTCCCTCTGTCACTCAGATCCACTCACTTCTAATAGATTCGGACACATTTTCTGTCTCCCACACTCAACAGTTCACCTTGAACAACCCATCTACTCACCTCATTTTGTGCAATTTCCAGTCGTGACTGGAGGGTTTGCAGTAAGTTGTACACTTTCGTTCTTTGCCTCAGGACAACACGGGTCGGCTGGGGGAGTCCAGCCCCAGCCTGAGTTCAAGCAAGAGGTTGAGTAAAAGCAACATCGATATTTCTGCTCCCAATGAAAGCCAGAGCGGCCCGTCACTCAGCCGTAAGCAGAGCGACTCCTACGACGGAGACGCCTCGTCCACTGGGCAACGCAACTTTTTTTCCAGGTGACATAATAACACAGCAACGTTTCAGCATTTCAAACAAATCTCTAGTCTCTGCTGAGTTAAAACTAGTTAAGATTTGATTTATTAACCAACACACTTTTTCAATAAGGATTTAAACATGGGGATAAAATTAATTTGCCATCACCTTTTAGCTTTATACATTAACTTTTCACATACTGTGTAAAACATGGGACGCTTCTGTGTCAATATAAATATCTTAACCTTTAAATCTATGACTTTATCCAGTTCTTTAATGGCAAAACTCTGACCCGGAATATGAACTTTCCTCTAAAGACTGTTTTAATCATGAACCTTCTCGAACTGGAAAAGCTAGATTATGCAAAACATGGATGTCTTTTGCCATGAAATTGAGAAAAACCTTTGTTTAATGTTGGAATCATATCTCTAATGTAAAACTGGTAGAATCCAATTCAATGCAAACAGAACAAAGATACATTTTTTCACAATATAACCTTTGTCATTATTTGCTCTATGGGAATGGGGTAGCTCAGTGGTTAAGAGCTGCAGCCTTGTAATCTTGGGGCTGCTGGTTTGATACCATAATATTTTACATTATTAGTGGTTAGCGTATAAACTAGATCTTTAACGTATTGTTTAGCGTTAGTTCAACGTATATCTTAGTGTATATCTTAGATGCTTATATACTGTTTCTTTTTATGCTTTGTATTTTTGCTATTTCTGAGTGTAACTGGGACCTTGGGTACACAATTTTGTTCCACCTCATGTACCACATGTGATGTGAACGACAAAAAAGAACCTTTAACCTTGAAAGGGCATTCGACATAAACCAATTGCCAAATCTTTCATGCCGGTTCACTCGCTGTGGCAAACCCCGCTTAAGGGAGCAGTCAGAATAAACTTGCGTTATTATCTGCACCATAAACGCGCCCTCACATGGAAGACAGAACCCCAACACACAAAACTTTGAGGAAATTAAAACAAGTTATTAGCTAGAAAACCATATTTCAGCATTTGAATTTCATTAAGTTCATAGATAGATTGATGGTTACTGTAGCGTATTATGGATTTGTGATTGATCCTGATGTATAGTGAACGGCCTGTCGTCTAGATTTTTTTCTGTAAAGTGTGACCCTGTCTCACTCGTGCCATTTATCAATATTTTCAGCTCGAGTTCCTTGCCTGCCAACCTGTCTCAGACGAGGTATAAATAGCCATTTGCACTCATGCCAGACAGTCTGAGAGAAACCGAGCTCTGCAGGGTAATTTAGCTGAGCGTAGATGGGATGGAAGAATTGCGATGGACATGTTTACTCTGACCAAGTACCAGCAACCTGCTCTTCATTTCCAAGTCACGGGCTCCTCTAGGCATACCCCATCATAGCATTCAAGGGCACTTTAGGATTCTGTCAATCCCCAGCAAAGCCGCACAGTTCATGATGGTGCACCTCTCACTTTTCACTCCTTCCTACACTCCATAAGTCTGAGCAAGGCAGCGTAGGGAATAAACCTCCACTGTTTTCTCTCACACAGATCCTATAGACGTTCCCCATCACTAAGTGAGCTTATTAAATCTTTCTTCACTACATTAATCTTCCTGTCTTGAATAGTCTACCTCTAGTTAGGAGTATTTACTTGTGCGCCTTGTTCTTTTTTTTTGCTCCTGGCTTCTACAATCACTCAGATGATGTGCAAATGATCATATGTCTGCTTTTGTAAAAACTTGGAAGGATGCGTTTTGGACTGCAAGCACTATGTTGATTTATTATTATTATTATTATTTTTACCAGAATGGGAGAAATTGCTCTTTTCTGTTATCCTAGTTACACTCTCACCAAGTTTTCTTTGCACTTGTTTGTTGGAAATATTTTATTTAAAATTGTCAAGTAACTTAAACTGTGTGGATGTTTTTCTGCAATGATACTATTTTTGGTACCACATCAGTGAACTAGTGACACAAGAGAACCCAAAAAACAAACAAAAAAGCAGCAGAAAGCAATCAAAGAACTATCGATTTGGCTTTTACAGATGGCAGGAGACTGCTGGCTAATCCGTCCTGCACATGCAGGCCTTAATGGGGGAATGTTGGCGAGCTGTTAAGCAGAGGGATGGAGTCAGTCAGCAGCAAAGGACGTGGCTACAACTGGCTCGGCTGTTTAAACAGCTGTCGGTGTGATGCAGGCGGAGCGTAGAGCTGCTCGGGCTGAGTCATAAAGGCTCGGTGCTGACAGCTACAACAGAATGATAAAACTAACCAGCCGACGTTTGAATGAGGGCGAGGCTAAAGGATTTCTGACTCATCTGTGTCGTATTACTTCCTGCTGCAGCTTTCAGTTTATTGATTTCTAAAATGTCAGATTAACCCATATGCTGCATTTAGCACCTGCCACCGAAGGCAAAAGAGCGAGGATGTTTTTGTCTTTGTGTATGCATCTGTTCATTTGTCTGACAAACCACTGGACAGATTCTAATGAAGCTCTCAGGAAGTAATCATTGGAAGCACATCTACACCTGATTAACTTTTGAAACTAGTCCAGTTCAAGATGGCTGCCACAATTAAGCATTAAACACAATTTTACAAACACCGAGCCAGAGTTTGCTGGGTTAATGGCTGGGAGTCATATTCAGCTTGTATCTTGAGGACTAACTGACAAGATTTGTTAAGATGTGTACACAAGATTTGTTTTGAATACGTTGCCTCCAATTATTGGCGTCAGCAGTCTTTTAGTCAAAAAAAATATCTTATGAACCATTTTCTGCAAGTAATCGCTGAGTAATACATCTAAAACTGATGACCTCTTCTAGTCAACCCTGCTCGGATTTATCTACATCCAGCTATAATGTGCTGCCAGCGCAGAGTCATTCACAACACATACTGAGAGCGCCAACAGATTGCAAGGTATCACAATATTGTATGAGACGGTTATGACCCATAACCCCATCCCATCTCACCATAAGAAGATCCTCTGACATAAAAGTTGGTGGGCAATATGCATTCCTCCAAGAAATTCAAGGCCTTTATTTAAAATTACATATTTTATTGTACACAAATCCTACAGCCTACACTCGGTCAGCCTCGTGTATTTAACTGAAATACTGTAGTCCCTCGCTACTTCGTGGTTCATTTATCGTGGACTCGCTCTATTGTGGGTTTTCAAAATATGATTGAACATGACACACAATTGGCTGACTGATGGATAAGCCGCACGATCTGCATGGAATTTTTATTCAAAATGAATTATTTAAAATTATTTAGCACCTCCTGCACCTTTGTGCAGCCCACATTGCAGGATAAACTTCCTGCAGCAGCTGAGCAGCTGTTCACTGTGCAGAGCAGAGAAGTGGGCGTGGCCAAGAGCACTTGCAGGTAGCAAAGAGCAGAGGAGGTAGGAGCTAAAATCTTGACATTCTGTGATCTTTTAGGGCGTTTAGAGTTTAGAAACATTGTTTAAAATATTGCAAGAGTGTGGGAAGGGTTTAAAACACCTCTCTATATAAATAAATAATAAAAATAAACTACTACTTACTACTTGTACTACTATTCCTACTTCACGGTTTTTCACTTATTGCGGGTCTTCAGGGTACGGATCCCCAGCAATAAACGAGTGACTACTGTACTCCGAAACGGTCAGAATACAGTGCGTTTAGTATAATCTTGTCTAAACAATTAAAGTTTCAGTTTTTTTATTAGTTTGCTGATATTTACTTTTTTGTCGTTGCAGAAATCAGTTGCCATATTAAGCCTTTATCATGTACTTCCACCTGAAAGTAAATAAAAATTACGAGGCATCATCCAGAAGCCATGTCTGTCCGCCAAGTCAAGTTTTATGCAGATGACTGTATATTTAAACAAGCAGGCCTTCAAAAGGCACAGAACACTTTAGTTTGATATGTAATGTCTGTAAATACAATAACATGATGTGCTTTTTGTTCCATCCCCAGTCTGATGAAGGATAGTGTGGAGGTGCGAGGTGGCAGCAGCATCAGTCTAGAGTTGAATCCTGGTCGTTTCGACTTCGAGGTGTCAGACTGTTTCCTGCTGGGCTGTCCTCTGGGCCTGGTTCTGGCCATGAGACGCACTGTGCTGCCGGCTGTTCAGGGTAAGAATTGTGCCCACAAACTACACATGAAGCACCTATCTTACTTATGCAGCGCATACACAAAATTAACATCGCTTTACAGTAAAAGACCAAACAGGCTATAATAAAGAAATAAATAAAGGTAAGATAAATAATTAAATGAAGCTAATGATGTTTATATTGAAAAGAGCAACACTACAAATAAAACTCCTTACTCACCCCTCTAAGATTGTCTCTGCTGTGTTTCCATTTCCTCAGTGAGTCAGCTTCGTCCGGCCTGCTCTCAGATCTTCAACCTGTTTTATCCCTCGGATCCTTCAGCCTCCAGACTGGAGCCACTGCTGCAGCCTCTCTTCCACAAGTTGCCACCGTTTGCAGTGCCGCGCTACCAGCGCTACCCTCTTGGCGATGGACGCTCGCTGCTCATTGGTAAGATTGGAGATTCAACCCTGGAAATCAATTACCTTGTGACCAAAAAGCCTCCTGTCTTGAATATTTTACATCTTAATCTATGTTTTGGTGTAATTATATTGTCATATCAATGGCTCTTTGAGATTTGCCTTTCAAAGCTGATGTGAACGCTTTAAGGAAATAATGCGAGTTCTCTGAAGTGCACGTTCACAGATATGGATGCAAGACGCTCACAGCTTTAATCCCATTTAATGAGTTTGTCCTGCAGAGGCAGAGGTAAATCCTACCTAAAGCCCAATGTTTGAAATAATTAGACATCATTTTCTCAGGATGACGCACTTTCAGCCTGACATTGCTCAGGTAGAATGACCAGGTGGAATATGTGTAATATTAGTTTGGTTGATAAATGACACCACACTGCTGTAATCTCCCTGGGAGGCTTAGTGGTGCAGACTGAGTCCTTAATGAGCTGCTGATTTATTTGAAGCATGGTTTAGCTCACTTTTGGGACAAAGAGACTCTCTCTAAACAGCAGTCATGATGCATCGCTTGTTCCCTGTGCTTCTGCAACCACCTACGGAGAGAGAACGTAGAACAAGGACCAGTCATTTGTGCCCACATCCTTCAAGCATGATCCTAAATATGCAGATACGGCTTTGTATGGTTATGAAAATCTTTTAGAAATAGGGTTTGAATAGTGTTGTGTGTTTTGTGTGACGTGTGTCGTTTAGAAATGTACAGAATTATTTTTATTTTATTTTCTCTTCCCTTAGATAGGTAAAACAATGTTTAGATGCTACCAAATATTTTACAACTTAAACTAAATCTGTTTTTCTTATAGTATCTCTTGAACTCAGACATAAAAGCGTGCCACAAAATGAAATGAACCTGAGTTGAACTTCAAGCCATCAAAGAAGAAACTTTTAATTCTGCTCTGAATCTAAAGACTGCTGAGATTTTCTCTGATACCACCTGCAACATTTTGGCCTGTAATGAGCTGCTAATGAATGTGTTTTTATTGAGTAAGCTCAACTGCTGTAACTTTTTGATGCATGGTCTGTACAATATAAACCAAAGGGGTGTTGTTTTCAAACAGGAAGTCCGTACCAGCAGTCCTTCATCCTGTCATATCTACAACTGGTGTTCCTATTTAGTTTGTGGATTCTTACAAATACCTGGGAACTTTGGTCAAGTTGCATCTCTCTTTTAAGCCTCATGGCGAAAACGGTAAAGAAACTGAAAGTAAAACTGAGTTTCTTTTTCAGAAATTCAATTCAGTTCAGGTCAAAAATTTATATTAATTGCCCCCAGGGGTGCAATTAAAAGAGGCACGTAGAGGATACATAAAATAATACAAAATAAAATTACATGATAGAAGAAAGTCCAGTATGCATTAGCAAGGTGCAAATAGGCAATGAGGTAAGCTTCCCTCTATTGACTACGGTGACATTATTTACATGAACACTCCTACAAGCACCCTGCAGATGTTGGACACTGTCTTTCATGACACTAAGATTCATAACTGGCTGTAACTACCATAACCATCACTGAACCCTATATTCACTGGTTAACTAGACATCTAACTTCACACAGACTCTCACTGGTACATTTTCAGCTTTAAATCACTTCTTGGTCTGTTGCCTTCATACATCTCCTCCTACATTTCACTTTGTGAGTGCAGCTATAGTGCGCGCTCCCAAGACATAATTACCTGCAGCGTCCCCTCACTGCGGACTGAATTTGGCAACAGGGCCTTCTCCTGCTCCGCTCCTGCGTCCTGGAACACCTTGCAAAAAAGATCTGAAGCTCTTGACCTTGACCTCTCTAAGGGTTTTTAAACAACTGTCAAGTTCAAGGCAAAACTAATGCAGACATGTTCCTGTTTTTAGTATCTTACACCGTTTTATAATGCACCATGTTTTTTCAAGTTGGTTTTATATCACTTCTTTTATATACGTTTTATTTTATATGCTTTCATATGAATGTTTCTAGTTGTGTGTACCTCATTTATGTTTTTTATTTAAAATGAGTCCTCGTGACTCGATGTGACTAACCTGTTTAAATAAAGGTTAAATAAATTAACACACTTCAAGACAACAACAGCTAATTTAGTTCTGGCTGAGGGATTTACAAAGATTTGAAAGGGAAAACCTGTTTCACATGTTGTGTCTAGATCTTCAACCTGTTAGTTACTATAGATTGTTTGTTTGTTTGTTTGTTTGCTTCAGAATATGTTCCAAAAGCTTACTTTGTATGAGCCGTGGGCTGTCTGTCTTTTAGTTTTCCAACGTGAACCAAACTTTGGTACTGCAACTTTTAGGAGATTGTCACTTTTAGCTGATTATGTTGGCAAACAGGAATAAAAACTATATAATTTACACTTGTTTAAGAATAAATATTCAATAGTGCACCGGTAACATGTTCAATGAACCAAATATTTAAATAGTTTTGTTATTTTTAAATGGAACAAGTATATTTATTTAGTTACTTTACTGTAGGAACGTAAAGCAATTAAATACCGAAAAAACCAAGTTGAAAAAAAACAATTTGATAGAATTCTTTTTTGTCATAAATTAATAATTTAAATACTCCTTAATATAAGGTTGTTTTGTACTTTTATCTCTAAAAAAAGTTTAATTACCAAGTAATTTGATAACCATAGTTGCAACAATTGTGTCAGCCTCATTTAGTTTGTTAGTTTAAACATGAACCTCATGAGTGGTCGTGATCTTTTTTTTGTTGATAAAAACAGTTAAAAAAAATTTTTAATCTGCCTAATTTAGATTCCCAAGTTCTTGTTTTTCTTTTATCTTATGACATCATGTTCAGCCAGTCATGAAGCAGGAAGCGTGATGCTTCTCAGAGCCGCTGGTGCAGATAAAGGTTATGGAGAGGAACATCAGACAGAGCCCTGAGCTCACTGGCTTCTAATTATGGGTCTGCATCATGGCTCCATTGATCAGACTCTTATGCTGTCAAATTAAAACCCATAGACAGGTGCATTCGCACAGGAGAAACTGTGGCGCACATCAGCCATTTCCTGCTCTCTAATATAGTAATTAGTGGTTATGATGCGTAGAGTGCCAATACGATCAGGCTCCTGTGAGAATGGTTTTGACATCAGCGCTCTTCAAATGTGGAGCTTTAATTATGACGAATGCTGCTAATACGAAGAGAATGAGCCTCTTTCCTATTGATTTCCAGTTTCAGTCCAGTGGGAAATATGCTGGTCCAAGACATGCAGCTCACATGGAATCATAGTGGCATCCATCAAGTTTGATTGCATGTCTAAAGCTGTCCTAATGTAAAAATTGCGATTGCAACTATGTTTTCTGTGTATAAATTCTCAGTTTAGTCGTACCGTTATCTGTTTCACTCTTCCTTGCTTTCAGCTTTGCATGAGTTTCACAAAACATGTCAGCATGCCTCCTCTCTAACTCTGTCGGTGTGAGAGTAATATATCTGCCTTTCTCTGCTCATTGTGTTGTGAAAAAAAATAAAATTTCAACAGACTGATAAAAAATGATGTTCCTCAGAGGTTTGAGGCAGGGTGCGTCACTGAAAACATGTCATGTGGATGATGTGCAGATAAGATAACGTATTTAAAGTATTAGAAGAAAATTGCAAATATTCATCTCAGTGGTACTGGCATGCTTATCATGTCTAAATCATACAGAACAATTATCAAGGGAGATTAAAAATATAAAAAAATAACACCAACATGAAAATTGGATATAAAAGAGCAATACATGTGTATGTGTGTGAGCATGCACTATATTAACGTAACGTTGCTTTATTTGGTACAAAAGACAATGTTATTGTACATAATGCAGTCCATGTATTTGCCAAAATACAGTTCTGAATTATGATTAAATGCAGTGTCCCGTGGTGAAATTTGTTATCAGCTTAGTGCTGTCCCACAACCTACCTGCACAAAAAATATCTAAATAAATAATTTCAGAATGTACACAATACACACAATCTATCAGCAAGGCCCGTTCCACAATTACCATTTTGTAACATATATACATATACAGTATATTGTAACATATATACATATACAGTATATATATACAGTATATATATATATATATATATATATATATATACAGGTAGTCCCCGACTTACGAACGGGTTCCGGACCTAAGAACGGT
>JARVGV010001299.1:29564803-29575345 GCA_031762435.1 Hypsolebias longignatus | reverse complement strand
ACTACGCCGTACATATGCGGCGTATGTACGGCGTAGTACGGCGTACAGCCTTACGCAGAGCTATACTGGGGGCTTAAAGCTGCGAGTAACCCTGTCGTTTTCCTAAAGCCCTAATTATTCTCGTGCACTTTGAGCTGCGTGTTTCCTCTCACAGGCCACACGTTGTTTTTATTTATTTTTAGATATGTGAGCTATCCTGTTAATGGGACACCAACAGGGCAGGTTAAGTTCTTCTTTCCCCTCTTGAGCTGGGGATCCCCTCCCCCATGCTCAGACTGTGATTGTTGGCACAGTTCAGGTGAAGTCTGTAATTATTTTTTCTGATCGTCACATTGAGGCACTATTTGTCTGCTCTAGATGACATGATGAGGCCTGATGCACAAAAGAGGCCGGCTTCAAACATTTTCACAAATCATCAACAAGGGCGGGCAGGTCAAGCTTTTTAAACTCCCCACCAGCTAAAGTGTCTTGCAATTAATTGTTTGTGTCACCGTGTTGGTGCCTCCACACTGACGCAGTGCCCTTTGTGAGGATAAGTGGACACCTTCTTCTTGTAGGCCTGACACCACTTGTCACAAAGGCATGAAAGAAACCAGGCTTGTTTTTTCCTTTCCCTCTTAGCACGGGTCAATTTCACTCTAATTGGAGACATTTATTAGTTTGACTTCATGGAAGATAATGAAGGTTGACATCTAGGTTGTGTGGCTGTTATTGTGAATGAAAACATTCAAAAAGCAGCAGCCGTGGAGTTGAGGAGAAATACTTTAATTTTTTGGAATTCTGCTCCTGACCATTCCTGTCACCTTTTCTTAAATCAGAAAGGCAAAGAAAATCCATGGTTCTGGTCTGAAAGCTAATTCAGGTATGATTTATTTTTTACTATGAACATTTTATGACATGAAACTGTAAAGTGAGTTTGAGCGAGCATTGTTATGTTTCATCAAAACAAGCAGTGGCCCAGATTTTCTCTGTTGGGGAGTTTCTCCAAGGATTTGCAATAGGTGGGACACTTCATCAGCCAGATGTCGGGGTGCAGCTGCACCGCATGCAGGTTGCGTGACCCATTTGCTCACGTGGAGACATTTTGTCTTGGTGTTGTAGCACAGCCAAATGTTTTTCTTCTCAGTGGTTTCTGTCCAGCGCATGTCACCTGCTTTGGTGGTATTTCCTAAATGCTGTAGACGTACAATAAATATGTAAAGTTTGCTTCCTCCTTACAAATTCAGCAGCTCCTTTGCTAGTTTTCATCTTGGTCAGCAAATATTTTTTGGCGCTTTAGCCCAAGGGTTCTCAACTTTTTGGGTTCAGGGACCCCTTAGAGGGGAGAAAACATTTCAGGGACCCCCTCATGTTTATTTAATTTTTTTTTTCAGTTTGTCTCTTTTAATGCAATGGAGATATTTGTGTAAGATGAATACTTAAGACCTGTTCTTTCAAGTTCAACTTTGTCATTCCATCACATGTGGTACATGAGGTGGAACAAAATTTTGTACTCAAGGTCCCAGTTACGCCCAAAAATAGCAAAAATACAAAGTATAAAAATAAACTATAAACCGGTACAAGGATCTAAGATATATTAAGATATAGGCCTGTCACGATAACAAATTTTGCTGGGTGATTGTCTCAGAAATTATTGCAATAAACAATAATATTGATTGAAATTTGACAATAATCAGTAATTGTCAAATTTAAGAAGACATTTTTAATTTGTTTTGCATGTAGTACCTTTTTTGACCACAGAATGGCAGTATAAGACTACTTAAACCGAAGGATGGATAGTGTGGGAGCAAGCAGCGCTTTTTTTTTTTTTTCAAGAAAAATGGAAGGGAGGCCCCTTGACGTGACATGGGCTGTCTCTCTTCAGTTCTCAAAATGGTGGACGCTAGGTGTGGTCTGAGCTCTTTAGCATAGCATTTTCCACACAAAGCTTTTAATAAAAAAATCAGGAAACAAGTTCTCAGCTTCTTTGGGCAAAGAAAAACTTTTTACACAAAGGCACGGGTTTTCAACTGTGAATTTTGGAGCTTCAACAAGATGGAGGTTTTTTTTCCCCGATGTCAGCCTGTTAGCCTAGCTTGCAGCTTAGCTTCTCAGCTGAGCTGCTTTTAACGACCCAACAACGTGTTTTTGGATGGTTAAAATTAATTTTAAAGAGAAAGGGAGGGGTCGGTGAAGAGCACCGGAGTTGAGCTTTTTGTCATCCAGTGTCTTCAGTAGAAAGAGAGAGACGAAGAAACGATAAAGCCGATAAATGAAAATGAGGTTGATAATTTTATCATGCGATTAAATGATTTATTCTTTTTTGTGACAGGCCTACTAAGATATACACCAAACAAACGCCAAACGGTACGCTAAAAAATCTTAATCTATACATTAAACACTAATAATGTAAAACAATACGGCGTAACAACAGCAGCCTGAACATGTTCTTTAATAGTTAATACAGTTTCTTGTTTTTATCCTTTTAAACATGGGCTATTTTTCATTCAAGGCACACTTGATTAAAAAAAATTAAACTTCTAAAATCAAAACCCACTTTAAAACTTTACCTATTCACACAATGAATATAATAAATGTTTTGCCACTTCTTCAAATTATTACATACAACTCTTTACATAAAATGAACAGAATCTTAACAGCAGTAGTCAAACCAAGTAACAGGTCTTCATTGGTTAAATGATCGTGCCAAAATGCAAATAGTGTGCGGGCCAGGCAGTGGTCTCGGGGTCCTCCTCCTGAAAATTTTGAATAAAGTAGACCTGAGTTCCTGCATTTTCGGTGTATTTCAATGGGTTGTTAAACATTTATGTGCTTGTAAAAAATAAAAATTGCGGGACCCCAAGCACCAGCTCGCAGACCTTCGAGGGTCCGGGGACCCCAGTTTGAGAACCACTGCTTTAACCAATATTTAAAGTTTTTCTTACTAGCTATACACAACTCTGAAAATGTTATCTTAATGTATAATTCATGCAGTTTTGTCAACATGTTTACCAGACAGCATGAGGATCATGAGGACATGGAGAGCGATCGTAAAAGTGCATGGTGTTTGAACATTTGTTTATATAGATATTGGTTGACTTTTTTTTCTATTTAATTTTTTTAATTTTAGGCCGACTACTACAGCTGCATAGCCACCATAGTGTATCTCCGTAAGGAGAACTGCCTTTATCAGGCCTGCCCGAGCCAAGATTGCAACAAAAAAGTGATTGACCAACAGAACGGCATGTTCCGCTGTGAGAAGTGTGATAAAGAGTTCCCCAACTTCAAATACCGCCTCATCCTGTCTGTAAGTGATCTCCCTAAAATTATTTTCATCTGTTCTGCACGTACACTGACACAAATGCACATGCTTTGTGTGCTTCAAACTAAATTGGGACTGAGACATCATGCTTGGGCTGTTTTTACAGAATGTTGTCCTTCAAGCCAGTCCCCTCTTCCCCCATATGGCCTGTTATTTGTTTTACAACTTGGCCTCTAACTGCTTTCTGCAATTATTTTTAGAAATGTTAAAGCCACGTCTGAGGCTTGATGTAATGGACAAAATTTAGATTGTCTCCAGGCTTTGTTGGGGGTAAATGTTGCACATTTTAATACTGAGCCATTCAGAGCACATGCACACATGAACACAGCCTGTATACAAACAACTTTTCTTTTTTTAAAAAAGAAAACGAATCTCATAAACCCAGTCAGTAAAAAACCCATAGAAGCCAGGCATCTGAAATAAGTAGCTTTTATTTTGTTCCTCTCCCCAGTTGACATATTGTTTTTCACAAGCTAAAGAATAAGCTGTGAATCTGCTTCACGCTGTCCGTGTCTGCGTGAAAACTAACGGCAACGTTGTGTGTTTTTCCAGACGTACCAGCAGGATTTAGTCTGTCTGTTCACTGCTTTATCCAAAAAAGTCATATTTCGAAAAATTCAAAGTACAAAAACACAACTTCACAATGATGTGACATGTTATTTCTATTTATTGTTCCTTTTTTGTTTTTGTTCGTTTTACCCCCGTGTGTTGTTTGTCAGGCCAACATTGCAGATTATGCGGACAACCAGTGGGTGACTTGCTTCCAGGAGAGCGCAGAGGCCATTCTGGGCCAGAATGCAGCGTACCTGGGCCAGCTCAAAGATTCGGTGAGACTTTCCTCCCAGTTGCTTCAGAAAATGAGCAGTTCTAGAAATGAACCAGCAGTTATGTTGCTGTTATCTGTACATGCTTCCATAAACGAGTGCATACACAAGACATTTTACTGTCCTTCTTATTAGAGGCATACTTATCAACAAAAACAGCAGCTTTATTTTATGTAATTTTCTAAAATGACTTTTAATTCTGCATAAATTGACACATTTGATTCAGATAAACGTGATTTTATTAATCTGTTCAGAATGAAGCTGCGTTCGATGAAGTCTTCCAGCAGGCAAACTTCAACACTTTCATCTTCCACAACAGAGTGAAGATGGAAACGTATAATGTAAGTACAAACAGGAGGAGTCATTAATTCAGATATACAAAGTTGAATGATTGCAAATGTTCACTAAAGTCAAATATGCTCAAAAGTTATGAAAAATGAGAATATGTTGAATTTTCTGAACATTTTTCTTTTTTTGTAAGGTAAAAATAAACACCTAGAGCCAATCACATTTCTTTGAAAATTCCTTTTAACTACCTGGTCCTTTATTTTTATTTTTTTACATTGTCAGAAGAGCTTCTAAAAGGTGTTTGTCCCAGAATGCTGCTGGTTTTTAGTTGCTTTGTGAAGGAGGAACACACAGCTTAGTGACGGTCACTCTTTCCTGTAGGCCACACAAACGGGAGGTTTGTTTTGAGGGAAACATAAAAGAATTGATTGGGTTGGGACTCTGAGCAGGAAGTCTGGAGCCAAGCCAGAGGCAGCATCCTCCCTCCACACACAGAAGAGGCCACTGTGTCTGTCACAGTCAGCTCAGCATCCTAACTGCCAGCGGCACTGCTCACAAGCATGTACTGGCCCTGCACCCAGACCCCACATTACTTCAACAGAGACACCTGCAGCTTCTCTCTGAGTTCATTTAACCTCTCAAAACTGCAAGCTATCTGCTGTGACCTCCACTCATTTATCTACTGTTGTATATGCGTAATGTGGGTCCTTTAATGTTGCACTGTAGAAATGGCAAATAAGGAACAGAAAAAAATGCTAGTTATTTTAAAAAATATCTATCAAGTTATCTTTCCAACACCTGTTTTTCTTCAAATTTGAGACACAAAGACAATAACAAATAGTTCACTTGCAAAATGTCTGGGAATAACAACAACAACCAAAACAACAGGTGATTTATGGCATGAGGCTAAAACACATTTTATCATCTAATTAGACGTCACTGTAAATTCACTGTCTAGTCCTTTTAAAACAAGATGGCAGAAAAAGTGTCAAACAAAACTTGCATGTTTGGTCTGGTAGGCGGGGTGCTCAGTTCTGTTGACCAGGTGGGGCACCTCGCTTTTATAATGGTAGGGGGAAACACTGGGCTCGGCGTGAGGGACTATGAGTGCCGCCTCTGTAGCTTTTTAGCTAGCACATCTGTATTGTGCACCGCTAGCTTAGCGCTACGTCAGACGCCTCCTTATCCCGGGGGGTTCGGTAGGCAGGGCGCTTGGTTCTGCTGACACCCTCCTTGTATAATGGTAGGGGAAACACTGGATCATTTTAAATATTTAGAAGGTTTTGTTGCTACTACTGAATAAAAAAAAACAAGTAATTTACAGCAATGTCAGGTGATCAAAAATCCATTGTCAGAGTTGTTTGTGTGCAGCATGAATGTGCAGGGAGTAAACAATTAGTGTTGTTGCTCAGCTTGTGTTGACATTTGTGCTCAGACCCCTGTGCTGTTTATAAGCTGCATAACAACATATATGATTATTGTTTCCAATAAGACTCATGATTACATTCAAGCTCCAAAACCTTACTCTAAAGACACACAGCATGTTTTTTCCTTGCTGCAGTTTAGGTTTTATTCAGAGTAAATGATTATCAAAGAGTTTTTTGTTT
Source organism: Hypsolebias longignatus (assembly GCA_031762435.1). Classification (NCBI taxonomy): domain Eukaryota; kingdom Metazoa; phylum Chordata; class Actinopteri; order Cyprinodontiformes; family Rivulidae; genus Hypsolebias; species Hypsolebias longignatus. The sequence goes on along the minus strand of JARVGV010001299.1, from coordinate 29,569,325 downwards.
TTCATGTGAGTATAATAGTTTTGTTTTTTTGTTCATCCCTCATTGCTGCTGTTATCACACGACCTAGACGTTTTGTTTCATTTGTGACAAAGGAGAAACCCAAGTAATGTTTTGAAACTTTGGATGAGTTCAAACCTAATGTAGCACAAGGCCGTTTTATTTGCGAACCATCAGATAAATTATGATCAGGCAAATGTCAGTCTGAAAGAATTCTATTCCAATCAGAACAGGAATACTATCTTATTTAGAATAAAGTTCAAATTTGGATAAAAATGTGAGCTGTAGCTACTGTTAAACATAAAAGACCCCAATATTGCATCTTTAGAATCATTCATAAATATTTGGATTTGCAAAGTGTTGATTGAGTGGTTCCCAACCATGATCCTTGAGGAACACCATGTTTTACTTGTTTCCCTGCTTTGACACACGATTTGAATGAGTGAGTGATTAACAGGCTTCTGCAGAGTTAAGGAAATAATTAAACCACTGAACCAGGCGTGTTGGCGCAGGAAACAATTGAAATATGCAGGATGGTGTTCCTCACGGACTGGGGTTGAGAACCACTGGATTAGGTAAAATCATAAGTTTATGTCATAAATCTAATGTGTTTGATGCAATTGTTTTGAATTTTGGCATTGTTTGTTGCTATTGGTTTTAGACCAGTAGTAATGGATTGATCCTGACAATGATGGTTTTAACTCCACCACACTTGATCGCTTGTTCTCACGTTTTGCCAGTAAGCCTCAAACACATTAGGGATTTTAAAAAATGCACATTGTAGGTAAATAATTAGGAGCATTTAAATGTTCATGTGAAATCTTAATAACAATTTAAAATATGTAGAATAAGTATCCTTTTTTGCCTTTATAAATTAATTTCCTTTCACTGTTTCTATCCAGGATAAATTGAAAGCTTAATAAAAGATAAATCATAAAGATAACAAATTTAAAGGATAAATTTAATGCTTGATAAAAGTCTTCACCCTGATGATGTTTACTTCTCTAAACCCACACTGCATGGGCTGCATGTAGTAGATTTACAGTTAAAACCATCATATTGCCTGATCAGAGTTCAGCTCTTTCAGAGAAGAGAAAAAAATGTTTAGATAACATACAAAATAAATTAGTGAACAGAAACTGAGATTGTAAAGATTTTTCTTATTCTTTATTAGGTTTGATCTAAAATAAATGCATTTATGCTCTGTGTATGTGTAGCTACACTCCCATGTGCTGATGACTAATTTGATTACTATAAAAATAGTTACTTTTCTCAGTTTTAGGTTAATTATATTCTGTTACGTTTCTGTGCTAAAATAGGATTTAAAGTTTATAAACTGCAAGCTGAGCAGTGATGTGGAGGTCTTAAATGGTACTTTAATCAAATTATTATTATTTTATTTGCATAAAACATTTAGATTTCTTTTTCATGAAAGACAAACCAGGTGAATGACACATCTTAAAGAGAGTAGGCATTGGTCCAAAGAAAAGAGTTACATTTCAGCCACTTCAGCAGCAAAGATTTAATGTAGAGAAATTGAGTGTAACCTCTGTTTAAATGCAGGGATGACTGGCCCTGAGAGAAATAACCTCCACATGTCTAGACAGCTGTGGAAGCTAAATGCCATTGCGCCACACATACCTCATCCAAATATATACAGCAGAATGGAAGATGCTTGTTTCTCTCTGCCGTTGCTAATAAATTCCATATGAACGTTATATATTATCGAGCAATAAAGTCTGATGGATTTCATTTGTAGAAAATCTTTTAGCGTATGGTTAATATGACAACCTGAATGATCTTTATCAACTTGCATGTGTGTGTGTAAACAGCTGTGCCTCAGTGTTAAACAAGGAAATGTGACCGTTTTTAGTTGCGCTGTGAAAAACGTTTTTAATACAAATGAATTCTTGTTTATTTGACAGGATGAATCGAGGATTAAAGCCACAGTGTTGATTGCGAAGCCAGTCGATCACATCGATTACATCAAGAGGATGATCGTGAACATACGCTTCATGGCTGCAAAGTAAAAACTGACCCTTTACAGAGTTTTGACTTTGTTTCTTCACTTCTTGTACAGCTAATAGATTTAAATGTGTTCCAATTTCCACAGTTAAAGCATTTTTGTGTTAGATTATCTTTCTTTTTCCCAAACAAATATTGCTGAAGTGACTTTCTTTGTGAAATGATGTATTGTGGAGATTTTTATTTTCTTCTGGGAGCAGAAATGTTTTTTCTTTGTCCCCTTCTGTTTGTTTGAGGAAGCAGAGCAGAGAGTGGGTCAGTAAGCCATATAAGTAATAATCACTGCGTGTGTTAAGTTAGTGTGCATGTACGGGGGTCTTGTGGGGGGAAGGGGGTGGCTGCATTTCAGTAGAAGACCAACATGGTTGCTAGCACTCTTTTTCACCCTCTGACGCTCTTTTAAAAAGCCTGGGCTGGACCTGCACAGCCCTGATAAGAACATTTACGCTCCCACTTTTCTCTCTCTTTCTTTTTGTGCTTACTCAGACTTTTCTTGCAAGCCCTCTAACAAAGCAGAGCTAATGAAAAACATACAATTTTCTAGTAAAGCGGATGTATTGTATTTTTTTTTTTGTGATAACTGTAAAAATAAAGACATTTGTAATCAGGTTTTGAGGTTTGTGTTTGATATTTGGATGATTTGTTTAAGGTGGACAGCTTATGACATCTGTGTTTAAAGAATGACTTGCTGACGGGCAGTATTCATTTTTTATTTTATTGTTTGCACAAAAAAGAAACGACACACAGAAAGGAAAATATAAAAAAATAAAATGCCAGAGAGGTCATAACAAACCAGAATGGGTTAACAAGCACACACATCCTTTTTCTAAAAATAAATAAATAAATAAACAAAAAAAAAATAAATCATAAGAGCTTTATGCATAAGCTTTAACACACACAATTACACACCAAAAATAAATTTAAATTGACCAAAAATATTGAAATAATACGTCCTTCTTGTAGAGTATGAATGATAATAAGAATTAAACTCAAATAAATTATGAAAATATTTAGGGAAAGATAATGGATACATCAAGATCCCTGATTGATACTTATTCACATCATAAATTGTAAGAATTTCTAATTTTTTTAAACAGATGTGTGGATGGAGCTAAATGTGGAGAGCTGGTGACAATTCTTAAAGATTTTTTAAGTTTATAGATTGATTGTAAATCAATAAATTATTAATCTGAGACTCGAACGAGCCTCGTATAGTTATTGAAAAGTGTAAAAGTGAATAAGTTTAACACCTTATCTCTTTACAGAAGGATAGGTACTAGCCCAAATTAAATTACAATAAGAAATATGGGGTTAAATTAAACTATTGTACAAGGTTAATAAAGTACTTGTTTTTAAATATGGTTTAACCTTTTTTAAAATGCCTAAAGATTTTGAAATCTTTCACACTGATTCACAACGACACTCAAAAGTTTCTCATCAATATAGACACATAGACGATGAAACACTGGAAAGTAAATTGTTATGAATATAAACTTTGTTTTTTTGGATTGTATACTATGTTAATAGTAATGCGATGCACAATTCCCTGTCTCTCTTCAAGTTTGGCTCAGATGTGCAACGGATTCCCTCCATTAAAGCAGAACACCAGCAAGGCTGCCCCTTCCCAGTGTTGCGATAACGTCTTGTTTCTGCTGTGCGCTGCTTCTGCCACATGCAGAGTGCTGAAATAGATTGGACTCACTGTAAAACCTCCCTTTTCCTGTCTTTTTACTTTGGTGTGAGCCAAATTTGGGGATATTTGACTCGTGTTATCTCCCTTGTATGCTTTTATTTTTGACTTTGACCTCCAAGGTGTTGCTCCGTCTACACAGATTGCACATTTCAGTTGTATCAAGTCAAACCCACGTCACCCAGTCTAACCTGTTCATGCCCCCAAACTATTAATTAAGAACAGATGGATTGATCACTCCTTTTCCAGAGACACTGATGTGTTTGTTGACTGTGTTGGTAACCATCTTATAAACTTGGCTGTAAACATTTTGGAGTTTTTTTAAATCCAGTCTTATTAAAGATGGCAGTGACAGCTAAGCAGCATTACCCAAAACACAAATAGAAGGATATGGCGCTAATGTAATTGCCGATTGCTTGTGACAACGTTAAAAAAAAAAGCGTTGCCAATTAAAAAGCTGATTTGTTTGCTGACTAACAAGGAGGAGTTGGAGGCTGTCAGAAGGTTGGAGGCATCATGTCACATTACATCAACATTTGGTGCAAATGCTCAGAAATACTGCAGTAGAGAAGCAAACCGATCATTAAAAGGTTTAAACAGTAAACCCCATATGACTTAAAAAAGATTTGGATCAATCTGCTGGTGAAGATTCTCAGTCATCCAGGACATGATAAAATAATAAAAAAAAAAAAAAAAAAGGTTCAATACAGAAACAACTGGACTTTATTTGTTGCAGAAAACGTTTCGATCCCCATCCGAGGAGCTTTCTCAATTCAAAGAAGCAGATTTGGGAGTGAGGCTTTTTTTAAA
>JARVGV010001299.1:29514343-29530733 GCA_031762435.1 Hypsolebias longignatus | reverse complement strand
AAATAAATATTTAATTTGCTAACTAAATATTTAACAGCTCAGACCTAATAGCTAAATAAACTTATAGCTAAATATTTAACTTGCTAGCTAAATATGTAACTTGCAAGTCTTACCAGTTTATTTCTTGTGCCATATTTTCTTCCCCATTGTTAGTTCCAAGAATGTTAAATGCAGCATCTGAGTCCAAACATTAACTTCCACAAAGCTTTAATCAACTGACTAAATAATTAACTAGACAACTGGGAACACCCTGAACTGGTTGGGCACATCTTATTCCAACCAATGTTTATGTGCTTTCTATACTTAATAACATTTTCATTTATTTATTCATTTTTGTTCCATGAATACATAAGCGCGAAGGTCTAGACAAAAATAGAACATTTTTTTGTTAAGAAGACAAGACAGCAGTTAATACCCAGCTTCATGTCCCCAAGTAAGATGTGTTTGGTTATTATTTGGTAATTGTTTTTTTTACCATTTCATGCCTTTTTTTTTTGCCTGATTTTGTAGTTTTAATGTATGTTATTCTGGAAACACAGAAACCTTTGATGAGTTTCATGTGGAGAACTTAAATGGCCCTCACAAAACTTTGAGCTCAGTCCCAAAGAGCACCTTTGGGATGAAGACCTTCTCATTCAACATCTGTGCCTCATTAAAGCTCTACAGAATGCAAAGAAACAAATGATCACAGAAACACCACCAATTCCTGTGTCAATTCTTAAATAAAATATAAAAAAATGTATATAAATTGGAAGCTTCTGCAAAAGATACACCAACTCCATCCAATCCCCGTTGATGTGAAAGTTTAGCGTGGCTCAATGTTTTTGTTCATGTACTTACTAATTCTTCATTTTGCTAACTTTCAGACACCATATAACTACATAGACCTTTGTCTTTGCAGTTACAAGGTGTCTACATGCTATTTACATGTTAAAGGCAGAAAAGATCAACTACAAACACTGACAAAATCCACAAATGAAAGCTTAAAGATTGTTCCATGACAGTGAGAAGAACTGCTTTTCTTTTCTTAAGTTTTGTTTTGACAGGTTTTAAAGGTGACTTTTGGTGGAGCAGAATAATTAGCTCATGGGTAGATCACACGGCCAGGCTTCAGGTCAGCTGGCAGAAAGGTGGTTGATCAGTACCTGCAGCCACTCAGTAAACAAAGGTTGTGGCAATATCTTGTGATTTTTTTTAACCATACTTTGTACCATATAAGTCACACCTTTTTGCATAGATTTGCATGCCCTGTGACTGATACGGCGAAGTGACTAACTGTGTTTGTTTTTTCCTCCCATATTTATAACCAAAATTTTGGCTGGGATTTGATTACAGTATTTCATTCAATCTGACATGAAAAATATAAACCATTTTCAGCCACTAGAGGGCCCTAGAGTAATTTGACATGCTAAGTGTCTCATTAATAAGTAAAAGTGGTTATTACTGAGACACTTGGCTTGCCATACATGGCAACCTTTGTCTCGCTCCAGAACTCCTGGAGCAAACGTCAAATCAGATGCATTTCGCCGCGCCGCCCCCGCGAAATACATCCTGTATGACCATTAAAGTGCATTTAATAAGGAAAAGTTAAACTGAGACACACCTTTACTATAATGTCAAGCAAACAAATAATTATTTTAAACTGTTAAATTCTTGTTAAAGACCTCCCGTGCATGCTCCTGCGGCCGCCATTTGGCAGCCAATCGATTTTTGGCACAACACCGGCCCACGTTTCCAGGGGGTCAGCAGTGACGCATAACAAACATGATGTGTCAGCGGTGACCCATAATAGATGCGACTTATATGGTGAAGTGATGAATTTATGTTTTGTTCAACTTTATTAGACATAGTTGGACTGATGTGACTTATACGGCGGTGTGACGTGTACAGCAGAAAGTACGGTGTTTTTTTAAACTGCACAAGTGTAAATAACCTAAGTTCTATAACTGAACATTTTTATATTTATGTAGATTATTTTGACACGTTAGCAACATTTGATGTTGTTTTGTTTGCAATTATTGAACTTTTGTTTCTTTGAGCTGCCAGTTCTTTCAGAGATGGGGTTGAATTTGTCCTTCACTGTAAACAGCCCAGCTGCTCCAACGAACTCTGAGTGGTTTGAACTCCTGGGAAACTGATGCCAGACCAACGCAAGCCCTGAGGTACCAAAACCACCTCAAAGTCTCTCATGTGTCTAAAGGCCTCCAGCCTGTGAAAGTTTAAAGTCCATCTTTCACTCCTCCTGCCCGGGTCAACGGCCGTTCACATTAGTGGAAAAAATCTTCTGACGACTGGAGCTCCAGATTCTTGTTTGCTCATAATGGTGTGGTGTCAGTTATGTTTAACAACAGTTCTGGGTTATTAACTTATTTTGTTTTATAATTTTGAGTAAACCTTTTGTTGGAAAAAAATAAATTATTGCTTGTCTTACTCAAAAGAACCACATTCCACAGCAGGACAAAAATTTCCATCTGTATTTACTTGAAATGTCCGATTTTCTGGACAGGTTACATAGAAATACTGTACATAAAATACACACATATAGACCAGTCACGAGAATCTGCCCCGAGCTGCCTCCTTATCAGTTCAGCCGAGTTAACAGAACTGGGAGTCGTCCAACTCTCTCTACTAACCCAAACATATGGTTCATGGGCAGATATAAGACTCTTAGCCATGGTAGTAAAAACATGCACAACCTTTGACCAAAAATTCCCAAACACCTTTTAACCCTGATTTTTACTGTTAGTCAGCTTAAGGGTTCCACTCATCTTCATCCACAGTGTTCTAAAATATAAAACTATATCTTTAGATCTGACAATATTTCATGACCCACCCTTCTTACCATAAAATTACTGGAACCATCATATTCATAATTAATTTCTTTGTTTGTAAATAGTGTGTAAATATCCCATTTTGTAAAAACCCCCCACATACAATACAAGTGGGTCAAACTGTGCTATGATTCCCATACATAAATCTGAGCTATTTTATGCCTTCATGCACTAAATTAAAAGTGCTCAGAGACACATCAACATGCTACAACTGTGGTTATCAACTGGTGACCCATGGGCCACTTTAGGTTTGTTGGAGGGGCCATTTGTATCCACTAGGGGTGACATTATAAAGATAAAAACAACTAATAATTAATATTTTTAGAATTTAAGACAGACGAAAAGACCTGATTAAGTATAGAAATGAAGCATACAGTTAAAGTGGGTATATTTTACTCCTTGTACTTGTTCCAGTGTTCACATATTAGCAAATAAATAAATAAATAAACAAATAAATAAATAATAAACAAACAAATAAACAAATAAATAAATAAATAAAATGACAGGGAAACTTCTAAAACTATCGGCAGTCCTTTTTTGTTGTTTGTATAATCCAGTGTTTTTTTTGTTAGTTTTAGTCAAAGCTTGAAGAGCCACTGCAGAGGGACCAAAGAGCCGAATATGGCTCCAGAGCCGCAGGTTGCAGACCCCTGTTGTAGCGGCTCATCACGGTCTGCCATGGCCTTGTGCAATTAGCTCGCTGCGCTGCAGATGCACACACAAAAATAAAGCACACCCTGATTTTCTTGCCACAAAATCAATGCAAATCTGAGAGGAGGCAACGATGCCTGAGATCGTACAAAGTGATGTCTTTCTCTCCTTTACCATCATTTTGCTTCCCTCTGCTCACTAAAAGTGATTCAAGCAGCCTAATAGCATTGATGTACTGCCAGGAAGATGCTAATTAATTGTTGTAGCAGCTCAATAGACTAAACAGTTTGTTTTATACAGTCTTTGTTGTTTTGTTGGGTTTGTTTAGTGAATCAATAATTTTATTTCACTCATTTGCACTCCTTTTTTACAAAGTACATACACAAAGTTGTCAGCTTTGTATGTTAGAAGTCAGAATACACATTTTATTCTGAATTTTACAGGGAACCAACGAAGACAAGTTATAATTGCAGGAATTGATTTTTCCTTTCATTTCGCATCAGAACTCTAGTAGCAGATTTTTGGATCAACTGGAGACTTTTTCTGAGAGGTTTTAAGACACACAGTTAATGAAGAATAAGATAAGACTATTATCCCAAAGGAAATTCAGAAGTTGCCAGCTGCTTCAGATTACACAACGATAACAAAACAATAAAGTACATCAGAGAACGAATACAACAAAAGACAAGTAAGGAAATAATAATAAATTAGTAAAGAAAAAAAAAAAAAAAAAAAAAAAAAAACAATTTATAGCACAACTTGCACATTGCAATATCCACATTAAAAATATTACCAGAACCGCCTTCTTTTATCTGGGTGTCCAAATACTGTACTTCTTTAAAAATCTTCAGCTAATTTTCCTGCCAGTGTCGTAACTGGAGTTACTGGGAGAGATCATAACTCTCCAGTTTTAGTTTCTCTCCACTGGCTCCCTGTCAAGTCCAGCATTGAATTCAAAATCTTACCTCTAAACTACAAAGCTCTCAACAACCTAGCTCCATCTTCTATTACAGATCTATCTAATTGTTCCATACTTTCCTAACGGAGCACTTCGTTTTCAGACTACAGGTTTACTTGTGGTTCCTAGACGTTCCAAAATCAGAACGGGAGGCAGATCTTTCAGTTACCAGGCTTCTCACTCCTGGAACCAACTTCCAGTTTCTGCCCAGATGACAGTTTTAAAACTAGGCTCAAGCTTTTCCTGCTTCTTCCTGTTAAAAGGGAGGTTTTCCGTTCCATTGTTGCCTTTGTGCTAGCTCAGGGTGGGAGCTGGTGATGAAATGAAGACTCTATGCAATCTGCTGGCTTAGTTCAGTAGATTGAAAACTTTTTAAAGGGGCATTTATAATGCATGTGGATGTTGTTGCGCACTGCCCTGAGATAACTTTTGTTGTGACGTGGCACTATATAAATAAACTGAATGGATTTTAAATTAAAAACAGGAATTGGAAGAAGTACTTATTGCACTGTTTGTTATAGCACTCAATAGCAGTAGACCACACACGTCCACTCATGCGCCTCCAAATTTGTGAAAGTTAGAAATGTTCCTCAACGATCAAGTCTTCTGATTTTTGCTGAAAACAAATAAAATAAATTTAAATAAAAAACCCAAGGTGAAATAAGCATCTTCAGACGTCTCTGGACTTCACAGCCAATCTGCTATTTGACTATTAGATGAGAAAGAAGAAAAGTAAAGTTATTATTACTCTTTTGTTTACTGAGAATCAAATATTTGGCATTGTACTACAGACTTCCAGGAAAAAAAATTATTCCAGAGGATTTCTCCCTGTCAACTACAAACGTGTCCCTGTCACTTCCATCCCCAGTTCATGTTTTTGCCTATAATATTTTGTTCTCAACTGCTGGACTTGCAAAGAAGCTACTTTTCTGTGAAATGTTTAGATGCAAAAAACTAGAAAATAAAAGCACTCTAGCATAAGCTTGAATTTATATTTTCACAGAGGTGAAAATGTGATTAAAAAACAGATCAACAAAGCTACACATCAAAACAATATTTCTAACATAATCTGATGTGCTGCTGTAGATTTGATTATCTTCATGTTCGGCATGAGTCAAAAGTTTGACCCTTTTTAAATTTTTTCTTGTTTCTTCTTCTGTTTATTCCTTGTCTCGGGTTTATCTATTGGATGGATTCATTCATTCATTCATTCATTCATTCATTCATTCATTCATTCATTCATTCATTCATTCATTCATTCATTTATTCATTCAGTTTATGAAATCAGATTGATGACTAATAGGTTGACGCTGGTCAGAAGTCCCATTTTGGTCACAATCTACCCCCTTCCCCCACCGACCCCATCATGTACCATTCATTTTCATAGGGAGCAAAGACAGACAGCAGACAGGTCAGCTGAACACACACGCACACTGTGTTTTTGTGAAGCCATGCTGTGAAGTTGCACCAAATGAAGTTAGGCATTCATGACAGACCTTGAGAGAAAAGGTGGTGCGTGGATCTCTAAAGAATGACAATACCTCCTCATCAATGGAGTGTTTCAGACGAGCACATTTCCGCCACCGCGCGCTTACCATCACAGATGGTGGCTTTGCGACTTTTGCAGATAACAGCCTGGATGTTTTTATCGGTCTTATCATCGGGAACCTGACGTCTGTGTTTCCCAAACACAAAGCTGAAAGGGGAAGTCATCTGACCTCAGAACAGGTGTTCAATGTGTCTGTTCATTTGAAATCATCCAGAGCCCCCAAAACAACTACAACAACTCTGCAACATATAAACAAACATTACACATGCACTGTAGCTTCAGGATGCAGCTCCGTGGTTCTCATCTCTGTGTGGTCATGATGCTCATATAGTGCTTTGCCAGTGTCTCAACTCTCCTCGGCTCTACGCGGCATGGCATAGGGTGTCTTCATTGTCAGTATCCACCCCACTCAGCTCGAGTTATGGGAACGCCTTGTTTGCGGTTCCAAGCGAACTCCTTCAATGGGCCAGTTTTGATGTTTGCAGACAGCAGCCATTGATTGGTCAGTGCACCTACATCCCTGGGCGTCCTGCCCAGCAAAACTGCACACTACTTCTGAACCTCCAGATTTCCACTGTTGATGGATGGCGCCACAAGAAATGAGTGCATTTACAGAGAGATGTTGGAGAAAATGGTGCAGCATGGCTACACCCGGATTTATAAACAGTGCCAAGATAAGCAAAAGAAAATTGGTTAGATTATAGAGCGATTAAAAACCACAATGGGTGGAGTGGGATGAACACAAAAAGACCAGTTATGATCCTGCCCACTTTGCATTGATGATCCCACCAACGAACGGGGAATTAGGTCAGTCTCCACTGTAGTGGCAAATCCTCTAAACCTTAGAAGAACCGAGCAGAGGAGAGCCGAGTGAAGCCGCACTTACCAATGGAAAAACAGCCATAGTTCCATGAGAGTTAGGGGTCAAAGGTCATTTACATGCAATAGTGGGTTTCCTTTTCAATGTTTACTCACTGAGATTTTCTCACTTCTTACATTTTTTTTTAAAACAATGTGCACTGTGGATGTTTTTATTCAACACATAGAGAACTATATGAAAGATTAACCTGATGGAGTTTGGAAAGAAAATTCATCTTTGAAAACAAAACAAGACAAAAGGCATTTCCTGCAAAAATACGATGTGAATGCTTATTCTTGAATGATTTGCTGAAAGCTGCTGAAGAGGCTGAAACCAGGCTGCCAATTTTCAAACGCTGAACTGTCTAACTTGTTTAATACGAACAGTTGAAAGTGTAATCAAAAATAGTTGAATGATTTGCTGAAATGCTTGCAAACGGACAACAAATAGGGACATGCTAGCAACAAAAAAAAAAAGGCAGAAAGTGCAAGCTTGGAGCAAGAAGTAGCGGAACAGTAGTAAAAAAGCAGAAAATACTAGCTTAGTAAAACTCTACTTAAAAAAAAAAAAAAAAAAAAAAAAAAAAAAAAAAAAAAAAAAAACAACAAAAAACCTTTTTTAGATGCAGAAGAATCAACGTTAACAAAAAGCTGAAAAAAATGCTACATAAGAGCAGAAGTAGCAAAACATTAGCAAAAGGCTGGTTTTGCTTCATGTAATTCAGAAAATTCAAATGTGATTCCGGCCACTTCCACTTTGGGCACTTCCACTTTGGCCACTTCAGCTTTGCCTTAATGTAATTCTATTCTTTCAAATGTAATTCTGGTTGGTCAAATGTTGTTGTGCTTTTATTGTTTTCGTTGCGTTTTTTTAAAAATGTAATTCTGTTTTTTCAAAAATTATTTATTTGCACCTCACGGTCATCGTACCACCACAGCTACCAAAATAAAACTGCATTTAAAAGAAAATACCAAGAGTCTGAATTAAATGATGGCATCATCTCATTTGGTGAATCACATGCACCAAGTATGCCGTGTGAGAGGAAGGGACCAGCTGGTTTATAATAGCGGTTGTGGAGTCATCATTCTCTGCACTTTTTTTTATTTATTTGAAGAAAAATAAGGTTTGGGGAAAAATAATTGTGTTAAAGTATTTTCCATTTGCCGAAAGTGTGTCCTGGATTTTACTTAACTAATAATTCACTGAAAAATAGGAAACAACCCCCATGGCTCGGTCATAATCATTAACTGAGACTTAGCAGTTTGATGATGAAATAACAAACTTTGTGCGGCTTTTGATCTTCAAAGCTTCCAAATGACTAATGAAAACATCACATTTACAGGTGAGTAGGAAGGTTTTCTGACGTGCGTCGTAACTTGCCGCCGTTGAACTAAAATAAATTGCAATTTACGACGCACGTCAGAAAACCTTCCCACTCGCCTAAAAATGTGATATTTTCGTTACTCGTTTGGAAGCATTACGTTTTAAAGTCACACACAACTCAGCGTGAGACGTGTTCCACACAAGTGCCTGAAGGTTCAACACTTGCATAATGACCAAAACACTGGTGAGCTCTATAGTTACACATGGCATGCATCAATTCAGACAGACTATTAGAACACAGAGAAGACTGGCATCTGGCCACAGTCTTTGAGTTCATCAGCAGGGTTTGTGTTTTACTAAACACAGCTGGGGTCTGGTGCTTGGGTGGGTGGCACAAAAAAAAGTTGGAAGCCAAACGGGCGCACTAATTTCCCCATGAACGCTGGCAAATGTGATGAGAGTCACATTTTTTAAAAAAGTGCTTTCAAGTGCATGCTTGTGTTGTGTGCTTTGTGTGTGAGTGGGTGTGTGTTTGTGTGTTGGTTGTGCCAGGGGGCAGAAAGACGGAGCGTGTCAGTGAGATAAGCGCAAACTGAACCTCTGATCTCTCTGCAGCTTCCTACAGAGAGGGAGTGAAAGTGAGGGGACATGCATGTTGAGTCTTTTTCTGTTGTTTGTTTGGCGACATGTGATTTAACAGCTGCAGAAAAGTCTCTTCAGAGCAAGAGCTGCACGTCTTCTGCATGTTCTTTGTGACACTTCTCTGCAAATAAATCTCAGTTGGTGTGCAGAAGGCTGTTTGATGTGCTCCTCTCTGATATGTATCAACGTTCTGTTGTCCGTGCACAACTCACACAAAACATTTATTGATTTTTATTATGTAAAAACAAGTGTACAACTTCAGAGTATTAAAAAATGGGAGAAATGTCAATGTGTGCACAATGTGGCTATATTAGTTTTACTGCTGGCTAATTGCATTTTCAGCAAAAATTCTGTGTGGGTGCTCAGTTATGACCGATATGTGCTGAAGAAGCTGAAATTGAATTTTTAAAGCTAAAAAATAATATAGCAGAACAGTAGCTAAATAGAAGCAAAACATTGGAAAAAAGCTCAATAACTGAATGTTAGTAAAAGAAAATGTATCAGAAGCCTATAAAGCTAAAAATATCAAAATAGTAATTAAAATCATGAGCTGGCTCAGTTGGTAGAGCTGTTGCCTCTCAGCTAGAAGGTCACCGGTTCAAATCCGGTGGAGTTTACATTTTCGCTCCGTGCATGCGTGGGTTTTCTCCGGGTACTCCGGTTTCCTCCCACAGACAAAAAACATGCATGTTAGGCTGATTGGTGACTCTAAATTGTCCCTAGGTGTGAGTGGGAGAGTGAATGGTTGTTTGTCTCTGTGTCCCTGTGGAGCCACATGGATGGATGGCTCATTAGAATCTAAACACAGCTAAAGGCTTTAAAAGCTAAGCAGCAAATCAGAAATGAAAAGCAACAAAAGGCTTGCTAAAATATGTTAAATGAAACTGGAGTTCCCAGAGAAAATATAAACTCCACCCAGAAAGATCCCAGGCTGGGATTTGATCCAGTGATCTTTTTGCTGAGAGGCAACAGCTCTATCACTTACGCCACCACAGCAATGAATCATAGTAGTTAAAAGAATTGAAAGGCAAGATAGATGCAACAAGTATGAAAAAAACTTGATTTGAAGTTTAAAGTTAAAAAATGATACATCAAAGCTAAAAATAGCTCAAGCAGACAAAAATAGAACAAGTATACCAAGGCAGATTAAAAAATATTCTGAGTGAATTTCAGAGATGTTAATAATGTACTGTATTTAAATGGGGGGAATATTTGTATATTATGGTGTTAAATGTATAAGTGGGCTGCAGTAGCTCTGTGGTCAACAGTATAGCATGAATATGCTTCCAGCTCATGAAACTGAAAACAGGATTTCAAAACATTAGAATACTGTGAAGAAATCAGCCCAAATTTTGCAGGACATGAATGTTTTAAACTGAGTGTGACACATTAATCATCTACTAAACTCAAGCACCTGCACAGGTTTCCCAGGTGTCATTAAATTGATTCAGTTTGTTTCAATTGTCTCAGTTCGGTTCAATATGGGGAAGTCTGCAGACATAACTGACCAGAAGACCATCACTGAAACCCTCCATAGGATGGGTAAGACACAAAAGTTCATGGTTAAGGAGGCTGGCTGTTCACAGAGTGCTGTGTCCAAGCTTATCAATGGAAAGTCTAGTGGAAGGTCAGAATGTGGCAGGAGAAGATGCACCAGCAAAATAGATGAGGGTGGGCTTCAGCAGATTATCAAACAGAGAACATTCCAGAATCTGGCAGAGATCCAGAAAGAGTGGAATGAGGCGGGAGTCACATCTTCAAAAAACACCACATTCAGACGCATCCGGGAGACGGGCTACAACTGTCGCGTTCCTCTTTTCTGATGAAAGTAAAGTGTGTCTTTCATTTGCAAATCAAGGTCCAAGGGTTTGGAGAAAGAAGGGTGAGGAACAGAGCCCATACTGCTCGAGGTCCAGTGTGAAATATCCACAGTCAGTCATGATTTGGGTGCAATGTCCAGTGCAGGTGTTGGTAAACTCTGCTTTCTTAAATCCAAGGTCACCGTAACAGTCTACCAGGTTGTTTTAGAGGACTTCATGATTCCTTCTGCTGAAGATCTGTATGGAGATGCAGAGTTCATCTTCCAGCAGGACCTGGGCCCCGCCCATGCCACCAGAAGCACCAAAACCTGGTTTGATGCCCATGCCACAGTGCTTGACTGGCCAGCCAACTCGCTGGACCAATACCCCATTGAGAATCTATGGAGTATTCTCAAGAGGAAAATGAGGAGCACCAGACCCAACAACAAAGAAGAGCTGACAACAACCATCAAGGAAATCTGGGCTTCCATAACTCCCAGTACTGGCACAGGCTGATTGCCTCAATGCCACGTCGCATCGAGGCAGTGATTAAGACAAAGGGATTCCTAACCAAGTATTGAAGGTTGACATATCGTTTGAAAGCACCATATTTTGATTGATTTGTTGTAATCCTAATTTATTTCTTTTTTCTGCAAAAACTGAGAAGTAGTGTGGGCTGAACCTGTTTTCATGGGTTTCATGAGCTAGAAGCCCACATTATGTAAAAATAAACAAATAAATACTTGAAATAGTTTAAATTGTGGGTCCTGAATCTATTATCTAAGATTAACTTTTTGAATGGCATTATGGAAGCTAAACAACTTTTCCATGATATTCTATTTTTTTGGAAAGGGTCTGTACACATGTAAATTGATAAGCACGTGTGTCAGAACATTATTTCATGTTTCAGGACTCAAAACCAGACAAGATGTCACTGCAACAAAGATATAAGAAAGTTATGAATTTATGTAGTGACTATGTTCGCTTTTTATTTGTCACAGAATGTGTTATGGAAAATGACCAAATAATGAGCATCAAAACAACAAGAATAAGAAGGAAAACCTTAACAGAAATCTTAAAAACTAAGAAAGCATTTAGCCTGCAAAAGAACATGACTTTTCTTTGTTTGTGCTTTAACAGTGAAATATACCAGAAAAGGCACATTTTACACTAGTTAAAGCGTCTGTGACATGATTTACGAAATTTGCAGAAAGTGGCACAACAAATATATTTTATCATTCAACTATGTTTGTTTTTGCAAACAAACTTATAAATATATTAAAATTTCAATCAAAGTCATTTTAAATTTGGCGCTGCATTTCGTCACTGGAAATCCGCGAACTTCGCATACGTCATCTGTGACGTAGGATTGGTTATCTCTGCTCCGACGTGCATTGAAAATAATAATGGTGGAGCATGTAGAATCAGACGAATGTAGCAATTTTAGTGATGCTCTAAGTGATTGTTTTGGAAGCTGAACTTAGAAAGAGTGTGTCTGAGCTTAAACTTTCCTTAATAAATGCACGTATATGTTAAAATCAGCTTTATTTAATTACTTGCGGTTTTAGGTGGAACGTGCATGCGCAGCGCAATGAAACCGCACATCTCTTTAAAATTTGGCAAAATAAACACCTAAAAAATATATTTGTTGGCTGATATTATAGCAACAGTGTGTCTGAGCTGAACATTATCTTTCAAAATGTTCAAATCAGCTTTATTTAAATATTTTCGCCACGCCGGCAACGTGTGCGTGACCCTTGTCCGTGAGGTGGAGATGAACAGCTGAGTTTTGTCCAGAGGAGGTGGAGAAGAGGAGGTTCACCTCATAAGTCGCATTTATTATGCTTCACTGCTGACCTGTCACATTTATTAAGCATTTATTTAATGGTCAAAACTGCTTCATTTGGCCTGGGCGGTGCCATCTATCCCTCGCGGCTGGAGCTGCTAGCTCTCCAGCGTTCCTCCGCCTGCACCAGCTGAGTGAAGCGAGTGCGCACGGGAGGACTCACTGTTGCGTTTTTTTTAGATTTAAAGCGTCGATCAACAATTGCATTATGAATAAGGGAAAAAGTATATAAATCGCTTTGACGTAGAAGTTGCAGGACTGACAAATCTGCAAAAAACTGACTTATATGCCGAAAAATACCATAAATATTTACTAAATTGAAAAATATAAATTCTGTTAATTTCTCTTTTCATTGCATTAAATGTGCTCAGATTCCTGACTAAAAAACAAACAAACTTCAATAACATATTCATATTTTGCAGTAATTCATAGTCTTCTGGATATCTGCTCTGTCATCTCCAGCCTGGACATGGCACTGCATGCAAACACCTGGAAGTTCCTCATCAAGTAAGTTTATTGTTCAGATATTCTTCTTGGCAAAGTGTTGAATCCACATATGTTTCTATATTTTGCATTTTTGGTTTAGACAGAGTCTGAAGTACCAGTCCCTGGTGGAGGAACATCTGCATCATGGTGACATCGTCAGCAGTCTGTGTGACAACTTGGTGGCGTCTTTCCACAACTGTGTGGAACTGGCTGGACAAATTAAACACGATGATTTACAGGTAGGGAACTTCCAATTGGTTGTTTTTATTTAGGTAAAGACGAAGCACATCTATTTATAGATTTTATTGACTCATTTTTACACATTTGATCATTTTTAAACACAACTGTATGAATTTTGTTGAGCACTATACATGTTTTTTTTTTTTTTTTTACTGACTTCACACTTTTTGACAATATCAACAGTGGTTCTTATCTAACAGTTGTCCTGACGCTGCTCAATAATCCAGGTAGATGAACCTAACAAGGTTGAGTCAGGTCCTCTGGACGACGACCAGAGGACCTGACTCTACATTGTTAGATGCTCTTAAGAGTTTTTAACTGGGCTCCACTTAAATAACACTTATTTATAAATTTCCTTTGTTTTCAACCTTTGTCTGCAAACAATAACCTTTGTTAGTGCGAGGTAAAAAAAATATACTGTCTTTTCAGGAGTCGACACGAATCCCAGAATACAATCTGTTCCAGAAAACTGCAAAGATGTGCAGATTTTTTGCCAACACTTTGGTTCATTACATAAAGGTTCTACAATTTATTTCTCTGTAGCCACTTGTGATTTAAATTTGTCTACTTTGAGAAATGCTTTTAACTGACATTTTGTTTTTATCCTTTGCCAGGAATTTAAGTATTTTCTGACGAAGTACTGCAGCAACTTTCTCCATCTTTACCTTCAGATCATCAGGTACGGGTGGTTTGCCTGTATGTTTAGAGGCCAATCTCAGCTCGTATTTTAATCCTGTGTTTATGTGTCTGATAATGAGGATGACTGATTTCTTTCAGTGAGTTCCCTCCCAGTTTGAGCGCTCCAGTGTTGCCTGCTGCCCTTTCTGGGGAGCTGAGTGCAGCAGCTCTGGTTCCCATGAATGCCTTCCTGCTCCAGCTGTTGCCTCTCAGGCCGTTTGCTGAAGCTGTGCTCCAGCCAGATCTGTGTAAGTTGAAACATTTAACATTAGTTATTTTTAGTTCCCATTGAGACCATATTGACAGCTGTTTTACTGAATAAATTATCTGTAAATGAATGACAATTATTTAGTTCAATGTCGTTATTTTAAAGTGTAAAGCTTATAAAAACTGCAACATAAAATCTTGCAATTTTATTTATAGGAAATTGTTGTTGGAATTGTTTTGTTTGAATTGTTCATTAGGTAAAAAAGGGGCAGATATAATAAGAATTTTTCTTCATCTGCTGCCTTTCATTTTATATACTGTATATATATTATTTTTTTATTATGCACAAATTGTTTTTTGTAATTTGTATTTTATTATAAAATGGATGAATAAATAAATACAAATACAAAATACAAAAAAACAAGCGGCAAAGAAAAATTAGCATTGGTCATTTGACATTTTTTATGATGTATTTGAGAAAGTCAAACTGTCCTCAATTTAAAAAAAAAAAAAAATCTTGCTAGCACATCTATTCATAGATTGGATTTGTGCTTGATCAATAAAACGTTGACCTCTCTGATGCAGTGTTGAGTTCTGAACAGGAGCTTCCTCTGTGTTGCCTCCTGGTGAGCATCTTAGAACATCTAGCTGATCAACCAGACGACGTCCAGCAGCTTTGGTACTCTGGCAGCCAGTTCTCAGAAGACTCACCCAGGTGACAACAGTCAGAATTCTGATATTTAAAGTGTTATATCACACACATCCCTCATAATAAGGTCATAGGTGATTAGATGATTTTGATGCGTAAATATCAGTTTTACTGTAATTATTCAAATTATGATTAATGATATTATATTAACACTGAACAGAGTTTAACGTTTTAAGGTCTGTTATATTTGTCATTGTGCAAATATGTATATACCAAAATGCATGGAGTCAAACGGGGAGAGTAATACAAACATGCATCATTTGATACTAAGTATATATCTGATGATTTGTTTCTTATCAGTTGTAGTGAGTCAAAGTTTATCTTGGCCATTTATCAGAGTTTTCTCTTCTGTTCTTTTCTCCTCCAGGCTTCCTCTCTACAAGGCTATTTTTATTAGTTTCCGACGATGCTATACTGAGCGTACGGTACCAGTGCTGCTGCCAGGGGTGATGCTGAAGGGTCAGGCCCAGGTCCAGGTCACACTGCACCACCACATCTGTGTGCAGCTGTGTGCCAGTGTGGCTGTGCTCCCTCCTGCGTTCTTTCCCGTGCTTGTATGTTCTACACACACAGTCACGTCTTTTAGATCGTACACAATATTTGTGCAGTTGCACTTACGTTTGATTTTAATCTGATTTTATTCTAAGCCTAAAGGCACTTAGGGGAAATAATATTGAGTAAAAGTAGTTCAGTAAAACTACATTTTTAAAAATTTTGATAGGGTTGCCATGAAAACTGTTTCTTCTTTGAGCTGCAGATAATAGCTTTGAACTCCAGCAGTTATTTACCTCCTAAAGACTTCTCTCAAGTCTTTAATGGAAATTAGACTAATTTTGCCTTAACGTTGATTTAGGGTCTGGATCTAAAACACAATACAAGTTGGGAGCAAATTTCTAATCGTTTATTTACTTTGGCTCTAAATTCTGTGGTGTTTTGATTCAGGATATCCTCTCATTCGTAGCGAGTAATTTCACTTTCGGATTTTGTTAGTTAAATTTTTATCTAATGTTTTTTTACTTTTTTGTGTTGTTTATTTCCTGTTCTTGTCTGTGTAATTTCCCCCACGCCTTTATCTCTCTTTCAGGAACACTGTTTGGTTGATGCAGTGTTGCAGGCTGATACTCCAACAGCTTTACTGGCAACGGATGTCTGGTGCTTTACGTCACGGTGAGAGCGAGGCGCGATGAAGTTTCAGTGGTTCAGCAGGGAACTTGTCTTCTTTAAATCAGATCTCTGTTTTCATTACACTTAAATGACATCTACATTAATGAAACGGTTATGGCTCCAAACCATTCTCCCTCCAGTTTGCTTCACATTTGACCAAAGAGTTTAATGTTAATGTGCTGTGTTTTTATTCTTCACAAATGTAATTTTTATTTACATTGTTATATGCCTGTTGAAGGCAGGATGTCTCCATCAGTACGTCCGCAAACTTTCTCTTGTCCTGCCCATAACTTCTGATTTGCTCAACGTAATTCAACAAAACTTTGTACACCTTTGCATCATCATAGATCTGAACTTGACAAAAGGGCCTTCTACTCCGCTCCTGCTTCCTGGAATATCTTACAAAAAGATCTGAAGCTCTCGACCCTGACTTCTCTAAATGGTTTTA
>JARVGV010001299.1:29484122-29499494 GCA_031762435.1 Hypsolebias longignatus | reverse complement strand
ATTTAAAAACATTAATACGGCCGTTCGAAGTTGTTTTACATTGAATAAACGTGTTTAAAAAGACGTGACCGATCGCCTTTTTAGTTTCGGTTTCGTTTACGGCCGAAAATCCGTGTTTACGGCCGCTCGTGTGGGCAGTTCAGGTTTAAGGCTAAATCGGTTAAAGGCTGAGCTGGAAGAACGGATCTCTGCCATTAACCGGGGACTACCTGTATATCCAGAGGACTTGACTTAATTTTGTTGGATTTTTTTACCTGGATTATTTAGCACGAACTTTGATGTAATGACATTTATTAGCATTCATACTGGTGCTCAGACATAAGTAGTTGTACTTGTGTTTGGTTTGAAATAACTGTGGTGCTGGTGCATCCCAAGTTGTATAAATTATAATCTATACATATAGGAAAAAGGAAATATACCTGCAAGTGTAGGTACTGTAGATTTCTGAGGCCTTGAAAGACTTTATTTGGTAGTGAAGTGAGCCCACAGTGGTACAAGTGGAGAGCGTTGAGCCGATGCAGGCCACGAAAAGTGTCTTCAGCCAGAGAGCGCAGGTGGCGGTTGTCTCCCAGGTCCAGTTCCTCGAGTAACGAGAAGCCATGGAAGGTTGATGGTTCTATGTAGGTGATGTTGTTGGAGTAGATCCAGAGGATGACGGTGTTGGGGCTGAAGTGGCCCCGTGACAAGCGATGGATCTTGTTGTTCTGTAAGAAGATGCGTTCGCTGTCAGGAGGAATGCCGTCGGGGATCGTCAGGAAGTTGTGGGCTTGGCAGGAGACGGTGCTGGGTGCAGAGTAGCATATGCAGTGACGAGGGCAGGACCAGGAAAACTTGAGCCCACAGAGAACCAGCAGGAACTCCAGCCCCGAGCCTGCAGGGATGTCACACACACAAACACCAAGGTTGAGAAAGATGTAAAAACAAACACTAGAAACAAACCGAAAAACTTCATATTTATGAGTGAATTTTATAAAACTTCTTTGGATAGACTTGAAAACATTTTTTGCAGCAACACAAGTGTTAAAATGCTGTTTGGAGTCAGGTCCAACCTGTTAACACATTAATACAGTAATCAGTATACAGCAAATTTACAGGTGAGAGTGTTGATAATTATCAGTTTGCAGGTGTCTGGAAATTATAAAAATAACTTGGCAGTACAAAAAGCAAAAAGGGAAATTCTAAACCAATAACATTTATAAGACTAAACGCATATGTCTTATCTACATAGCTTGCTGTGGTAGATTTGTTTTTATTTTTATGCCTTAAACCATGCCCTGTAAGGACATGGTGTGAGAGATCTTATTTTTTATACCTCTATCTCATGTTTTCTCCCCCTTTTCTCTCCAAGCAATAAGAGCAGTACTTCTTAAAGAAGCTGTAGCCCCTGTACACTTCTGTCCATCTTTAGGATGGCTGTACGGAATGCAATTTCATTGTACTTCACTGCACAATGACAATAAAGCTTATTCTGATTCTGAAAATGGCTCTAGTAAAGTCACTGAAAAAAATGAAATAATAGACAAATTATTTCACTCTAAAATTTGAACTAAAATAGACCTTTATTGGATTTTTTTCCCCCCAACAGCTTTGCCCATTTTAAAGTTATGTTTTGTTGTGAGATACATTGACACTGTCTAGTTCAGGGGTGCCCACAGTTTTTCACCATGCGAGCTACTTTTAAAATGACAAAGTCAAAATGATCAATCTACTATAAGACCCCATTTACATGAGAACAACCTCTGGAAATGTCTGTGTTTATTCAATGCTTATTGGGAGTAATAAAAATAATGAGCAGGTCTAGACAAAAATGCTGCAATTTCTATGACAGTCAGGTTGCCAGATAAGAAATTTGGGTTTCCCCAAAAAATCTACACTCTGAGACCTGGTTTGAGAGAATGAGGTATGTGACTGGCTGCCCTGTATGTCAATCAAGTGACAAATTTCATAATGAGGATGGATGATATGTTGACATCTGTTTTTTTTAATGCCATGCGAACTACCAATAATGCCTTTGCAATTGACAGGTCGATTGCGATCGACAGGTCGATTGCGATCGACAGGTAGATTGCGATCGACAGGTAGATTGCGATCGACAGGTAGATTGCGATCGACAGGTAGATTGCGATCAACAGGTAGATTGCAATCAACAGGTAGATTGCGATTGACAGGTAGATTGCGATTGACAGGTAGATTGCCATCGACAGGTAGATTGCGATCGACAGGTAGATTGCGATCGACTGGTAGATTGCGATCGACAGGTAGAGTGCGATCGACAGGTAGATTGCGATTGACAGGTAGATTGCAATCGACAGGTAGATTGAGATCAACAGGTAGATTGCGATCAACAGGTAGATTGCAATCAACAGGTAGATTGCAATCAACAGGTAGATTGCGATTGACAGGTAGATTGCGATCGACAGGTAGATTGCAATTGACAGGTAGATTGAGATCGACAGGTAGGTTGCAATTGACAGGTAGATTGCGATTGACAGGTAGATTGCGATTGACATGTAGATTGCGATCGACAGGTAGATTGCGATTGACAGGTAGATTGCGATTGACAGGTAGATTGTGATTGACAAGTAGATTGCGATGGACAGGTAGATTGCGATTGACAGGTAGATTGCGATCCACAGGTAGATTGCGATCAACAGGTAGATTGTGATCGACAGGTAGAATGCGATTGACAGGTAGATTGTGATCGACAGGTAGAATGCGATTGACAGGTAGATTGCAATCAACAGGTAGATTGCGATCAACAGGTAGATTGCGATCGACAGGTAGATTGTGATCGACAGGTAGATTGCGATCGACAGGTAGATTGCGATCAACAGGTATATTGCGATCGACAGGTAGATTGCGATTGACAGGTAGATTGCTATCGACAGGTAGCTTGCGATTGACAGGTAGATTGCAATTGACAGGTAGATTGTGATTGACAGGTGTATTGCAATCGACAGGTATATTGCGATCGACAGGTAAATTGCGATTGACAGGTAGATAGCAATCAACAGGTAGATTGCAATCCACAGGTAGATTGCGATCAACATATTGGGCACCCCTGGTCATGTTAATATTTTCAGCTTGTGGCACAGACCTTGACACACGTACAGCCCTTTGTTGCCCACATTTTACCAGCTGAACGTCATGCATGTGTTTAAGGCAGCAATATAAAATGCACTTCAGAGACAACAATGAAAACAGCTGCATCACTGAGTCAAAACTCGCTGATTTGGGTTAGATTCTTTCCGCATGTCTCCCATCTTATTTGACGGATATGAGTTTTTTCCTAAACAACCCTTTTCAATATTCTGCCACCTTCAGGGGCACATTGTGCTGTGTGGAGACCAATTCCCACCCTGAGTCTACTGGCAAATTCTATCAAAAGAGTTAAGCCTGTGATCAGTCAGTTTGTGTGGTTAAATGGGGTGTGGAATGCTTATTTAAACTTGCAGTCAACTTCTTGGAGGCACTTTCTGATCAGTGACATGATTCCCCGGGTTTTCAAGACGATATGTGACTCCCCTCTACAGTCTCATCAAGATGAGCACAACTCACAGCCTGTGATGACAGTTTCCATCTGACAAACCCTGGGTTGTCTTATACTAAATTTATTATTCACAGTGGAAGCTGGATTCACTGTCTCCAACTGGTACGCCTCCGATGCCTTTAAACCCACCCAGTAATCCCGTGTCTTTTACTGTGGAGATTCAGGAGCAGACCCTTCCCCCAAGAGATAGGCCTATTTGTCTGAATGCATTGTTCTTTTTTTCCCAAACTGCAGCTAAGCGTTGACATTCAACGTCTGACTCCGCTGACCTTTAGAAGTAATTCTCTGTGTCTCATTGCAGAGCTGAAGCATAGAGCTGTGTGTCACCTGAACAGGAGTCTGCTCTCTTGGGCACGGATCTAATCCTATTTGTTAAGCTCTGCCACTGGGCAACAATGGAAATGCATGCAGCCCCCGAAACCAGAAATGTGCTCAATAAACGAGGTTATTCTTCATGGTTGAATGTTGTCAAAAGGTTCCTGTGCGCCGGTGTCTTATGTAGGTGAAAATGTTGCATTGGAATTCGTGTCACACCTTGGGAAAACCTTATTGTTGTTCAGTTTTTGTATTTTACTGTCACATCCTGCATTTGGACATGAATTCCTTCGAATGATATGAGGTTAGCTCAGTTTCCCAAACCTTTCAGGACCAAACGAGAAAGCTGTTTTACTTTATCACGCTGCAGGTGATGTATTATTATTATTTTATTTTTTTTACATTTTTCCCTTGCCATTTCCATGAAAATGGATCAAGCGTGGCACCCGCTGACTGAGTAAATTGGTGAAAATGTTTCAAATTACTCCTGGGAAATAGAGTTTGCTTTATTTATCAGCTGAATAAGACAAGACATGGTAAATTTTCCAGGCACTCCGTGAGGAAAATTTGCATTGAACAGCGTCCACCTGGTGCTGGGATGCAGCATCCCAATGATTCACTTTCACATTAGTTTGCATTTTATTGGACTGATGACCCTCACGGAGGATGGATTTTACAGACATAAGCTGTCTTTGTGCTTCTGTTTGTTCTTAGACTAAACGACTTATTTTAATCACCTGTCAGGACAGAAATTTATCCTCCTCCCCCCACACACAAAAAATCTTCTCACGCTAGAAATTAATTTTGAAGCCCTAAACCCTTTTTTTAACCATTAAACCCTTCCTTCATGCATGTCTTCTATGGAATTAGGTAGCGGCTCTACATCAGAGAAATAATCTGAGCAGGCGAGAGACAGAAAATGATAAGTCTGATACACTGTAGAGGAATGAGGATGATGCTGCAGAGATAGGGAGACAATTTAAATCTGTGATCTGCTAATCACGTTAGATACAGAAAGATACACCTCCTCACTGCTCAGTCGCCGCTGCTTGCAAGAGCATTTTATTCATTGCTCTGTAAAATGTGATCCTCTAAAATAAAGACTTTTCAGATTAAAAGATGCCTCCCACCTTGCATGCGAAGTTTTAGACAAAGATCTTTTACGCTCTGTTAGCCGTCAGAATATCTGTTGGACACGACTCAGAGCTAACGTTACAACAAATGTTAGATTAGAATCTGCTGAATTTTTAGATTTATAGTCATTTTTGTGGTGGCCAAGATTGATTGGCTGTGGCAGCCATCTTTGATCAGTTTGATCCAAATGATAATCAGTTGTAAATGTAAATGTGAGTGCTATATGAGGCAGCACGGTGGCACAGTTGGTAGAGCTGCTGCCTCTCAGCAAGCAGGTTACCCTGGTTCAAATCCCAGTCTTGGGGCCTTTCTGGGTGGAGTTTGCATGTTCTCTCCATGCATGCATGGGTTTTCTCCAGGGACTCCGGTCTCCTTCCACAGAACAAAAACATGCATGTTGCATTGTCCCTAGGTAGAGTGAGACAGTGACCGATTGTTTGTCTTGTTTGTACCCCTGTGATGGACTGGAGACCTGTCCATGGTGTCCCCCGTCTCCCGCACAGTGCTGGCTGGACATGGGCCCCAGTGACCCCCCACGACACAAAAAGGAAGAAGCGGGCAAAGATAATAGATGGATGATTGTTATGCGGAAGTTTAACTGAAATCTGTCCAGTGGTTCATAAAATATTTTGCTAACACAAAGAAACAAGTGAACTCACAGACTTCATGACTACCCACCTTTCATAGAAGCAAAATTCTCACAGAAAATGCACCTTAATATCACGTAACATTCTTATATTCCTTCTCTTCGAACAGAAATGTTAACTTCCAGTCCCGATGAGGTTTTACAAAACAGGACTATTTGATGTGGAGGCTCTTTGTAAAAGACGACTGTGAGACGAGGGAGCACCGCAACACTCTCTTCTTCGTTTACAGCCACACTCAGAACTTGTGTACTTCCCTTCGCAGCTGGCATCCTGTTCCTTTTTCCACCGACTTCAGTACCTGACAGCTCGCCGTTTCAACCTTCCACACGATTTCACCACAAACGCAGATGTAAACATGAACGCTCGCACACGTCTGCGCAACAAAACACCACGTACGTACCACAGGTGGGTTCTGAGTCCAAAGCTTTACACACATGCAACAGGTTTAGGTTTAAAAGACAGTGTGACAACTCAAACAGGCTAGTTGATGTTTGCGTACGAAGCTTTGAATAGTCACGTTGTTTTTCAGGCCCGAAGGGAAAAATGATTCATGTGGCAAGGCTGTCCTTAAATAGAAATGCAGAAACAAAATAATGTCTGCCATAACAGCATTGTGAACTCATACAATAAGTCATTCAGCTCAGATTGTGTTATATAAATAGAGTCAACTAAGCATCCATATGCCAAATGCTCATTGGAATTTGGCAGAGTATAGGAGAGGCTCTCAAAGAGAGATAATGTGTTTTTGGAGAAGAAAGCACGCAACTATTTGTGGTAGGAGTCCGGCCTGCATATTCCACGTCACGTCTTTCAGCTCCAATGAAGCATTTCACTCCTTCCACTGATAACTGATGACAGGCGATACAGATAGCTCTTTACAGGGAGAATAATGTTTGACCCAGTAACCCCATCATCACCAAGTTTCCATTCTTTTATTGGGTGGTTATAGAAAAGAAAACGCGATAACTAAATGAATAAAGCAGAATAGCTGGAGCCCCCTGACAGACAATGAGAAGTGAGTGTGCAGAATATCAATGAAACATAGTTCATAGTAGATTTGCCCTCATGAATAACACATCTCTGCTAATAGGAGAGAAATGGTATGTCTGTAAATCTGCGTGACTCTGCCCATCATTAAACTGGACAAACTCAATTTCCTGTGTCTCTCCAAAGACCGTGATAAGCACTCTGCTTTTGTTTTTCCTGCTTATGCTAGTGGCTGACTCAATATTATCCTCATTCCCGCCTCTACAACCATGCTTGCAACAGTAATCATAGATTCAATAACGGCACAATATTATAGAAAAGACTGATGGTTAAATGAGCAGGCGCCTGTGTGGAAAAGTAGATGCTTATTTTTTTTAAACTGTAGAGTTATGAATAATGATAGCATCTTAAACATTGTTTTTTTTTTTGTAGATGCATGACAAAGCTGATGTGTACATGTGATCAAACTAACAAAAAAATCAGATTTTTTTCATTATAATTTTAAACAGCAAAGAGTTCAACCTGATTGATTCAATTAAATTTGAAGGTCTAAACATTATTCTACTCTGGCTCTCGCTCAAGGCGGACACTCCTGCGCTCCCTCCCCATGTTCTCCTCTTCCTCCTGTTTTGCTCTCTGTGTGTTTGAAGCTCCTGGCACACATCTCCCGAACAAAAAATATGATTATGGATCTGGTGAACTGGACTTGCAACGCAATCGACAAAATCTTTTCACCAAAATGACAGGGTCCTGGAGAACCCTCTTGTCCAGCTGAGACTCATGCTGCGGGGTCCGTAAGAGATCCGTGGGGTGTTTGGCAGCTGATATGTCTCAGTTCTGTCTCAAGAGGACACCGAAGACATTTATATATTTAGATTTATGATAGCAGGGGTTCTGCTCTTTGGCATCGGCAGGGCACTGAAGTGCTATGAAGTTTTCAAGATTCGAGTTGTTTTTGTGACAATAGCAATCCAGTTTGGTTTGGGGCAGTCTATGGAAGGTTTCTCCAAACTGAGTGCTTTAAATCACTATCAACAACAGGTAAGATGTTGTTTGTTTACAACCATTACACAGAACCACACATACCCCCCCCCCCCCTAAAAACAAAAAAACAAAAAAACAAAAAAACAACTAAACTACCTCTTTAAGCTTGGCCTTTTACACCTCCCAAAACATAACTCTGGCAGGTAAATTAGTAAAATAAATAAATACAAAAAAAATTGCTCAAAGTTTGGTGACTTTCACACACTTGTTGTCAAGCTGTTAGATGGATTTTAGATATTTTAACTAAAGATTTGTGAACTTTATTTGCATCTACAAGTCTTTTATTTATAACTTTACTTGTGTTGAATGATTTCAGAGCAGTTTATTCCTAATACAATTATTTTAAAACCTTTAAAGAATCAAACATTACTAATATGGCTGTTAAACAATAACTCAGTGCCCACAGAACAAACAGTGAGGTAACATAAAATATATTTTTGATTCATGTTTGCTTATATATTCTTGATTTCACGCGATGCTGAACAATGAGGATGAATAGAACATCAGCTTGTGACATTTTGAGTCAGGGTCAGTGGCCACATATTTATTTTAATTAGCAAGGATAACAAAAAAGCAACAGTGGAGCTCATTTTGCAGGGACAAAGGAACAGCAATAACTGCAGTAACATAATCACTTCACCTGATTCTCATTAGCATTTTTAACATTTTTTCTGTTGACTTGTGTTTTTTTTTTTTTTTTGTTACGTTCTGACTGCAAGAGAAGCCACAAATGAACACCTCTGCCAACAGCTGTGACCAACAACACACGGCTGTGAATATTTGTTTGAAATGATTTATTTTCTGTTTTTACAGTTGCCAGGAGAATGGTATATTATCTCATTTGCCATTCCACAGAACTAATGCAGGCAGCGCTGCCTTCTCACACTGTCTGTGTATTCTAACAGTGATTGAAAGAAAGAAAAAACAAAGCTAACACCATTAGGATAATGACATTTTAAAGAAATTCAACAGGAAGAATAACTCATCATTTATGATTTATATTTTTATGATAGCAAAGGGTGAATGCTTTTTGTTTATACTGAGCAGCAACATATTTTTAAACTATGCCACAAATGATGTAATGCGGGCTATAATGTTTATAGCAGGGGTCTACAACCTGTGGTTCTGGGGCCAAATGTGGCTCTTGGGTCCCTCTGCAGCGGCCCTTCCATGTTTTGATCAAAACTAAAATAAAACTGAATTTTATTTAAATTATTGCCAACTATGAAAATGGCTAGTTTTAGCAGATTTCCTGTCATTTTCAAACATGTGAAGACTAGTACAAATACAAGTCGATAAACGTGATGTGGGCTACATAATGCTAGTAGTTTGTTAGCCACTTTAAGGCAGCTTCCAGTCTCACAGTGTGATCTTTCTCTCCAAACTACCAGAAGCTTTTGGAATATCTTCAAGACAAGCTGCTGAGAAGGATATTTGATGATGTTAAGAATAAAACACAAAAAACAAAGTCAACGTAAACAGAAGTGCCTTATTATAAGTTTGTAAGTACTTTAAAAATGCAGATGATTTGACCGTCAAAGCACATTTATTAAGTAAAAGTTAAACTGAGACA
The DNA here is from genome assembly GCA_031762435.1 of Hypsolebias longignatus. Classification (NCBI taxonomy): domain Eukaryota; kingdom Metazoa; phylum Chordata; class Actinopteri; order Cyprinodontiformes; family Rivulidae; genus Hypsolebias; species Hypsolebias longignatus. Next base: position 29,490,244 of record JARVGV010001299.1, on the reverse strand, counting down.
CACTTTTACTATAAATTCAAACAAACAAATGTTTTTAGGTGGTCATATTGTTAAATTTTGAAGAAATTCACAGCGAGTTGTCCCTCTGCTTGCTCTCACTTCGGCAAATCAGGTTTTGAAATGCAGCTGATTAGACCATCAAAGTGCATTTATTAAGGAAAAGTTAGACTGAGACACACTTTTACTAAAATTTCAAGCAAACGAATAATTGTTTTTAAGGGTTAATCTTGTTAAATTCTTGTTACAGTCCTCCAGTGAATGCTCTTGCAGACGCCATTTGGCAGCCAATCAATTTTTGGCACAACACCGGCCCACGCTTCCGGGTCCGGCCCACATTTCTGGGTGGTCAGTTGTGACGCATAATAGAGGTTACTTATACAGTGAAGTGACTTATTTATGTTTTTTTTCTTCTTCTTCACTTTATTAGACATATTTGGACTGTGCCATGTATGACGGAAAATACGGTAACTCTTTTTGAAAAGTGACATTTTCCTTAAAATGATTGTATTTTTATTATTTCTGTATTTTATATCTTCATAAGGTAAGTCAGCTTTTTTTCACCAGTTCACGTAATCTCAAATAAACAAATACACTGTACATCTTTTTAATACTTTAGACAATCTCAAACCTGAGAAGCACATGCTGGATTTAACACAGCGGGAAGTTTTGAAAAGAAACCTAAAGAGCTGTGGAGCTGAATGGAGTCAGAGACCCCAGGCACTCACGATGAATACAAAACTAAGAAGTGAGAAAAGCAAGAAGTCGGTGCTGTGGAGGCTCATTATTAGAGCAACTGCATGTGAGCTAATGAGGAATAAAACATGAACAATCTGAGCCAATTTCAGGAAAAACAATGACAAGTGAACAATGTGGCAGACAAAATAAATAAAAAACAATACAGGAATAATAAAAAAACATAGATAATATTATGAACACCTAAGAGTTAAGGCATAAAAGCAGAGTTTAAGTATGTCTATATTTTGTTGTTTTTTTTTTTACTTCATTTTGTATGTTGCCTGTTGTTTGTTTGTACAGCACTAAAGTTGGCCTTGTCACTGTTTTAAGTGCTCTATAAATAAAATGCCATGGAATGGTATAGTAAGTAAAATGAAAACAGCTGCCTGGCAGCTTCTGCAATGAACAATACAAAGTTGTGTTTCTAATTATTTTTGTAGAAATATTCCATTTAGATAGGAATATACAGTAATATGAAATAAATAAACAAACCAGAAAAGTAAACATGACACGAGTGAAAAAAACTCATTGACTGAAGTGACACCCTGAAATAAATTTCAGTTGCTTACAGTCATTCTTTGGAAAAGCAAGGAATTATAAATATAAAACTTCTATGCATCCCCTCATTCTTCGAGCTCTGTCCAAACAGGCAGCCAGGAGGCAGACGCTCTTGTAAAGCAGCTGCTGAGCTCCATGGAAATTAAAGCATTCAATGCAGAACAGGAGAAGGTCACAGGAATGGTGCAAAATGTTCTGGGGTGACTGTTTATTCAGGTCTTAATGGAATTAAATTAAAGTTGACAAACAGCCGAGGTCAAGTTTTACCTGGAAATGCTGCATAAAGCAAAACAAAAGTTTTAAACCACAGTTAAATGGTGGAACACTTATGCTGATTTAAAAAAAATGGAAATAGTTTTGTTTTTAATCAAACACATCAACTTAGGTTAAATTGAATAATTCCTTTCCGCTGTTGCCGTGACTGCCTAAGATCGAGAATTAAAATAAAGAAAAGATTTGATGCAATCTGCTGGTTTCCCTTCATGAACAAAATGTGGTCATTCTAACAGCTGTTTTATAATAAACTGAATCTTACTGTAGCACAACTGGACCACACTGTCGCATGAAATCTTCGATCTGATTTGGATTGAAATGGTTGCTACTATCTGAAATAATTTGGACTTCTTAGTTTCTTTTTATTGACCATATGTGACTGGCTCTATATAAACAAGCTGGACTCAATTATATTTGAAGAAAACAAACCAAAAGCATTAAAAAATATCCAAAGATTCCTGGTTGGCAACACAAAATATTTACACGATGTAACGAGGTCATTTCCAAACTGCACTCAGCCCAGATGTTTGCTTCTGAAAATTTTAAGGTTTTGGACCTTTGAAATGGTCATTTTGAAGTATTTCCAGAGCCTGGGTTTTTATTTAAGAGTGCTATTCCTTTAGTATGCATCTCTGGGTTAAAAAAAGACTATTTTATTCCACATTGCTGGTATTTACAACATAAAGTGCACTGGATTACTTCAATTTTGGCATGCTCTGCTGGTAATTTTGAATGTACAAAATGGCAGAACAAGATAAAGAGAACAATCAATTTATGCCAAACTCATTCGACAGTTTCAACCGAGATGCATGGATTGCTACATTAAGACACAACCACATGAAACAAAACAAGCAAGAGAGCCAAGCAGAAGTTATGACGTTTGTGACAGCAGCGTTCCCCAGGTTTCCAGATCAGACAGCCTAAAAATAACTCTTCCCAGCCATATGTGGATCAAGCCCAGGATAAAGTGGGAAAAATGATTTAGGTTGTTGCATGCTGGATAGCTTGTACAATTCAAATGTGTCTGCGTTCAACGTTTTAATTAACAGACGTTGGTGCTAATTCTGCTTGCGTTCAGAGGCACGTTTGCACCTGCTGTTCCTTCTCTCTTTTATGTAGAGCATTCTGGTTTTCATCAATGCTATCCACTATTAAAGTACAGCAGATGCAAATGCACACACACCCCACAAACCATTGAAGCACATATGTACACAGGGACATCTGCCAGATCACCACTGGTGGGAATAGCACTATCAGCCACCAACTACATTCATTTATCATGACGGCACAAAGCCAAATGATTCAAATATATTGCACTCCCTGTGGCGATATTGCACTGCAGCGGAAGAACTGAGCTAAAGTAATGGGTCTGCCAAAACTATATAAATCATCCCAAGTCCATCCATATGTAGTTTATATGCCACAGTCCTATGAAAGTGCTACAGAACATTTATAATGCAACTCCCATTCATGAAGAGGTTAATAATTATCTTTCATATAGACGGTCTGCTGCTCTCAGATGTTTAGCAGATTCAACTGCTGGACGCTGCAGATGAATAGTTGAATCAAGTGTCAACTCGCAGGCCAGTCACCATAAAAATCCATCTCCGTAACGCAGCGTATGAGGAAATTTCATGTACAAAATTACTCTGGAATGAGAGAGCAATTACATGCGTATCAAATGAGAATCCAGTGGTTTGAAAAGCCCTTGCAAAGATTACTGTAACAAGAGTCTCTGTGAATCACACTTTTTGAACCATTCTGCCAAAAAGCAATTTGCTTTGAGTGACACAAATAGCAGCCAAGGAGCACTACCTCTGGAAGTCAGTACCGCAGAGAAAGCTTTCATCGTGACACTGACAGAGATGTGAATGTGAGTCAATCAGCAGACAAGATGTTTGTAAAACAGCCATGAAATTAGCTTTATTTCACTACATAGGAGTAAAAGGTGTACAAAAGAGGCAAACTACTTAAAATTCTAAATTTGAAGTGACACCAAATTACCCCTCCCCCACAAATAAATAAATAAAATCAATATACCAAAGCATTTATTGGTTAAGACTGTTTTAATTGTATTAACAAGTTCCATCTTCCTCTTTGCTCAACTGTTTTTTGTTCAGTGGCTGCAACAAATCATTCTTCTCCATGTCACTCTGCCCTCTACATCTTCTGTCCTCACTTCAATGTCATCTCCAACCCATTTAGCTCCTACTTGGCCTTACTCTTTGTGTTTTCCTTTTGTTTTTGGCAGCTGCCTTTCTAACATCCTTCTGCCGACATACCCACTGTCCTCCAATGTATCTCCCGGTTGTTCGGCCTGTGCTGTACCTCTGATGATCTCATTCCTAATCTTATCCATCCTTGTCACCCACAAGGAGAACCTCAACATCTTCATTTCTGCCACTTCCAGTTCTTTCTCCTGTAGTTTTGTCAGTGTCTCCAGAACATAACATAGCTGGTCTCACCACTGATTTGTAAACCTCTACTTTGACCAAACTGCCACCCTTTTGTCACAAATCACTCCTGAGACTTTTCCTGAACTCTTTTTTTTATCACACACCCTGCTTTCCTGGACAATAAGTACTTGAAGTCCTGCACCTTTGTGACCTCTGCTCCTTGTACCCTCACTGTTCCACCGGCCTCCCTCTCATTCACACACATGTACTCTGTCTTACTACGGCTGACTTTCAGTCCTCTTCTTTCAAGTGCATACCTCCACCTCTCCCAAGTTCTCTACCACCCATGTTCTCACCACAAATCGCAATGTCATCTGCAAAGATAATTTTACATGGGGATTCCTGCCTGACCTCGTCGGTTAGTCAGTCAGTCCATTACCAGAGCAAACAAAAAGTAGCGCAGAGCCGATACTTTAAGTAGTTCCACCTCCACATTGTAGCCATCTGTCACGCCTACAGCACACCTCACCATTGTCCTGCTCTCCTTGTACATGTCCTGTACTCGGCCTAGTTTAGTTACCACAAAAATATTGAAACAATGTACACATGAATGCACAAATGAGTTAACAGACATGCTCAGTTAATTGGTGGCGTTAGGGTGCAAAATCACTTTACCTTCTTCTTTCAGCTGCACCTTTAACATTTATTTAGTTTTTTTTTTTTTTTTTTGTAAGGGGTGGATTTTGAATGATCATGTTGCTAACTGACATTTAACTATAGCTGGATTAAGCTAGCTTTTTGGAGGGAAAATACGTTGCATGTTGCTAATATGGAGCTCAGGTGTCTGTTTACAGTCACCGTGGCATTAACAATGTTTGCTTTTTACAATGCTAAAGCAATTTACACTCACTGAAAACCTAATCCTTTAGAAACACCATGGACAAAGTGACGATTTGTAAAAGCTCTTGGGTTTGGCTTGATTTGTGCATCAGTCAGTAAGTTGGTTTGACACATTAGATATTGCATCTACTACCTAATTAAACATCATACTGTATGTGCTGATTGTTTGCATGGCAGAGAGGAGCGGAGAAGAGTAAAGAATAGTGTCAGTCGCTTTGAAAGTGACTACATTTTACGTTTGCGGATAAATCTGCACACCCATCAAAGAACACGTGTCTAAACACATTAAGGAGGCTACAGCTGTATAATAATCCAACACAGAGTTAGCTCATTTTTGACTGAATGCATTTGTAATTAGTGAGAACACTTTTTGTTTGAACTGTGTTGCTGAAAAAAGGCAAAAGAGTTTTCTCTGAAGTCTTTATGAGAGAGGAAGGAAGGAAGACTGTAATAATACTGCCTGTCAGTTCTGTCAGGAAACATACAGTACACACAGAGTCATTTACCAGATGAGAAGAGAATATGCACGACTGACAATGCCTCTGGACTGTCCATTTATGCCACAAAAGTACATGCAAATTGGATTATTTTGTATACTGTAGTAATTTATCACTAAGGATTTTTATTTGTACGTGTTGCTTTGTGTTTCTGTACAGTTCCTGTCAGTATTACATGGGGAAGATTTGCTTCATTGTGAGTTTATAGAAAAAAATGTGTTGTCTCTTCTCAGCATAAAAATGCTTTAAAACTAAAACAACAACAAACAAAAAAATTACAGAACTAAACCTAACAGTAGAGCCATTAAACTGTCATTTCTTCACCAAATAAACAACAAAGTCAGCATAAAAAAAGGACAAGAAAAAACAGGTAACAAACAAAATGCTGTCTTTGACATGCAAATACTGTAGATGTTGAATCCTGCAAAATAAAATGACAGTAGACACTTTTTTCTGTTTAAGTGTTCAGAGCGTTCAAACGATCCTTTGAGGAAGGCAACTGTTTGTTTCAGGTTTTTGGACTGTCACCTCATAATATCAAAAACTCTGACCACAGCTGTAACATCACTTACTTCTGACAGTACATGACTTATTTTGAAAATATAACTCATCTACCACTCTGCTTGTATAAGAGTGTTGAAGTAACCAGTGTTGTAATGTAATGAAGTAGAAATACTTCATACTGCACTTTTCATTCATTCAACCTTTATTTAGGCAGGTTAATCTCATTGAGCCTCGAGGACTCATTTACAAGAGAGACCTG
>JARVGV010001299.1:29393924-29407363 GCA_031762435.1 Hypsolebias longignatus | reverse complement strand
ATCCATCCATCCATCCATCCATCCATCCATCCATCCATCCATCCATCCATCCATCCATCCATCCATCCATCCAGTATATTTACCCACTTCTTCCTTTTTGGGTCACGGGGGTCACTGGTGTCCATGTTCAGCTATCACTGTGTGAGACATGGGACACCCTGGCCAGGTTTCAAGTTCATCACACGGACACAGAGACAAACGAGACAAACAACCATTCGTTCTCTCACTCACACCTAGGGACACTTTACAGTTACCAATCAGCCTAACACATTTTGGTCTTTAGGAAGAAACCGAAGTACCGGAGAAAACCCACGCATGCACAGAGAGAACATGCAAACTCCACCCAGAAAGGCCCCCAGGCAGGGATTTGAATCAGGGCAACCTTCTTGCTGAAAGGCGGCAGCTCTACCAACTGCGCCACCATACTGCTTAAGATGAAAAGTCATCAGGTTTTAAAGCAGACAAAATGAGCCCCATGCTTTTGTGTGTTAATTTCTCATTTTTACGTTAGATGTTTGGATTTTGGAGCAAATTTAAAATCTGAGCGTAGTAGCAGATGTTCTTGTTGTGAACAAACCAGGTTTGTATGAATGGTGGAAAGCTTTGAATCTGTCATATCAGCTTGTGTGGAGCTCATGGTTTAGCCTACTTGCAGGCCACAGCTGAGCAGGTTTCATTCAGACTACAGACCAAGGAACAAACATCAATCTGTTTTGTACAATGCTAAACAAAATAAAGTTTTTCTTCTTCTATCAAACGTTTGCTGAACACTGCAGTTATACAGACTCTGCTAAATGCTAAAGATGCTAAATGGCCCATTTAACCTATCCTTTGTCTTAATACTGTATATGTTTGCATTCATGACTACCCAATGGTGCACATCTCATAAGACTTGCATACATTTTTGCCGAGTCTGCACGCTGAGTTGCACCATGGCTTTTCCCTCCCATCTTTCCTTTGGTCCTGGTCCAACAATTAAAACTCCAAAGGGGTAAACATTTAGCATTTTTGTTGACCATGGGTGGATAAAATGGGAGCAGAGAGGCTCAACCAGACTAGGGAAGATTTCTATTTTATCATGTGCATGATCTCTATAGGAAATCAACATCTATCTAATGCCATTCTATTTATTTATTTGCAAAATGTGTTAACCAGTCTAGAAGCAAGTCTGATCATTACCCAAGGCTGGGAACACAAGAAGTCTCTATTCTTTTTGTGCTGACACAGCCTGCTAACACATCTATAAGTGACTTTATCAGTTCTCTTTTGGGAAAGTCCAGCTAATATAATTAATTACATCCCACAGTCAGTTTGAACTCTCAATTGCTCCCTTTGTGCTCTAATGCGCTAATTGACTTTATCAAGGACAGCTCAGGCCCTAATTTGCAAAAGTCGTCTCGTACAATGTAACAAACAACACAACAGCCGCTGTCATTTGCTCGTTGCATTTCCCTGAGATTGTGAACTCTGCCACAGAGATCCCCAAACACAAACGATACGTCTGACGAAAGAAGAGTGCGCTTCATCAAAAGCTGCACTGCTCATTTTGTCAACGCACGGCCCAGCTCAAGTGTGCACATTTGCTCTTTTGGGTGGAGAGACAGACTCGAACAGTTGCTGGTTTGGCATTGAGAATGCTCAACATGACTGCAGCAAGGACACCTTAAAGCCATGTGCGGTGCGAGTGCTGTTGTCCTCCAAGGTCTGGCAGTGAATACTGTCAAAGATATAATAGATTACAAAAACACACACTGTGTTTCACAGCCAGTACGTCCACCATTTCCTCTGAATATAAAACAATTTACGATCTTGTCCTTGGTGAAAATTCAGAGGACTATCTTTTATCTCTTGTCGGATGTTTTTTTTTTCTCCTTATTTTAACTGGCCCTTGTTTTGTGGAGCTGAGAGCTAAACTTTTAGCCTGCTGTGTCCATCTTGGCTGTGTGAGTGGGTTTTATTCATGTTGTGGATCCTTAAATCTGATTAGAAAATCACTTCAAGGGGACTGCTCTTCCTAGTGGGAACAAAAAAGCAAATTCCATATAACAAAAAAACAAAATAAATAAATAAATTTATTACAAAGTACTTTGGGGTGATGAAACGTTGTGAGGTTTGGGGATTGGGGAATGTGTTTTGGTTAAGACTGGTGTATTTGATGGGAGTCTTGTGGAGGAATAATTAAAAACTAAACTCAAAACGAAACTGACATTCCACCCACTAACTTGCATGCCAGTATTGTGTGATCTGTTGATGCTAGACTATTTTCACTGTTTTTACTTATTATCTATACTTATACTCTTATACTATTTTTGCCACTATTTTTACTAATTTTACCAAGCACTTTGGTAACAGTTCCTGTTTTAAATGTACTATACAAGTACATTAGACTTGATTTGACTATGTGTGGAAATATGTCTCAGCTACTATTACATTTTAGCTCAGAAGCTGTAAAAGTGGTTATAGTCATTTTGGGATCGCAACGTTTATTTAGCTTTAATTGCAATCTTGAATCAGATTTATTTGCATCAAATATTAATCCGTTGTAGATATATTTCCAATTAATATTTCCTGGAAGTTATGACAAAATATGTTCTGTGGGCCATGAGCTATTTTGCTAACAGACAGAATTGATGCCAGCAGATGATGCAAAAGCTTTCAATAAAGGTCTTGCAAGATCTTTTAGTGCTTAGTTATGTGACATGTCTGAATCTCACCTAGTACCACACCAAATATTAGCTTATATCTGTCAGATCTACAGAGATGTTACAATATTTGTGCTGACAAAGGTTGATAAGCTGTGAGCATTGTGAATCAGGTGTACTCCAAAAGTTAATTAGTTGTAGATGAACATCCGGTATCTGGTTTCTGAAATTGTCGTCAAATGTATTCACTGTTTTGCAAGAAATTTTGCCAACAGATATACAAACAAACAAGGGCATACACACCTGTAACATATGATCTGCTGCTTTTCATGGTGACAGGTGATAATCATATTTCCTCCACAGCTTTCATCAACATTTTCGCAAAGCGTCTCACAGCCCACGACACACACAAACAGCAATGCACACTGAAATGAATTAACAGCCTTTATTGGAAACGTCTCATGGGAAGCGATAAAGCTTGGAACAAGACATTGTAAAAGGAACAGTTAGAACTGATTTAATAAACTTCCCATCGAGCGCCTTCCAAAGAGAAACAAAACAATGTTCAGCACCGAGAAGCCATTTCAGAACTTATCAGATTACATGGTTAATAATGCAGTCATTGCTGAAATCTGAAGCCAGACATGTCATAAGCTGTCTGGACCTCATCCTTCTTTGTCATCTGAGTAGAATGACTGCTGATTGATCTTAAAGCAAATTTGAAAAGGATGAAGGGCGTCTTACAAAGTTGACTAGGGCGTCGAGTTCATTAGTGGTTTTGATGGTGCGGGGAGGTGTGAGGCTAACCTGGAGCCGAGACAAACAGATGATACGAATCACAGACTGTCACTCAGAGCGGAGTAAACCACAAACAGGTCTATTGGGGGGCAAGACCTTGGTTCCTCTGTCAGTAGGAGCGCACATAAGTGCATGTGACACATACACACTCACACATACCATTTTATTTGCGAAGCACTTAAAAACAGCAACAATGCCGACCAACGCGCTCTACGGCAAAACAAAACAAGCAAAGGACACAGGACAAAATACATGAATCCACAGAGGTAAAGATAAGAAACTAAATGACCAAAATAATAAAACGATGACGTTAAAATCGACTCGCACTGGATCGAACGCCAAGGAATAAAAGTGTGTTTTTAAACAAGACTTAAAAACAGTAAGTGAGGGAGCCTGGTAACTCGTTACACAGGTTTGGACCTGCAACAGAGAAGACCCCATCACGTCTGGTGCCTGAAACCAGTAAAAGCATTCGACCTCAGAGAGCGCTGTGGGACATATGGCTGCAGCAGACCATTGAGATAGGAGGGGGCAGAGCTATTAAGAGATTTAAATACATACAAAAGGATTTTAAAATGAATTTGAAAGTGAACTGGGATCCAGTGAAGGGAGGTCAGAACTGGAGAAATGTCTTCTCTTTTGCCTGTACCGTTAAAAATCTGGCTGCAGCATTTTGAACCAGTTGTAAACATGCAGTAGAGTTCTGACTGATTCCAAACAGCAGTGCATTGCAGTAATCAAGCCTGGATGTTACGGTGATATGCATTTGTGTTTCAAGATTACTTTTGGGCAGGATGGGCTTCAAATTTAATGTTGATTGATTTCAGATTCCACCTTTTAGTAGAGATTTGTCATCACGCTCGTTGCTCATCTGTGTCTGACTGCTTGTCTGTAGTGTTAGCAAAATAATCATGAATGAGAGGTCTGATTTAAATGAAACTCGTAAATTAATCTGTGGATGTTCATCGACACCTGACTAACTTCTGGAGTAAAACAAGTCAAAAGGGTCTGTTTTCAAAACTTTGCTAGTTGTTGGCAAATTATTCACAAACTACTGGATGGATTTTAATTAAACTTTCCGAAGGCAATCATTAGATGTACATCTCCAAGTGATTAAGTTTGGGAGTGGTTGTGGGTCTTCATAAACCTCCTCTCTGAGATCTGGATTCAAAAAGTTTTGTTTTTTGAAAAAACAGTGTGGTTGTCGTGTACATGAAAGACAGAACCGGGTCACTCAAAAACAACATTATGCACACTGGGCCTTAATGAAAACTCCTAGCATGATAAACTGAGAACTGTATGGATTCCTTCAAGTAACAATAGACGTTTAGTTTTATTTTATTTTTTTTTTCTGTTTTAGCTTATTAAAGCTCTTTGAAACTCTATTTAAATTTGAATTTTTGGAAAACAAATCACTAAGACAGTTACTCTAAGAGGCAAGTGACAGAATTGGGTTTCATTAATATTAAAAAAAGACTAATTTACAATGTACTCTGTTTGATAAGCTTGTTAGTAATTTGAAAATGCAGACTTTGACAAAAACACAACCTTTTTTTTAAATTCCCAGTGGGCTTGTTGACTGAGAGTAAGCAGGTACTGACTGCAGGTAACGGAGGCACAAACGTTGCCTCAATTTGGAAGTAATTTCACTATTCACTTGCAAAGTTTCATCATGTGGAGGAAATATGCACCTAAATGCTACTGATGTCTGCCAGCTATAAAATCTAAGGCACATTACCTTAAAGAGATTTAAAATATGTCAGAGCATAAAATCCATGTTTTATTGAGTGACGAGCCAGAAACAGAATAGAGAAACTTTGCTTGAGTGGTTCAAAGATCATCATCATAGTTTATAAAATGCTGGCATTGATTTACTAATAAATGCATCTCAAGATCTTTATTCATCCTAAAAAAAAAAAAAAAAAATCAACAACAAAAAAAAATCAAAGACAATAGACAACATGGTTTACTGATATAATTAAATTAGATGATCTGAAAACAAAGTCTCAAAGCAATTTAGCAATACAATTATATCCAATACAGTGGTTCCCACTAGCGACCCATATGAGATGTGGCTCTCAAGCATTAGGTCTAATTAGATAAATAAGACTGGAAGCCACTAAAATGATGATAGTTTAATGTGCTTTGATTGTAGGTAGGACCGAACCTAAAGTAGATTTCTAAAGCCTCCAATTGCAAATGTTTTAGTGGTTCATGTGAATGCTTCTTTTTTTTAATCTTTACACCACTATCAATTTCCTTTATTTCCCCCAGCAAAAAAGTTATTTTCCTAGTGTGCATTAAAAAAAAAAAAAAAAAAAAAACCTAGAGAACTTAATATACAAAAGTGTGTAATGTGAAAAATAATCATCACTTTGCTTCAAATTTGTTGAAAATTTATCTATTTTAAGATGGCAACAATTCATTTCGTCTTGATCTTGCTCAGATTAGCTGTTAGCTCCTTAATCCAATCAGAATTACAGTAGTCCCTCGCTACTTCACGGTTTGACTTCCGTAGACTTGTGCTTTCACGGTTATTCAAAGTAAGAGTGGATATGACACACAAATGGCTGAGTCGCACAATCGGCATGGATTTTTAAAAATTTAAAATAAATTATTTAAAATTATTTAACACCTGTTGCACATGTACAGGGAGAAGCTCCCTCCTGCAGCATGTGATATCTGCTCTGCAGCTGAGAAGTGGGCATGGCAGGTGGCAGAGAGAGAGCAGAGATCATGACATGATGTACTCTTTTAGAGCGTTTAGGAACATTGTTTAGAATATTGCAAAAGTGTGGGAAGGGTTTAAAACTCCTTTATATATAAATACTAAAATAAACTACTACTTACTATTTGCACTACTATTTCTACTCCATGGTTTTTCACTTATCGTGGGTGGACTGCGAACGGAAACTCTCACGATAAACGAGGGACTACTGTAATCTTTATTTCTCCAAAACGAGGTTATCTAAAGAGCTATCTTCAACAGGTAAGATGGTAATTGTTCATAGCATTTCCACACACTTGAATTATTGCTTCAAACAAAAGGACACAATATTTGATTTGTAACTTAGATTTTTCAGATATAACCAAACAAGCAGAGACATCGTGGAAAGAAGAATGCATCAGAAAACTCATCTCCATGCCGCAGCAAGGTCACATGGACAACTTGTCCTTCCACTCCCATTTATAATATTTTATCCTGCATGGTGACAGTTTTGCATGGCTGTGTTAAAGCCTCTCCCCACCCAGTGGTAAAGAATAGGTGGCAGGAAATAAAAAATAAATAAAATACATTCCAGATATGCTGTCCTGGTGAGTCAAGTAGAACAGCGCTGCATGACCTCAGTCCTGACATTCAATCAGTACCGAGGGGGCGTTTGGGTGAGAATAAGCCGCTTGAACGACGGTGCTAAAAGGGGTCAGGAAGTCCAAGGCTTTTGATCAATAACTGTGAGCAAGTATACATGCATGAAACAAACACACACACACACACATGCACACACAAGTTGTCTCTTCCTATGAACTTTACCTGTTCATTAGAAATCACATTCTTTGCAGTCTGCACACCCTCTACCTCCTCATTCCTCAACAATACCAAAAAAGACTCCCTGCCCTTTCAGCACAATGTACAAATCTCCTTATTGTACAGCGTCAGACCTATTACTGGGTTATATTACCTCCCTGAAGCCTCTCCAAAACATTTAGCTATCCTCCCATCTGTGCTAATAAACAGTCCTGTCATTATTTCTGATGACTTCTCTCAGGCATTTGTCTGCAAATAGGACTTAGTGGCTGATAATGAAAAAGGACCAGTGCGGAAAATGCTAGAAAAGAATAAAAGGTAAAAAAACCATTTAGTGGAGTGAAGGAAAGTATGATAGAATGAGCCAATCCTCGTTTGGCAATAGTCATGAGCCTGCAGGAGAACCCTGTTTCAGCTCACCAGATGTGTCTAAAATGGTAGCCACTGAAAAAAACACACCAAAAAAACAAAACAAACAAAAAAAAACAACAAGCAGATAAAGCCAATATGGATCATTAGGGATAATCGTCTCCAACTTCCAAATGATGCTCTAAAGCTGTTTTATATTACTGTAAACTAGTGTTGTGTTCAAGACCACCTAGCCCAATACCAAGTCAAGACCAAGACCAGAGTGTATCAAGACCGAGAAAAGACCAAGACCTTTAGACTCTGAGACCAAGTCGAGACCAAGACCTCAAATAAAATAAATAATATATAACATTTTATTATAAAACACTTTTACAACAGTTATATACAGTTACTTTAAGTTTGCTTTTGAATGAATATACTGTATCAGCTTTTATACATTTACAAAGCTACATAACAAAGAAATCAGACATTCAGTGGCCAAACTTCATGTGATTCAACAATAAAATTACACAAATGTTTAACTGGAAGCAGTTTAATCACATGCCAAGACTTAAAACACTGCAGTGGCAAAACACTCTTCATAAGTCCGAACTCAAGACCAAGGATAACCATATAGTTGCATTAGTTCCAAGTACAAAGTATATTATTTGTGATTTTAATAGGCACATTTTATAACTGATGATATGGCAGACGTCTTCTCCCATGCCCAGACAATCACGTCTCATTTTCTTGGAGTGACCAGAGTTGCCAGATAGAGTTGAGGTTTTACAGCCCAAAAATCTGTCAAAAACTGCCACATCAGACAAAAATCCACCCAATCAATATCTTGTAACAGTGTATTTACTGTTTGAACATGAACACACATCAGTACAAGCAAATGTAATTTAACAATATGTTGCAAAATTCAACAATCCAACAAAAATCTTCCCAGAGTTCCCAGCAAAATCACAATGAATGATTGTGGATTTGAACTGGGCAGCTCTACTGGTTGTGCCACCGTGCTGCCCTCCAATAAATAATTCTCTGAGTATTTGTTGAGAGTGACGTTCAGTGACTGCCATGACCAACTTTAGCTCAGTATCTGTACAAATCACTGAGCTTTTTGTATTTTTTCTGTTTTGTAAATTTAGTCAGTTGTGGTGGCCAGTTTGAACTTGGTTGATTCAAAAGTTTATTAGTTGTACATGCACATCTTATAAATACATTCTGAAAGCGCCATCAAAATTAATTGTGTGGTTCAGTGGAAATTTTGCTAACAAAAGGACGCACTCCAAAATTCAATGGAAAGGTTTAAGAAAATACCTCTCCCAATCAGTGAGCTATTAATTGAGGAGGACTCCCAGCTAGTATCACACCACATAATAAATACTTTTACTCAGGTTTAGCTAACATAACGTATACAAAAAAGACTTTAGGATTATGATTTTATTTCAAATAAGTGCTCCTGTATTTAACACATGTTGAACTTGGAAGGTTAGAAAGAAACGTATGACCTTATTTTCCATCTTATTTTCATATGTGTTTGTGTGTGCATGTGGGGGTGGTGGGGGGGGGGGGTCACATTACGCAGACAAACCTCCACAATTTCATTATTTTCAATAAAATAAACTTGCAGCATCAAAACACTATTTGCTGTGAGAGAAATGCTAACTTAGTGGCTCATCTGGATAGAAGGAAATCAGCATGAAGCTTCAAGAAATATTTGCTGATGAACAGGCTAAAACCATTACTGTGGTCCTTTAAAGAAACTGGTTTTAGTCTGGGACTGACTAGAAATGTTTATTTATTTTTCCTTAAATTTAATAAGGTCTGCCTGCAAACAGCTAACTTTCTTTGGGCCCAATTACTTTCAATTTATTGAACAAGACAGTGCTGATTGATGTGTGTTCACAGTGGGCGATCCATGATTCATAACTATCCTTTCTTTGAATATCATCACACATACTCCACGTGTCCTTTAATGAGTCATGGCTGTAATTAGATCAATGAATAATTCATCTTGCTAGTAGTTGAAAATGTATGTCTGCACATGACACATGCAGAAAACAGAGCCTTCCTGTGCAACATTTGGCTCACAATAAAGTGATGAAATAATTGCTGAAAGTCAGTGTTTGATCAGATTTTAGGCAGAAACACGCTGTTTGCTTGAACCATCCTATAATCAGCAGCTTTCAACCAACCACTCTTCAAATATTTGTCTCATTCATTCAGTTATTGTTATCCCATTGTTGTTCTTGTGAATGATCAATCCTGTCTTGATGTTTCTGTAGACTGCTCATGAAAGTGAATGCATGGGCATGCGCACATGCACAAATGCTCTTCCTTCACCTTGTCCTAGTGCTGGGGCGGGCACCATTTCTGCCTTGTCTCCTCCCTCCAACGTTGCCCTTTGCTCCTCTCATTTTCCACCTGTCTCTGATCCTCTGCCTCTTTTACATTTCAATCCACTGCCTGTTCCTCCTCGTCCTGACAGGGGATTGAGCAGAGAGAGGGAGAGTGGAAGAGGGAGTTGTCCCCTTTGGGTAGCTAAGCGATTACCGTTTGAAAGATCCAATCCCTTGCATCATTCCTCTCACAACCTCCTCTGCGCTCATATTACTCTGTGGGAACCCACTCCTGCCTCCTCTGCACGTCTGGCGCCTCTACGCTCCCTTTCTTTGTCTCTCTTTATCCGTGTGTCCTTACTTTGTTTATGACTCGTCTTGTTTGTCTCTGAGTTCACTCACAAGTAAGCAGGTTAATTTTGTCTTATAAGTTATTATAGGAAGCAAAAACCTTTTTTTTTCTGAGAACAGACCAAAAAAAAAACATGTTTTACACTTGAAAAAAATAAAAGTAATGCCGTGTCTGTATGCACACATGGATGCTTACATTTTCCGCCAGTATTTAAGTTTGTAAAATCTATCCCAACATATGCTGTGAGCTTCTTCAGGAGCCGTTTCTCCTTGCCTTATCAGGCTGAGTGAGGGTTGGATACTTCAGCAGCGAAGGCAGAACCCGCCGCTCGATGCTTAAGCAGAAGTGGACTAATCCCTCTTCTGAAGGCCCACCCTGGTAAACGTCACTTCTCCAACGTCTGTCCATATAGTTATCACAACTGCACTTTGAGGGGCGGAAACTACTGCAGGAAACTCATCAAATAAATAAAAAAATTAATTGAGTCACGGGTTAAGAGCTCCTTGTAAATGCTTCTAACAGTTACTGACCCCCTGGATTATCTAGCACAGGTTGAAAACTAAAGTGTACAGGTTTGTTGCATGAATGGCAGAGAACAGGTGTGAGCGAGACTCAGAAACACACTGGCAGTGGGTGACTTGACCCAAATGCAAAACGCGGACAATGGGTTGGAAAGACGCACGTAAATTGCTGCTGCTGCAGCTTCTCGGTGTGTAAACACAGATTTTTACCAGATTCAGCTTTAGTTATTGACATAGACGCAGATCTAGGAGTGGGAGGAGGGAACATAGAAGATGTTTTGAAGGATTTGAGGAACAACAAGGCAAGATTGATGATGACAGCAGCTTTGACCATAAAGAAGAACAAAGAACAGTTAAGTGGATGTCTCTTTAGTGTTGTCCTGACTACTGCAGTACTGAATGTTCCAGTGGTCACCTGACCCATTGTTCAGCACCCTTGATGATAAAACCTTGGACATTACTGTTGAAAGAACATCAACCTTAGAAGTCTGAAGTAATCTGAAACAAGTTTTTAAATTTGTACACATCCTTTGATTGTCTGTTGTTGTCACTGTTGTTCACTGTTGTCATCACTCTTTGTTAAAATTCAGGTCTCCCTTGTAAATGAGTCCCTGAGGCTCAATGGGATTAACCTGCATAAATAAAGGTTGAATGAACAAGGAATAAACATGTGTCTTTTTTTTTAATCACTTTTTTATTCTCTAAAAGGGCTTTCGTTTGAAACTTTGTAAAATATTTTGCAAATTATAACATCTTCTAACTGGATGTTGACAAGACCTTTTTACATTTTACAACAAGAGAATGCATCTTGTATTAAAATGGTTTCAAAGTTGATTTAATGCTCAAACCAACAACCAAAAAAGGTCTTGTAATGCGTGAAAGAATGGAAATTTCCACCGTCTTCCATGACACCATTTTAAACTAAAACCAACTTCTTTTGAGAATTATTAGAGATGCAAACATTTTTGGTCAAACCTTAAAAATAGCTTTGTGAAATCTCATGCATGCCTTTTGCCCACTATACTTTCTTTTCAGGTCATGGGGGTCACTGGTGCCCATATGAAGCAGTTACTGTGCGAGAGGCGGGGGACACCCTGGACAGGTCTCCAGTCCATTACTGGACAGG
This sequence comes from Hypsolebias longignatus, assembly GCA_031762435.1. Taxonomy (NCBI): domain Eukaryota; kingdom Metazoa; phylum Chordata; class Actinopteri; order Cyprinodontiformes; family Rivulidae; genus Hypsolebias; species Hypsolebias longignatus. Next base: position 29,395,705 of record JARVGV010001299.1, on the reverse strand, counting down.
TCTCCAGTCCATTACAGGGACACAGAGACAAACAACCATTCACTCTTGCACACCTAGGGACAATTTAAAGTTACCAATCAGCATGTTTTTGGTCTGTGGGAGGAAACTGGAGTACCTGGAGAAAACCCACACAAGCATGGAGAGAACATGCACACTCCACCCTGAATGCCCCCCTTGGCTGGGATTTGAACTGGCGGCCTTGCTGAAAGGTGGAAGCTCTACCAACTGCGCCACCGCACCATGTTGTACATGAACATCTAATTATATTTTCTGAGAGTTTAATCAAAATCCATATGGGAGCTCATGAGATATTTTGCTAACAGTGTTCCAACAGTTCATTCCAAAATTTGAGGTTCAACAGCCCTTTTTGTTTTTAATAAAGTCAGCTGGCTGTGGCTGCAATATTATTGTCCACCTTCGCCTGTAGTTTGTTTACAACATCTGAATCTATATGGATCCAAATCCAACGTATCACTATCATAGTGATGTATTGGAAATAAACACATTGTGCCACCATGTTTCTAACCACAACATCAAATACTTTTCTAAAATATACTTACTGTGTCTTTACCTGAAAATGAAACCACAGTCAGTTCTCCAGCATGCTCTGAATGAGCAGGTGAAACAAGGATGAACCCGTTTAGTTGGTTACAGGCCAGACAATGGCACATTAAAACTGTAATTCATTTTATGCTTTGCTGTGCATCACAAAAAGAGTTTGATATCAGTTTGTATAAGCTACATTGTTCCCATGGTGTTAGTGGAGGTTATTATCTGCTTAGCTTGCTGTTATGAACACAGGCGTTAAACAGGAGAAGGTCAGATAGAAAAAGAGATCTGCTACATGGTGTGACAAGTCTTTGATGGGAAAATTAATCAAAAGCACTGGCATATCTGTCAGCAATGCAGTTTTTCTTGGTAACACTTCCTTCAGCCATTTTGGATCCATTTTAAAAGGTGGGTGGATGGTGAAAGGAACATGGTTGCAAATTGAAATTCATTGAAGTGAGCTTTGCATACACACAGCACTCTGCTCTGCATGGGTGGCTGGCTCAATCAAGTCTGCTAAAAATTGACCTACATAATCAATTTTTCTTTGAGGAGGGAGAAGTGCATATGTTTTTTTAATTTTATTTTTATTTTATTTTTTCCATTTTTCCAGGTCAGCTCGCTTTGATTTAAAAAAAATGCAGTGGAGTCATACTGCCTTCATCACCATGAAAACACATTTTAAAACATCAGTTATTAGAAAAAAAAAAATGCCATGCAAAGTATCAAATACCGCAACAATGCTTTATCCTGTTTTACATGAATATTTAGTTATTTGCACAAGGACAATTCTACATGTTTACAAATATAGTTTTGTCATACAGACATTTACAAGAAATCCTCCTTGAACATTTGCATATATTTATCTAATATGTGTATATACTGTACATGCATACATATACATAAGTGTCAGGGGTAAATCTGCGGCACCCAGGATACTTTTGTATGTGCATGTAGGTGTGTATATACATATGTCCATATGCATGTGTCATATTTATTTATATGTATGCTTGGATGTGTATGTACATATACATACATTATGTATAGGTCAATCATGAATGTAGTACTCCCTACCACTTTGTGCATGTGCATATTGTCTTTTAGAAATTTGTATACTGTATTCTGCTTCTTTTTTTAATCACAGTATTTCATGTTTTTTCTGTAAAATTAGAACATGCTACTTAATGCCTCTCACAGTCTCTCTCTCTCTCTCTCTCTCTCTCTATATATAT
>JARVGV010001299.1:29277151-29293299 GCA_031762435.1 Hypsolebias longignatus | reverse complement strand
GTTGTCGGTACCGGGGCTTGAACCGGCGATCTTCCGATCACAAGCTCACCTTCTTAACCTCTGCGCCACCACTCCCAGCTTTTGACAGTATACACCAAAAAATATATCTTTTTTTTTTTTTAAGAATTTGATTTTAGAATATTTTATTATTTGATTATTGTTTTAAAGCTTCCTCCTATTATCTATCAATATCTAGCCAGTCTATCAAACTATTATCACCTCATTTTATTACATTTTATACCTTTAACTGGGACCCTGTGTGGTAGAATGACAACTAAAGACATTCTGACTCAATCATTATCCAACTTTTATATAATAGGTGTCCAATACTGGTCCTCGATGGATACTATCCTGCATATTTTACTTGTTTCTTTGCTAAAAACACATTTTATTCAATAATTAAATTACCTCTTTGTGTTCTAACAAAAAAGCCTATTAATTGCCTATAGATTAAAATCAGGTGGGACGGAGCAGAGGAATATCTAAAGCAGGGGTGTCAAACCCACTTACAAAATGTGGCCAAAATTAAAACCTTTTTTAAACTAAGGGTCTGCTTCAGAATTGACATTAACTCAAAATAGATATCCAACATATTTTCTTAGTTGCAGGTTCCTCAATAAGAGTTTGAGTGGTCTCATTTGATGTTCTCTGTTGGACTTTTGACATCATAATCAACGATTAATGGGAAAAAAAATGAAGCGATTGAAATATTTTACATTTAAAATAACATCTTGGGGGCCAGATACGATGTCAACGAGGGCCATATTTGGCCCCCCGGCCTTGAGTTTACATGTATTATCTAAAGCCTGCAGGATGGTAGCCCATGAGGACCAAGATTGGACACCACTATGTTGTTTTGAGTGACGTGACTTCCTCTCAAGGCCACACACTGAATGTTGAGCAGGTTTAATGTGTCACATTTCATATGCAAACGCAAAAACTCAACATGAGGAGACATAACTTTTATAAAGAAAGAGACCAAAAAGCTTACGAGGCAGCAAAGGAAAACAACTTGTAAAGCCAACAGAGACCACAAGAGAATTGTGCAGAACCCCAAGGATCTGCAACATGCATGAGAGAACAAAGAGTAGAATCTGACGGGGAGAGCAAGTGAGCTGAAAGTATAACTATGCAGCTAGACTGATTAGTAAATGAGGGTCAAGTAAATTATGAGGAACTGACAGAGAGAAAATACTGGTAAATGACAGGAAGTTAACAGAAAGCATGCTGAACACAAGGAAATGTCCAAACAAAAACACAAAGAAAATCATTACTTACTTTAAAAATAACAAAAAGCTTAACATAAACCAAACCCACACTACTAAAGATCATGACAGCATGTTAATGTGAGTTAAAGTAATTGTGTATTTATACTGTACCTTTAGGGTTTACACACACACACAAAAAGAATAAACTGTCTGAAGAAAACCCAACAATGTTCAGTCACGTCATCTGGACGGTTTCTTTTTTTGTTGCACCAAGATATTTTCTCCTTCATCCAAAGGACTTCCTCAGTCTGAGAAGTCACCAAACAAAACTGAGTCCCACAAAGATGGCTTCTCAGGTTGAAGAACTCCTTTGGATGAAAGACAAAATGTCTCAGCACAACAAAAGAAACCGTCCAGATGACCTGACTGAACATTGTTGGATTTTACATCTGGATTATTGAGCATGAACTTTGGTGTCTGAAGAAAAGGCTTAAAATCTGCACTTCGCAACTTTTATTTCCAACTTAAAGTGTTGCATAAATCACACGACTTAGCACAGTGACATGGAGATTTATTACTTTGAGGTTTGTAATTTTGATAATGTAAGAAAAAAAGAATGAATAGAATGTGAATAGAAACAAGATTTAAAAGTTCAGTGTTTAAAAAAAATCCCTATGACTATGAAAGGCTTCATTTGGCAGCTAAAACAACAGAGCACAGTGAAAAATGAAAAAGAAAAGCTAAAGAGCAAAAAAAAAAAAAAAAAAAAACCCTGACTTTTACTCAGAGCCTGCTGTTGGACCAGTACATATTTAGCTTGCCTATTCATTTTTGTGTCACATTTACACCACACACACTGTAAACGTAAAACATTTGATCATGGATAGTTGCTGATCACTGGGAACCAATATCAAAACTGAAGAAAGTTTTGCTCACTCGAGATCCATAATTATTCCATTTCATTTAATGAACTTTTCAGCCCTCAGGCCTTTTTCACTTTTCAAGATTGACAGTTCAAGAAGCAAACTATTGATTAAATAAAATGAAATGCACACAGAGCTAGAATGTGCAGTGATTTCATTATTTTTCTTTTCTTTCTGAGTGTCTTACATCGCTCCAAACTGTATTAAGTCCATTCATCCATTTTATTCCTCTTATCCGGGGTCGGGTCGCAGGGGCCGCAGCCTAAGTAAGGAGGCCCAGACTTTCCTCTCCCCGGCCACTTGGGTCAGCCCCTCCGAGGGAATCCCAAGGCGTTCCCAGGCCAGCTGAGAAACATAGTTCCTCCAGCGTGTCCTGGGTCTTCCTCTGGGTCTCCACCTAGTGTGACGTGTCTGGAACACCTCGCCAGGGAGGGGTCCAAGAGGCATCGTAACCAGATGCCCGAGCCTCCTCAACTGGCTCCTCTTGACGTGGAGAAGCAGCGGCTCTACTCTGAGTCCCTTCCAGATGACCAAGCTTCTAACCCTATCTCTAAGCCCAGACACACTTTGGATAAAACTCATTTTGGCTGCTTGTAGCCGTGATCTTGTTCTTTTGGTGACAACCTAAAGTTCATGACCATAGATGATGGTAGGAACATAGATCGACCGGTATTGAGCCTTTTCACTCAGCTCTCTCTTCACCACGACAGACCGGTACAGCACCCGCTTCACTGCAGACACCGCACCTGTCCGCCTATCGATCTCCCGCTCCATTTTTCCCTCATTTGTGAACAAGAGCCTGAGATATTTAAACTCCTCCACTTGAAGCAGGACCTCTTCGCCACCCTGGAGAAGGCACTCTACCCTTTTATGGCTCAAGACCATGGCCTCAGATTTGGAGGAACTGATCCTCATCCCGGCTGCGTCACACGGCTGAACAGCTACAGTGAAAGCTGTAGATCACAACCTGATAAAGCCAATAGGTCCACATGAACTGCAAAAAGCAAGCCTTGATGTCCAAACTGTATTGTCACATTAAAAAAAAGTTTATACATCTCACTGGAACATAATACTCTGGTCATAATTTGTTATGATCAAGTCTAAAATATAGTGGCTGTAAAAGGACGATTCCTGGAGAGTGACTCCAGTGCTACCTAACTAATATGAACAGTTAACCTCTCTGTCCATCACTGAAAGGAGCTGCTGTGGCACGGAGAGCCTGCTTCTTCCATTAGAGCCCTGACAGAGTCTAATTCCCATCATTGCATTCTCTCTGTTTTCTCAAAATGAAGTCTTCTGCATCCTCCTGTTCCTGTGAAGTGAGCAGCTAAACACTTCTTTAATAAGACTACTTTTGTATTACCTTCTCCGTAATGCCTTTTTTTTTTTCCCCTTGATGCCTTCGTCTTTGCGGAACGATGGAAACTCACACTGGTGATGGTGTGAATTAGCCGAAGAACACAAAGGGATGAAAGACCAGCTCTTATTATGGCCTAAACACATGAGAACACTTCTGGGAATAAAGATGTGTAAATGAGCTTCATTCACAGTGCGCTGTCCTTTTTCTGGGCTGTTGTTTGGCTCTTTTAAATAATTGACAAGGCTGTACTTGTGAAGACAGGGACAAATCTGCTGAGATAATGTTGCAGCCAGACAAATTTCAGAACCAAGCACCATCAATCCTCACTACATGGAATTGTTGCCTCCCTGGCAGTTCATAAATCTTACGCAACCTCAGTTCAGTGATAAAACAAGGCAGTATTCTGCCAGCACACTGTTTATTGTTGCACTGGAGAGCTGGCAGCAGATGACATCTCCTATATTTACCCTCTAGATTGCATTCTATTTCTAAAATACACTTTCGCATCAAGCAGGTCTCTGCATTGGGACTGGAGACATATTAGTGCGATTGCTAAGGGCAAACTGTAGGCTGCTCCTGGCTATCTAGGGAATAGAGAGACACTTGTAGTTTAAGTAAGAGTTGGAGCTGTCAGAGGTGTACACATGGCTTCAACAGAGATCTTATAGTGAGGGTGCCGGGGCAGAGTCGCGGTGGCAGTGTACCCTGTCAGACTGTGGCATCTCCGTGTTCTCGAGCCTCTCGTGGGATTTCAGCAGTGAGTGATTGAGGCTTTGACTAGGAGCTGCATCTATGAGCCGCAGCATACATGCTAGTAACTATCTATTAGTTGGATGCTTTTTCTTGCTCTTCTTCCTCTCTCTCTCTTTTTTTTTTCCCCCACTGCAGGCAAAGCAGGATCCTGCTTTCTCTTTCAAGGTCCCTTGCCAACCAAAGCAGAAGCGTTGAAACCTCATAAAAACGGATAAAAACAGCTCTAGGTTTTCCCCTTTTTTGCTTACTAATAATGTTTAAAAAAAAGAGGAAAGGATGAAAAAAATGTACCGGTAGTACTTCTCCAAATACTTCAGAATCTGAGCATAATGTGGCATTTTGGGGTGATCAGAAAAATCAAAGGGACTGTGTGCAGTTCTCCACAAAGAGAGGGGTAGATTTTAACCTGAGAAATGCTGTTGGATTGAGACGCACAAAGAAAATCCAAAAGAATCAAGACGATTGGAATTCAAAACAACCTGGTCTTCATTTCACTATAGACCTCACAATGGTTTCCATTTCTCCATCCTAAATCAATCATCTCAGTCCAACTTCTTGCCAAAAGAAGACAAAAGTGTCCACATCATTAATTAAGAAAGCAAGAGTTGCAATGCAGCACAATATTGAATTTTTTTTAGCACTGTCTCATAATCTACTTTATTTGAAAGCAGCAAGGGTTCTGTAGTCTTTCCTAGAATACTGAAATAATTAAAAGCTTATCTTTCCCATACAAAACAGCACCTTGCACCTCTATTGTGGGGTTGATGGCTAGAGTTTTTATGATGCAAGGTCCTAATAGCTTGAATGGTTTCCATGACTGACTGCCAAGGCTGAAGAACAGCATTTGTTGGAAAAGAAAAACCCAATAACATGTCAAGGACTTTAATTCCATTCAGGGCAATGAAAAACATGAAAAGAGAGAGTGTGACAGGTTCATTCTGCTCTAGAAATAGATTTCAACTTGATGAAGGTGGCTGCAAACACAGCAAGACATTTTTTTTATGCTGATTGAGGCGGATATGGGAAAAAAATAGAGTAAATTGAATCTGGTGCTTCCAGTAGTTTTTTATCTTCATTATGCAGGCTATAACAGGGTCAAAACTTTGCCGTGCTGGTCTAAATGACTGAAGTAATTACCATTCTAAGACAACTGTCATGGATTTACATATAAAAAGATTTGTGATTGTTGGAGATCTTGGTTTATATTCTGTAATTACTGCAACTCTATTGTCTCTGGGTCCTGCCTTTTATTTATCAATTCCACTTTTCATCCATATTTTGGAGTTTATGCAAAATGGTCTTGTCCCCTGCCAAAGATATATGGCAGGGTGTAATTCATAGGGTCACTTTTCAAACAGAAAATATACGGATATTTTAGTGCTTTTCAATGAATAATTAAATCTATTGCCTTTCCAATCAAATGTGGGGAAAGTCTCAGTTTAGCTGGATTTTTTTGGATATTTTTAGTGGCTCTGTAGATGCAATCCCACATTATATACTGTAGTATACACTCACATTGCAGTGGAGGATTATTTCTAGTGGATTGTAGCAATTACCAATGGTCTGATTGTTCCCTGGAAGTCGGTCATACTCGTGACAATTGTCTGTGCTCAGCTAGCAAAACCCAGAGCACAGACAGGGCAGATATTAACAAGAACCAGGCACAGATGTGAGTGTGACAATAGCCTGTCTCATTAACACCAAGCATGACGAGGCCAGGTCCGGTGGAGGTGAGGAGTAGACAGTAAGTGGAGCAACAGAGGCAAGAACAGGGATCTGAGAAAGCTGATTGTTGTTCCTTTTCTTCATCTCATTCCCCACTTTAATTTGCTGCACAATAAGTTTTATTGGGATTTATCTTCAAACCTGCACTCCGGAGCCTGAATGAGCCATTATTTTCATGTCAAAAGATCTTGAAATAAATGAGCTCTGACTTTGACGTGGAAGGAGAGTGACAATAATCTGAGGCTAAATCTACTGCAAGAGTCAGGAGACTTTTGTCCAGTGCCTGGCACTCGTGCACAAAAAAACACGAATCTGTCTCTTTAAATTTGATAAAATATGAGCCTATGTGCAACAGACATGTTGATACCACCCCCCCCCCCATTTTTGGTTTCTTCTTTATTTGGATGACATGCCACTTCCCATTCCCAATGCCAAAAGGGCAGATGCCCAGGTGCTGACGCGTCTGAACTGCTGTTCTCAACACACAAAGACAATGCCACCTGGGAAGGAGAGCTCAAGAAGGGGGGAGAGCTGTCACAGTAACAGGAGAGCACCTGGGATTACTGTCAAGAGTCTCCTGGACTGTCTCATCTCAACACCCCCCGTACTACCTGCCCCCCACCCAATCCTGTCTCCTGAGATTCATCATATTCTAGTTGACATTGACCTTTAAACTCCAATTAGCCACTTAATCACAAATTAATTATTAATATTTGAAAAACCAACAGGGCTCAGGGTGTTTGTCTCCTTCACCTCATTATCATCCACTAATGACCATCCTTGCATCACATTTCCACAACAAAGGCAGAGAAAATGGCACTTGCACAAAAATCAGGTGTTGGGCATTTTTTTGGTGTAAACAAGAATTGACAGTTTTTCTATGCACTTTTTTTTTGTATTTTTAACCTCTGACTTCTGATCCAAGTCCAAATGTCGGGTGAATTTAATCATTTTGATGTGTAATCAGACCGCGTTAAAAAGAAAATCCATCTCATTCTGATCTTTGGTCTCTTGTGACCAGAATCATTGTGAAACAGTTGAAGGAAAGTGTGAAACGTCTTCCAGAAGAAAAAAAAGGATATTTGCAAAAAATAGAATGAATCAATGCTGTATTCCCCCCACACACTGCATTCACACACTTTACTAATCATTTGTCATCTTCTCTTAGCTGCGATGTGATCAAATAGTGCAGCAGTCTTCCATGGGAACACTCCTGAGTATTGGCCACTAAATGAATGACTTTTGGGTATCAAGAATCTCCTTCGGCTTAATCAGATATTTGGAATGCAGCAGAAGAACCTGGGGTGCACTGTCTGGCCGTCTAATAAAAGTGACTCAGCTTTCCAATGATTGGTAATGTTTCTTAGACTGTGTTGTCCAGGCTGGACCCACAGAATACCAAGCAGTCACTTAGTCCAGTTCACCACTCCCTCCATCCCCCGATTTTCTACTGCACAATAGTTTTAAAGAAAAATAAACAAAACATTTTTCTTCTAGTGTCTTTTTTTTCCCACATCCATGCATCTACTTGAAGTTTTGTTTACCATTTTCAAGAGAAGGGTAGACGGTAAAATTTGCACTTCTTAAAATGCGTCAGACGGGCGTATAGGAATGTCGTACTCCTCTCAGATTTACGTTCTATTTTTCAGGCAGCTTAGAAAGACTTAAAGGATCAGTTTGAGGCTTGTACTTTTGCTCCACTCCACGTTATCCTCCTCGCTTCTCTTCAAGCCTCGCCCTCCTCCTATAATTCAGCCATCGGTCCACGCTTCCCTCTCACCTGCACGTAAGCCCGAGTTGCACTGTAAGATACAACAATGCGGTGCTGACAAGGAGTGATGGCACAAAGCTGACGCCCTGAGAGGATTGAGACGGTGATAAAACGAGCAAGGAGTCTAGTCTTTTTTTTTGAACTGGTCTCCCTGGGCCTGGACAATGGCTGAAAGTTTGCAACAAGTGGTGACAGATGAGCCTGTGTTCCTCTTGTGGAAACCGGTGTCAGCAATTTGAAGCTCTGATTTTGCTTGTGGTATTTTTTGTCGCCCTTCCTTAGGAGATGTCAAATCCATTTGCCTACAAAACTCTTTTCTTTCAAAAGTTCTACGCTTTGCTTTGCACTCATATCCGTTGATGACAATGGGTCACAACTTGAGCATCTTGTTGTACTTATCTGTTGTAGGTGAAACTGGAGAGAGCAGAACATGAGCTGCTCTGATTTCACTGACACACGTTCACTGGGTACAAGCTGCAGAGGTGAGCAGAGCTTGGCCGCAGGTGTTTCTTTTGTTATGCTGAAATCATTTCGGGCCGACTCTTCAACCCTGGTGCGGAAGACAAGTGTTGCCTTATCTAACACGTGCATGTTACAGCTGCCTTTCAAAATGTGTCCTAATGTCTACATGTAATTACAACATTTTCCAGTGTATAAGTCGCAGGGTTTTTTTTTTTTTTTTTTTTGCATAGATTTGTCAGTCCTATGACTTATACGCCCAAGTGACTTATACTTTTTTCATATTCAAAACGCAATTTTTGACTGACGCTTTAAATTTTGGAGACCTGCAACAGCAAGTCCTGCTGTGCCCGCTCGCTTCACTCAGCTGGTGAAGACAAAGCAATGCTGGAGATCTAGTGGCTTCGGCCATGATGGATGGATGGATGGATGGATGGATGGATGGATGGATGGATGGATGGATGGATGGATGGCACCATGCCACCCAGGCGAAATGAAGCTGTTTTGATCATTAAATAAACGCGGTGACACATAATATGACTTATACGCTGGAAAATACGGTAATTTATAAACTGCTACACATACTAGATATGGCCTGTAATCCAAGTTTTGTCCGACACTATCAGGTAAGTTCTTCTTGCACATCCCTTTTCCCTCAGACTGTTCTAATTTCAGCATGGTGAAACCTGTGGCCAAAGAGTTTCTGACACTCTGACGTTGTTGGGATTTCACATCCCTATGACTCAGTGGAGCCGCAGTCATTTCCAAGCAACGTTAGGAATCAGCTGAACTACTTCGTTTGACATCATAAACTTGATTCTGCTGTTTTTCAAGCCAGTGAATTACTTTAATCTCCTCAACATTTACCATCTTTGACAAGATGAATGGCCAAACTGGGGCTGCAAGACGTCACACAATGGCTCGTGTTGCATAAATGTTTCAGGTTGTTAGTTGGTTTCAACAGCTTGTTAATCACAACCTCAAGTCTGGTAAGTGGGTGGCATCTGATCAAGGAGAAGCACGTTAAAAAAAAAAAAAAAAGAACATCATTATTATCTACAATGACACATCAGTGTAGAAAAAACAGAACTCGCATGTGAGAAGGTACTGCAACCCCGGCTGAGTACACATGCATGGCTGCCAACAATAACACATGGTGGTGCAGAAATATACAGTATATTAAAAAAACATGGCTGACCACCGTGTTTTGACTCCAGGTTGAGCAAGACCACCGTGGCGTTTGGGTTGACTTATTCCAAGAGCTTCAAGTGTTCCTTGTCAAATCCTCACAGGTGATCTGTAGTGAGGCAGACTGAAGGTGTTTTTATTACACAGAAAGAAAAATCATGTGTGGGACTAAGCCTTAATGCATTTACCTAAAGAAGAAAGAAACGGGAAATACTTGTATGTCTGAAATGAAAGTTTGTTTAGTTTGCATGAAAACAAAAAACTTTAACTTCTTGCAATGAAAACAAAAAAGCTAGAATCAAATCTTATAATAAATCACTATTAAGAGCCTAAAGATAGAAAAATACTCCTCACTGACGCTAAAACTTAAAATAAAGAAAATACTAAAATTTAAAAACAGGAGAAGGTGCACTTTTGGTAAAAATGGAAATAATGGAATAGCAATTTGAAACTGAGACAAAGGAAACAAAACAGCTAAAAGCAATACAAGCAAAAAGCTAGCTAAAACTAAGAAAATTAAAAAGTAGCAAAAAATGTCTAAAAGTCTAGAAATTTCAAAAAGCTATTTTCAAAACTAAAAGCAACAAATGGCTAACTAAAAACCAAAAGTGTTAAAAATGGATAACAAAAAGCTTAAAGAAACAAAAAGATAACTTAAAGGAAAAATACTTTTCAAGAAGCTAAAAGTAGAACCAGTCAGAACAGTAGCTAAAAGCTAAAAGTTTAGCATAAGAAGACAAAACGGAGCAAATTTGCTTGAGCAGCTTTCAAATAGAATGATGTTGCTGCTGATTATCCATGCTGCTGATCTCTTGCCTTTATGCTGCTATATTCATATGCATCTGCTCATTACAGACTCATGTTCGGGCTGCTGTTTAATATACCATTTTTTTATTAGTGTTTAGTGTATATTCTATATATTCTTGTATACTGTTTCTGTTTATACTTTATATTTTTGCTATTTTTGGGTGTAACTGCGACCTTGAGTACACAATTTTGTTCCACCACATGTACCACATGTAATGCGAATGACAATAAAGAACCTTGAACCTTGAAGTTGTTGAGGCAGTTGTATAGATGTTCATTGTTGCCATTGAGTAAATAAAGCAAGTGAAGTTAAATACTGTATTTGAAATAGAATAAAATTGAAAAAATAAAAATCAAGCCATTCCAAAGCACGACAACCATTAAAAGAAAAAACGTCTTAATCATGTAAAGAAATAATTGTCTTGTGTTTGTTGTTGTTTTGAAAATCACAATTACAGAATTTCATCAGAAATAGACATAAATTTAATCTGATTATATGTTATAACGGTCTGCCCTACACCACTTCGCACCTGATGACGTTTCACTGCAGCTCCTGAGCAGCAGTTCTCGCGAGATTACGGAAAACAATCCAGACGTCCTCTTTTACACGATTTCCCTCTTCCTCCTCCTCCACAGCCCTCCCTTCTTCCCACGCCCCAGTGCGCTGTGGGATAGTGCCACTATAAAGTATACCCTCTCTCGGTGAAAGATAAGAAGCCCCAGACAGGAGGGGGATGAAGATGGCGGACGCCAAGCAGAAGAGGAATGAACAGTTAAAGCGGTGGCTGGGCTCAGAAACGGACCAGGAACCTCCTGTATTCAAAAAGAAGAAGACGAAGGTGAAGTTCGATGATGGCGCCGTGTTTTTGGCCGCCTGCTCGAGCGGCGATACGGAGGAGGTGCTCCGTTTACTTGACCGGGGCGCCGACATCAACTACGCCAACGTAGACGGTCTCACCGCTCTCCACCAGGTTTGTATTTGATTCCTTTAGTCAGTAATTTCTACAACTGGACAAAAATATAATTCCACTGCCTGAAACTACTTGTCCTGAAACACCTGTCAAATGGAAGCCATTCCCATCCTGTTGTTTACCTACCGAGCACTCGTCGTCTTTAACGCAAATAATGGATGGTCTTCATGGTGGAGTTTAATTTTTAATGTACAGCCTGTGTACGTCTTGCAGGAACTTCGCTTTTTGTTCCGATTTCCCCCTTTTAACTATGTATCTTCCAAGTCTTTTGGGTGCAGTCTAATTGCTGTTGTGCTGCAGTTCATATTCCAAGTCTTAGTCTTTTTTTTTTTGCTGCACACTTCTTTAAGTTGTAACATTTGTATGTTTTCCCTCCTCCTGTTTGATGGCTCAGTACAAATCACAACAACTGTGCTCTAAACGAGCCATGTTGGAAGTAATAGAAACTATTCCAGACAGATTGATTGCAGCAGTGTTGAGCAGAAAAAATGCACCTCTTGGATTTGAAGGCAGCTTTTTAAGTTAATTAATAAAGTTAACGTGACATGGTTGTTACAACTCTTAAAACAGACTTATTCACCTGAGACATATATACAAGGATTCCTATGCAAGGCGGCTTTTCTCTCGGTGTAACACCGGCTACTACCTGGCTAGCAGAAAGTCCTGTTGATAAACCCTCAACTGTGACTGTGGCTACTCTCTGGAATGGCTATGGAGTGTATTGGTTGTGGGTTTTAGAAAACAACATATTAGTATAACAACTGCAAGGCTTTAGTGGGGCATATTTGTTTAACGTTCTCGCTAACATTGATGTTTATTATACTAAAAATGGCCACTATAAATACGAAATACCGAGTAGTGAGCTAGCGCTAAATTAGCATGCTAAGATAATAGTCGCTAGCTATTTGGGAGTTTAATTCATTTGTTTACTGATTCGACAATCGGCGTGTTCGGATCTTAATAGTGTCAAGATTTCGCGTTTGTTGTGTGCACACTAAACACAAGTGCGTATGTGGTTAGTGTTTTTGCATATTTTTGGTCGGGTTGTCATCTTTGCCAAGCTAGCCTGCTAACCGCTAGCTGCGTTCGCTAGCATCTCTGTTCGCTGTGTTAACCAGCCCATTGCGGCAATATGAGGCCACCGGATCTTTAAACAAACAAACAAACAAACAAACAAAAAAAAAAAAAACAAGCTTGAATCAGCGTCTTGACTTTACAAATCAAGAAGTTCACAGCTTAAGACCAGCCTTTTGTGATAGTGTTCATTCACTAGTAATAATAAAGGTAAAAGTACCACTAGTCTTGCAATAAACATTAGCTTTATTGACAGCCTTTGTTGAACCTAAACGTAGTTTTGAGCACAGTGATGCGTTTAAAGCCATCAGTTTGTGGCTGTATTTCTTATCAGTTTAATAAATTTGAATATATAAATTTTTAAGTAACATTCCTAAACAGCCAGCTGTAATGAAAGCAGTACATCTGTATCCATATGATTCATTCACTACCTGCTTTATATGTGGTATGATGAGGACCATGTGATACAGATTCTTTGCTAGACAAAACAAACAGTTGGAGAAATAAACACATAGAAAGCAAGTACGGTAACTATGCTCATTAAAAAGTCCCATCACCATTTGTCGGCACCTTAACAGAGGATTTTGTAAAGTCATCTATTTTTTAAGTAGACTTGATCACATTTCTTCCACGTCCCCTGTACAATTAAGATGTTCTTAATCAATTGTATGAGGCTATTTGAGACCAAATAAGGCAAAACATCTTATTTACAAGCTTTGTTGAATCGTATCATTCCAGTTATAAGAACAGTATGCATACATTATTGCTTATGCAGTTGTCTTCTCTGATCAAAAGATAGGCTAGATATGGAGTTGGAAATTTTTATATTTCCTATAACAGGCTGAAATATTTACTTTTTACTTTGAACGTGTGCTCCTCAGTACATTGCATCCACTGATGTTTTAGTGTGTCAGCTTATTTTGCAAACTGTTGTATTGTGCAGGAACATTTTTTTTTAATGGTTCCTTGCTGGTTTTATGCACTCACATTTTAAGTGCCCCATCGCGTAATTATTACTAATCACAGTAACCGTCACAACAATTATGATGAGCATATGCAGTACATTTAAAACTGGTAAGGATTGTTTCTCATTCTGCCCGCTTTGATAGTAAACAAATTATTTAAGGATTAACAGAATAATTCCTGTCAAAATGTTTCAATATTGGCAGAGGTCAACAGTGATGTCACCCCATTGCTCACATCCACATGCCTAGTTGCAGTAAGAAAATGTGAGGGCTGCTAAGAGCACTGCTGTTTTACAAAGTTCTTTTTTTTTAGCTTAAAAATATGTATTAGCTGAAAGTTTAAAAAGCACATTTCCTAGTATGTATGATTGCGTAATGATGCAGTTTGATAAACTCTTTTCATGCTCATAATCGGCTATAATTGAATCTGGAATTAGCAAGGCCACTATGCAAACTCATTAGGTTGCAGGTTTTGGAGTTATGCAGATGAATGAGCACCAGTGAGGAAAGATTTTGCAATGCTGTTATAATAACAGTGTTATTACTATCTAATCATCTCTAAAGACAAGAAGCTCCTGGGACTATTTGTGTGTGACACATCAATATGAGATCCCTGGATTTGGGGGCTTTATAGACGTTTATCAAGGGTGATGTAGGGATTTGTGTGTTTCTCCAAAGAATGGAAGAAGAGAAACTGTAAGATACTAGTTATTTTCACATGTCTGTCCTACATTTTATTGATTTATGACAAATATGTGAATGTAATGTACAGTACTCTTAGATTACTTTAGTTGTTTAGTGCTACATAAATGAACTCAGTAGTACAGTTTACCTTTTTAAAAGTCAGACTTTGTTTTTCAAGGTGTCATGTTATAATTGCTCACTTCTCATTTCTAATATTGCTGCCATTCTTGATGACCAGTATAGAGTTAAAAATATCACAAGTTCTCCCAACTGGGTTTCAGGAGCTACTAAATTTGGATATGACTCACAGTCTGTAGCCCTGCTTTTCACCGCTGACCTGGTATCATTTAGGCAAGAGAGGTTGTGCCTGCATGCGAGTCACAGGCCTTCTGCATCTGGAGGACCTGTAAGCTTGACCATAAATGTTATTTCATTTAAGTAATATAATGCCAATAGGTTTGCCCAACCATAAACTGCACAGATGTAGGTGGGTAGAAGAGAGATGAATGAGACGTTAAACTGATTATAGATTGACTGGTAGTTTCCTGATTTACATTTCATAAGCTAAACCGTTCTCAGATCGTAGCATTTCAAGTCCCATCATCCTACCCAGGCATTCCTTACATGACGGTCTCTGGACACCATAGCAAATAAAGAGGATAGACATTCCTCAGCTGTCACTTAAACCCCTCCTCTAGTCTCTATATATTTCTGTCCTGTCTTTCCTTTTACTATGCTACAGGTCAGTGCAATGCTGCCCACTGAGTTTCACCAGTAAAACAAGGCAACTAAGACTTGTTGCTGTAGAAAATACCCTCAGTGACCTACAGCTGAACTTGTCTACTGAGCACATACCCTTTGCTGGGGTGACGAGGCTCAGTTCAGCTTAGTATGTTAGCATGCTTAGTATGTCTGTTCCTGTGCTCTTTTTATTTTCATCTTTTATATGATAAAACTCTAGATCTCAAGATCTATGAACACTATCTTGCTCTGTCTCCTTGGCAACGGTTTGGAAGGTTACCAGTCACTTGCGTTGGTGGATTTGCATGGATGGAGTGGGAGTTGCATAACAGCCTGAGCAGAAAGAGTCTGGCTGTATTTGAAAGGAGAATCAACCTTACAAATGAGTAATGAAACCATTTTGAAGCATGTGGTAGACAAAAAACATTGACAAGATGACCATTTCTTTCCATCCGACCAGCTTCAGTCATATCGTCACATGACATAATTGCTGTAAATTTGACTGCGGCCCCAGTCTTGAGATTCTCAGCTGTGTCTGAGGCACAGCTCAGCTCACTTGGCCGGTCAGAGGAGCAAAAATACCTTTTAGCGTGTCCTTGCGCTCCTGTTAAAGGCAGCAGGACATGTCGTGGAGAGGCTTAATTAGGTGAGACAACCAAAATGCGTGTGCTTAAGATTATGTTGAGGTCCTCCTGTTGTCCTTAACTGTTTTGTTAGCTATAAAGTTGCAGGTTAATTACTTAGACTATACGATCCAGCATACTCCATCTGAAGCTGAACAGTCGACGCGTGGTTGCGGGACATTTGTTTTTGCGCACACCTTTCATATTCCACCAGTCACAGGAACAGAGGTCCTGAGAAACCCCTCCTGCTGCAGTATATGTCACCGTGCAGGTTTCTTCCTGCCAGAGTCTACACTCCGTCCATGCATTTTGGCCACAAATCTATCATGAAGAAAGTATCACACTTTTCAGCAGACAGACTCCTTCATACACGATGTCTGCACAATCTCCATCCATGAGTATTTGGCTACTTGACTAATTTAGTGTGTTTGAAGAATAGTACAGTTGAAGGTTCAATTGCATTTCTATATTGCTGAACACACACACAATTTTCTGACGCAATCACGCAATACTTGGAGCATGCACCTGTGTGAAAAAGTTCAGCTTGGGTCTTGTGTTGAGAAGGTTGGGTGAAGCTACGCTGAGAAAAAAAAGATGCAATTTTCTAGGGGTGCACGATAAATCGGCCGGACGATTTTCCATAATTTTGGGGTATCGGAGATCAGCCGATACTTGCATGAGAAAGCGATTTTGCCGATTTTTTTATTTTATTTTATTTTTTTATTTTTAACAATTGTCTAACCTTCATTTATATTTCAGAGCACTACATCATGGCCAGTTAAAACAAGTTTGTATTGTTTCTAGGATATTGTTCAAGGGTACCGTATTTGCCGCCTGAAAGGTCGCTCCTTTCTATAGGTCGCATTGTCCAATTTTGTCCAATAATTTGGAAAAAT
>JARVGV010001299.1:29190730-29206843 GCA_031762435.1 Hypsolebias longignatus | reverse complement strand
CCATCTCCACATCATTGCATTCAGTTTTTATTCACAATTTGTTTAGTGTCCCAACTTTTTTGGAATCCGGTTTGTATGTTTTAGAATGACAAGGGGCACTGAAATATTCTCCAACACTTAGCGGTGTAATCTGGCCCAATATTGCTATCTTTAGAACAAAATGTCTCAGGTTTCTTCAATGAAATATCAAGGACTCAGACTCCCAAGTCTCAGTTTGTCTGATTTATCTGACTTCCAGTCACAAGAGCAGAGCTGAAGATGGACAAGGGGTCAGCAAGGCATTGATTTGCAACAGCTCCAATCACACAAGCACTGGCACTCACCCTCCTTCGGATTGGCCTCTCACTGTGGAGTAATGAGAGGTGTGATGTGTGAGGGAGGAGTGGGTGAGCTGGGGACAGAAGGTCTGAGAGTGAGCGAGAGACAGATGCAGAGATACTGTAGTTGAGGGGGCCGTCTCAAAGCATGTGTTTGTGGTGAGAGCGATTCTCTTCTTTGTTTTTGCCTTTTTGTTGCTTTTTCAAACGGATGTGCGAGCGCAACTCTAAAATTATGTAATTCAGGCACGATTCGCCCAAACAAAACAAACCCTCATTACAGACAAAAAGCTTTTCAACATGATCTGCTTCAGTAGCAAGTACGGCCTTGATGTAAAGAAAGCAAAAGCCGTTGAATACAAATGAAAGCCCAAAATACAAACCTGACTTTAAACAAAGTTTGGATGCTGCAGAAGGTAAAAACACAATACAATATTTGCAAAGTATCTAAATCAGACATCTACCAGAAAACATTACAAAAATGGCATCACATGTAGAAGCAAATACTTTTTTGTTTTGTTTTTGTTATGAATTTATTTTATTGCAAATGTATGTACAGGTTTTGAATTAGATACATGCATCTAGTTTGTTATCAATGTGCAACTGAAAAGCTAGTGATGGTGTGGAGTTGTATTATTTGTTATGTTTCTTTATTCATTTCAATTCCAATTAAAAAACAGAAAAAACAAAAATAAACTATTTACAATTTTTCGTAAATAAAAGTCAACAATAAAAGAAATGAAAGGAAGCAGAAGAAGATAAAATCTTATTATTATTATTAGAGTAAATTCAGGTAATCTACACATGAATGCAACGTTATTACCAAATGAAACATACAGGCTTTGGAGCAACACGGGCTGCCATTCATGCTACACTGTTTTCATGAAACTAATTATTTAAATAAGACATTGTAAATGAGTCCTCGAGGCTCAATGAGATTAACCTGCCTAAATAAAGGTTGAATGAATGAATTTAGCCTTCACAAAATTTTGAAATCACCATCAAATGAACATAAAGCTCTCATTAAAACATTAAAATGAATTCAGCTTGTTTTAGCCGTTTGCTGCATGGGTTTCTCTTTTAATACAGCTGGGGGTGTTGTTTCAGGGACACGTTGGCTCAGACTTTTATTTTGCTTCATCTTCTGACTCTATTCTGTAGAGTGGAAACATGGAACAAGTTAGATGTGTTCCCACCGCTAGCTGGAATGACTCTGTCACATTTTATCGCAGTTTATCGGGTCTTAGATAGCCGAACCACTTCCACACAACCAAATTAGTTTTTCCTTCATCTGCTTTCACTTTGCTTGTGAAAGCTTGTTCAGTCACATTCTGACGGTCATAGGCACTCATTTTAAAGCAAAAACAACGTGTGTTGGACATTAGCCTAGCCTAGTCTGCTACCACTAACGCCTTCTGGACTTGAGCTCTCCGTAACATCTACGTCACCACGCACTTACGTAGTTGTGCCGCAGCTTTTTCTGTTCAGGTTGAAACTGAAGCGGCCGCTTCAGCCCTAACAGAAAAAGAAATGTGTCGGTGAAACAGTGTAATCATATTGAAATATCGAAAATGTGCTTAAAACTTATATTGCCATTTTTTATTAAAAGTATATTGTGATACATATCAATATCCAATTATTGTCCAGCACTACATAAAACATATAATTTTTCCACTTTCATTATTTGATGTTAAACGGTAATTAGCCTGTGATACGACTGTTTAAAAGCAGAGTTGTTAAAGTATAGTCTCCATCTGTAAACTTTCTCTTGCTCTGCCCATAACTTCTGATCTGCTCAGGATAATGTAATGAAACTTGTTGCGTCATCACCAGATGGAGATCACACATGCTTTTCATCACAACAGCTTCAAGGTCAAGGTCACAAATGAAGCTCTAACTTATGTCTTTGCTTGTCTGGGCCATAACTTCTGATCTATTTAAGATCATTCAACAAAACTTAATACACATTTGTACCACCATTAGACACATCACTCCAGCTCTAATATCAGAGTCACAAATTAAGGTCAGAGGTTATACAAGGTATTTGCTTGTCCATAATTTATGTATGCAATACTCTTGTTCTTTATTTTTATTTTTTTTCTTGAAAACAGTCACAAGATTGAACAAGCACATTTCTGCTACACTTGTGCAAAATGGTCTTTTTGATGGTGAGTTAGATGGAGCGATGAAGCAGTATGTGCAGCAGCCCAGCATTGGCAGACACAGCACATGGCACTAAACGCACATCCAGGCTGTCTCCATCAGTAAACACTCGCATGCTTTACTTTTAAAAGAGAAACACCATTAACATATGGCCTTAAGTGCATACTGTAATTGGGCTGTCCCTGAGCAGGTTTGAAACAGTTTCACACATATGACCTCACACACTTACCAATATCTAAGCTGACAGATGTTGCACAGCGTACTTAGGCCTGTTGCAATAAACAATCAATTAATTATTCATATGATAAATGAAAATGATCAAACTCATTTTCATTTATCAGCTTTATCGTTTCTTCATGTCTCTTTCTTTCTGCTGAAGACATTGGATGACACTGACACCTCCCTTTCTCTTTTCTCTTTAAAATCCATTTTAACCATCCAAAATTGCATTTTTGAATTGTTAAATGCAGCTAAGCTGAGAATCTAAGCTACTGAAGAGAGACAGCCCATGTCATGTCAAGGGGCCTCCCTCCCATTTATCTTAGAGGCATGATGCTCACTCCTTTGCTAGCCGTCCTTCGGTTCAGTCTTATATTGCCATCCGGTGATTGAAAAAGGTATTACTGTACATGCAAAACAAATTAATAAACATTTCTCCTTAAATTTGACATTAATTACTAATTATTGTCAAATTCCAAACAATATTATCGTTTATCGCAATAATTTCTGAGACAATTAATTGCCCAGCAAAATTTGTTATCGTGACAGGCCTAAGCGTACTTCATCATCTGATTTTTCTGTATATATGTATTTATTTTTTTATTCCCTAATTTAAAAAAAATGGATTTTATATCTATCTATACAAATACATGTTTCTTTCTTCAGTTCTAAAATGTTAGTTTTTATTCCTTTCACTGGATCAAGAAAGACTGAGTCTAAATGAAGCAGAGTCATGCAGGTGGAGGTCCTCCATAGAGTGCCAGGGTGTAATGGTCCACAGCAGGTAATGCAGTGTGGCCAGGCTCAAGCTCACATAGCATAGCAGCTGAAAATGTCACATGGTTTTTACCTTTTATATACCACAGCGTGGAGCTCACCATACCTGCTTTCTACTCCTCTGATCCCTCTGTGTGTGTCTGTGTTGAAAGGTTTAACTTTCTGCTGAAGTAAACAAGAGTTAGACATTGTTCCATTAAAGTCCTTATCACTTAATAATATTTAGTTTAAAAGTTAAGCTGTAGCGTGAGACTAGTTGAGACTAAAGTGAACCTCATTCTTTTTTTTTTTTTTACACGTCCCCCTGTTTATTACTACAGCTCCCTCTCTGTTTCTCTGCACTTCATTATATCATAAGGTCCTGGCAAATGTTTTCCTAGCATCTAAAAAAAACTATTCCGTTCAGTTTGTTTAGAATCATAGATGTTGTTTTACTGAAATACATCATTCAAAAAGTCTGTGAATACTTGAAGTCCCTCAGACCCTCTTGCATCAGTCAGCTTTCTGCCTCTATGAAGTGATCTTCTGCCTTTTCATGCTCCTTGTCTTGCGTTCCTCTCACACTCTTCACTCGGAGCTAATCGCATGTATTCAGGAGACTTTGCTCATTAATCACCTCCTCTTCTTATTGTAAACACGTGCACATTAGTACAAAAGAAAAAACATGCTGTACACAGATAAAATTAAGCTCCCAATTAAATGTTTATGTAAATAGTCTCATAGTGAAAATGTAAAAAACAAAAAGTTCATCATCGTTAGCTTTTCTTATAAATAAATAAAAGTATTTTTTTTTTTTAAATTGAACAAAAAGGAAATCAAAATACCTACAGAAACACAATGGGTTTGAGGTGTTAATGGTAAATCTTTTTTTTTTTATTTTATGTTTTTTGTTCTTTTGCTTTTGGAAGTTGCATAGTGCAAAACTAAAGACCAAAGCTTTCACTTGTTCTAACAGCAATCTGACAGTTCATTGAAATATAACTTGATTTGTGTTGGGGGAATTTAAAACTACTCATTTTGAAGGGTTTCTCCCTTCTGGCTGGCTCTTCCTTCCAGATAGTGGAGAAGATCCTGGACTTTCAAAGTCACCAACATCTTGAGATTGTTTTCTGTCAGTCATTTCTTCACTACTAATGGCTTAAGACCTTTTCAGCATCATCTTGTTGAAAATGATGAAGCTCAGTTTTCTACCGATGCTTTGATGCTTATCCACAGAATCTTTTCCAGTATTTTGATACGCCTGTCAAGTCAAGACGTATTACAGTAAAGTATCTGTCCATACATACGTCCATAAACTTAGTTTTGTCCATACCATCACTTCTGATCCACTCACGATAATTTAATGTAACATCAGACACATATGCATCATCTTTAGATGGAAATCGTGTGCACCGCCACCCCCAGCTCCAAGGTCAAGATCGCAAATCAAGATCAAAGTTAAAATGAGGCATATGCTTGTCTGAACCATGAGTTCTGGCCTGCTTAAGATAATTTAATCAAGTTTGATACACATTGGTACCACCACTAATCAGGGTGTTGTGTAACTATTTCATCACCCCAGCTCTCAAGGTCACACATTAAAGTCGTGGTTGTACAAGGTCTTTGCTTGTCCGGGCATTTGCCATACATAGGTTGCTGCATTATTATTTGTCAATGGGCTTATATTGTGCCTATATGCAGTCCTCTTGTTGTAATTCTTCTAATGCCATTTACATTGACATAGTTACTTTGCCCACTGTCCATATTAATGTGGCACAACCCCATGGACTTCTATTCCAATCAGAGCTTGGGGCCGTGGACGCCCAAGCACCCAGACAACCAACCTGCGCGGCCCACTGTCTGTCTGGTGTTTCTGAAGTTAAATAACTTTTTTTTTTTTTTTTTTACTCAGCAAACTTTATTCTTAAAAAGATTAGTGCTTGGTACTAACATATATGAGTGAACTGAACCTCAAGTTAGAAGCATGAATAAAAAACTCTCTAGAGGGAGACATAAAAAAAAAAATCAGCATTTTGAAAATGAGAAAATGTCATGCGTTTGCCCAGAGGGCTTGGAATGTTTCTGAAACAGAAGCACGGGGCAGTAAGAGTCAGTGGTGCGATCCATTCTGCAGCTGGAAATGCTGGAAAAGTTTGAAAATGAAGAAAGAACAAACTCCAGTACTGTTCCCTTGAAAAAGAAAATCGTCTCAGTTTTATGGCAACGTTCCTAAGTGGTTTATTATTTGTACTTCAGCTCTTGTTTTGCCTCTATTCCCCCCCATCTCAAAGTGCAGCGTTCTCATTGACATTAACCTACATGGAGGGTTATTATTTTATGTACTGCAGCTAAATCCATATTTATCTATATTTCAGGCAGAGCTTTACGATCAGGATTAGGGACAGAGGAAGGTGCACCGCCTCAGCAGAGATGGAGCTGTGGATTGCATTGATCTGCGAAAGCTAACCTTAGCACCCGCAGCCACGTTGCGTTTTCATTTCCCCCTCGATCACTCTTCCCTGCAGCTGTTTACATCCACACTCTCCTCGTTCCTCTTCATGCATTTTCCAAAGTAAACACTTTTCTCCCTGCCAATCTTCTCCCGCCATCTTCGCTTCTCGCTTGTGCCCCTTCAACCCCCTTCCTCCTGTTTTTGTCTTTCTTGCTCTTTCTTCCTATTGCTGCGTATCTCTGTCCTTCTCCCTCTTCTTTTTTTTTTTATTTCGCCCATCCCTTCTCCAGCTCGCTAACACACCCCCCTCATACCCACATCCCTGTCTGCGAACTATGTAGGCTACCTCCGTGGAGACCAGCTGGCGCAGCTTTTTTATTCGCACCCACCTAACCTCTCCCTCTTTTCCTTCACAGCATTTCTCCTTTTTATTTCTCACCTCGCTTCTCTTTTCCTGTTTTTTTTTTGGTTTATGCCTCCCACAATCCACACCACCACTAACCTTCATCCCTCCCATCTCAGCCTAGACCCCCCCACCCACCCACCACCACCACCACTGGCTGGCTTTGCATTCAGACGGCGCCGTCTTTAGGGCCGTTACATCTCAGCATAGATCTCCTCCAGCAGATGCCTGTGATCAGGTGGAGGGAGGCTCCTTGCACATATTCACGTGCAGTGTGCAGCCGCAGATGCGCCTTGCCTTTTTAACAGGAGCTCTGTTGTCTTTCCCTCACTCGTTGCTTCAAGTTTTACGCGGATGAAAGGCTGGTTGTATATTCCAGCGCAAACTGGTGCCTTTTTCCTTCTTCCTACAGGTGGGTCCAGATCGCTTGCCCACGCCTTTCCATCGACTGGGGGTCAGCCTTCACCAAGCCCCTGCTGTCTCCCTATGAGGTAAACATGCACTTATACCTGCCAGTCACTTTTCAAACAAGACACTGCTCTTTCTCTCTCTCTCACACACACACACACACAGATCGCCCCTAACAGTGCAGGCTCCTTCTAAATGTCATGCCGGAGCTTTTATAGAAGCTCTGGAGATAAGTTGCGATGTTACGTATCCGTGAAAGGCCAGTGAATTTATGTAGCACTCCTCAAGGCCTGCTTGTTCTCGAGATGGTAGTATTGCACTCTCTCCTACCTCACTTTGTAATGAAGCACTCCGGTGTACGTTCGTGCAAAAACATAACGAGCAGCAGACTAGCCCCCCCTGCTGGCGGCTGGACCGCACAGTCCCGCCCCTTCATAACAGCCGTCTTGTTTTCTCGAGCCAGCCATAAAGATCCACTTCAGTGTGGTGGTGGTGGTGGTGTGTGTGTGTGTGGGGGGGGCGGGGGTTGTGTTGGGGCTGCAGCTGTTGCAAAATATGGATTATTAACTGTCAGCTCCTAAGAGTACCCCCCCCCCCCCGATATGCTACTGATTTGAATCCTTGTAAAATGTCTGCAAATTGAATTGCTCTCTTGAATATTGGATTGTGATTTGAAATGGATGTTGTTGAATTTCGACTACACGTCTTTGTGCACTTCTTGCAGAGGCACTTACAGAACAGAGCCATTAAGAATAATGATATTCACCTCCGTAAAAAAATAAAATAAAAGAGCCTTTTTTTGTGTCGTGTGGCACTGAGCTCTATAATTGTGCATATAAAGATGGAAATTCGCCCCCACCTTAATGAGCAAAGCCGCAATCTGTTTTCTTAAATTCTTTTGTGGTAATGGAGGCTTAGCTCTCCCCCGCAAGCATTTTGGGAAAGAAAGAAAAAAATAAATGCCCGTGCATTTAAATCATTTTGTAGCAGCGCTTGTGCTTATACGGTTGTGATAAGACTCAATTCACCCTCATACCTTTGAGTGTCATCCGTCTCTGCGCGCTGTGCTTTTCACCGTGGCATTTAGGAGGAAGATGAAGAGGAACGAGATGGGGAGGGAGCATGGAGAAGGGTTGTGGTGGGGGGTTGCAACAGCATTTATTTTCAGTGCGTCTCATGTTATATTTATAGTCAATAAGACACACTTGGCTCTGCTGTCAGAGCAGGGATTAGCAAAGGAAGCTAGCTTCCACAGAGAGTGGAACACTGTGTGAGAGGGAGGAGAGGAGAGGAGTCATTAATAGCTGGAAAAACGAGAGGCTGTTGAAATAGGAGGAGAAGAGGAGAGAGGAGTCGTCAAAGGATGTTTGGAAACAGGAAAGCTTTAAAGAAGAAAGGCTACGTTTGTGTTCATGACATGTTTCTTCGCTCGTTTATTTGTACTCAGTTTATTTTACAGACATCACGGTGATAAATGACGTCCACTCAGAAGAAACTTTTTCTTTAAAGATGTGTTCTTCGTTTTGGAGGAGTGTTATTTTAGAGCTTTATGGCTTTTTGCACATTATTTAAATGAATTTAATTCAGTTTATTTATGTAGAAATGGCAGCCAAGAATCACATGTTAATTTAGAAATAGTATAAAATGAAAACGACTCAATTTTAACAATTAATTTATGGAAATGAGGTCAACTTGTCCTTCAGTAGTCTAAGCCTATAGCATAACAAGCCAACCCTAACTATAGGATTTACCAGAAAGGAAAGTCTTAAGCCCAGTCTTAAACTGGACAACGTGTCTGGAAGTTGGTTCCACAAGAGAGGAGCCTGAACTGAAAGATCTTCCTCCCATTCTGCTTTTGGAAACTCTAGGAACCACAAGTAAACCTGCAGTTTGCAGAGCAAAGAGCTCTGTTAGGAAACTATGGAACAATACGATCTGTACTATAAGATGGAGCTAGGTTGTTGAGAGCTTTGTAGGTTAGAAGTAAGATTTTTGAATTCAGTTCTGGATTTGACGGGGAGCCAGTGGAGAGAAAATTAAGATAAATTCAATTAAATTAAGCTAAAGTTGGATCTTTTCTGTCTAAAGAGTTTTAAAACAAAGTGCATGAATAAATGAACAGTGGGTGTGTTTTGTATATTGTTTATCTGTTCACTCATCCTGCCGCTCTCCCTGTAATTTACAATCAATATTCACTGTCACTTCTTCTCCATATGGAGCTGTTTGCATTTACATTGTGTCTTGGGCGTGCGCTTTTCTTCTAACAGCTGTTGTGTCACGCAGCGCATCTGCATAGAGATAACACGACAACGCTGCGTGTTATCCAAGCTTAGTATGATGACACCTGTCAGGTGTGTGCACTCAGTCTGCTGTGTCTTCTTATCACTCTGCGCTTGTCTGCAAAATTATTAATGCCACGCTCCTGATGCGTTGGAGCACAGTAAGAACAGTGCGATGCTCTGTCGCGGAAAGCGCACGTTGATCTGCTCGAGCTCGTCTCGTTGCATAAATTCAGCTTTTAAATTGTTTGTTTTTCAGGCGAGCGTCGCTCTGCAGGAGGTGAGCTGGAAGGAAGCGTACCCCATGGACTTCTATTCCAATCAGAGCTCGGGGCCGTGGACGCCCAACCACCCTGACAACCAGCCTGCGCGGCCCGCTCGCAGACAGACCCAGGTGAGCGTGACTGCAAGATAGGAGAGTGACTGACAAGAAGAAGAAGAGGGATGAGCGGGAGGGAACTCTGGATGATTTCAGGGTGTTTGATGCCATTGTCACCACGTCGCCACACTGACACCCAGTGGCACAGTGACAGTAGATCATGAAGGAGGGTGTTTCTCCTGCAGGTGTGGTTGTAACGTTGACCTTCATGTGCCTCCTAACTTGCCTTATTCATTTAGGAATTAAGAAAGCGGTTAAATATCAATTTAAATGCATCCCTGTTAATATGCGCCCCCCGGTAGCCATAATACCCAATATTACCACTAATCTGTCTAACATAAGCGCTGTCACTGGTCCAAGTGTTAATGCTATCCCACTTCCTGCCTGCAGAAACAAGGCGCAGAGCCAGCCCTTCCAAGCAAACAGTGTGAGCAGAGTCACAGCGCCCCCTGCGGCTGCCATGGGGAATGACACATCGTGACCGCCGCTGCCTTTTTATTCATCTCATGCCTGAAGGAGGAGGTCAGTCCAGCTGTCAGCGAGCAAGACCAGAGCCAGAAGAGGTTTAATCCTCCTCGTAATGATGACCGGACAGGTTTAAACCTCAGTCTTACAGCAGATAACTCAGAATTAATTTTCATATTCTCAGAATAGTTTGTCAGAAAACATGCATTTGAAAAAAAAAACTGTATATACTGTATTTATATTTGCCAAAGGAGTCTCATTTTATGTGCATATACAGTAGGTTTTCCTGCACATGGTCAATGTGGTCTTGTAATTCACACATTGCTTTTTTGTAATAAAGTGGGAAAGAGTGTGGTGACCTTGTATGAAATAAAAGTGTTAACATAAGTGTCTTTAATTATATCTGTCAGAGAGAACTGCACTTTGTTTTACGATCATTCAAAAATGGTCCGAGAGCGGAAGGCACGTTCTTTGATGTGCAGTGTCAATAGACTGAACAGTAAATCAGAAATTGAAGCTTTCTCATTTTGAACGTGCTTCTCTTTCCTTTGGTTTATTTTAAACCAAGTGCTGCATTGGAGTTTTATGAAGAACTGTAAGTTCCTCCGTGTGTGCAGAGCTAGTCACGACTGCTCACCATCCGCATTATTTATTTATGTTGGAGTCTGTCAATAAATAAATAAACACTATATTGGTGGGGGGGTTTTTTTAAACTGACTGACAGCGACTTGACACGGCCTCAGCATATTCAAAGTACCTGTGAAACTTCCCCATGTGACTGAGCACGGTCTCAGGTGCATCTATTGAGTTAGTTTGCCTACAACTACCAGGCTTCTCCTCTCGTCTCCTTGGCAACGTGGTCCGGTGTGATGCAGTCGTCCTCCCAGATATCACTATTTCTCCTGATGTGTTCCACTAGTGGCGGTTATTTTAAAGAGCACAGTGGGTGTGGGGGTGGAAAATAAATCATTGATCAGCAGCATGCGCTCACTCAACTGATGATTTATTTATTTTGTATTTTTGGTCAGAAAAAGAGAAGCAAAGAGATATGTGGATCCTCCTTTATCTCATCTGAAGTCTACAGCTTCTTATCTGAGTCTAAAGAAGTGTTGGATGAAGAACTCCCTCTTTTTTTTTAAACAGCTGTCATTTTTTAAAGGTTTCTGTTTCTGTTTGGTGCAGCAGCACTCCTAAAACGACAAAAAACTACAGAAGCACTCAGTATGAGTTACAGTTTTTAACTTTATTATAGTAGATGAACACGTGTGCACGTAAGCTCAACAGCTGGATTCATTACTACCATATTTTCTGGAGTATAAGACGCATCATAAAGAGGAAAAAAAAAAACATTTGTCGCATTTATTATGCATCACTGAGTGGTGGCACAGAGGTTAGAGAAGGTCGACCTGTGATCGGAAGATCGCTGATTCAAGCCCCGGTACCGACAACATAAAAAATATGACTGGGGTAGGTGAAGCACCACACCTGCCCCCACCCTCATTTGCCCCACTCTGGGCCCTTGAGCAAGGCCCTTAAGCCCCACCATCTGCTCCACCGGGTGCCCTAGATGGCAGCTCTCTGCTCCACACAGAGCGCTGTGGTTGCATCAGGAAGGACATCGGGCGTAAAAACAATCACCAAGTCTTCGTGTGATTTAGTTCATTTTGGCGACCCCTGAAAAATGGAGCAACAGAAAGAAGAAGAAAATTGGCAGCATGATGGATTAGTGGCTAGCACTGTTGCCACATAGAGGGTCCTGGGTTCAATGTCCCTTTTTTTTATTTATTTTTTTAGATTGGACAAGAATACAGGAAACACATGATCTGTGGCACGATGGGGCCAGTTATCTGCTTGGTTTTGTGAAACTTGGAGTTCCATGTGACAAAGGTGAGAAAATCTGTACAGGTTATCAAGACAAGGTGAAAATGCCAGTCTGTATGGTGGGGGCTGCGTTGGCGCTCATATCACTGATGCAGAGGCAAACAATGGAGGTTTGGAGCGACATCAGGAACCATCAGACAGGTCTCCCAATGGGCTGGTTGCCTTTTCAGCAGGACAATGCAAGATGTCATTCTGCATGACTTGAAACAGTGCAATCTTATGTGTGTTCGGTTCACTGGTCCGACTGCCGTCCAGATGTGAAAAGTTTGAAAGGTTCCTTTTTTTTTTCTCTCTCTTCATATTGTATCCTGAAGAAGAGAGTCAGTCAACATTGACCAAACATAGAAATATTTTATTCAGCAGGAGTGCACCTTTTGCAAAATAACAAAATCGGATGTCAGGCACATTTTTGAAGTGTTTAGATTCACTCATTTGGACTTCCTTTCCCAAATGTGGGCACAAGTTGATTTATAATAACATAATTTATTCAATTTGTACTGCACTTTACATTTTTCAATCTCAGAAAGTGCTACAATATAAAAATACCTAAAAAGAATAAAACATGGACAAAAAAAATTTAAAGACTAAACATTTTAAAAGCTAAAAAAAAAAAAAAAAAATCTGCAGGATTAAAAATACCTTTAAACACTATAATAAAGTCCTTTATTAAAATTTTCTGTAGTCTGGGGTATCCTCACGGTCAGGGAGGTTGCAGCAGAGCAAAAGGCCCAGTCACCCATCATGCACAGTTTTGTCCGGGGAGGGTAGACTTGGTAGGAACTGGTGGAGCGGAGGGACCGTGTTGATGTCTGAGCAGTGAGCAGCTCTTTAAGATGGTGTGGAGCACTGCCATGAATGCACTGGTGGCTGAGTAAGGAAACCTTGTATTCAATACGGAGTGAAATGGGAAGCCAGTGGAGAGATGCAAGGATCGGGGTGATACGATCATGTTTCCTTTGCTTCGTCACAGTCCTGGCTGCACTGTTCTCTACATACTGACGTTTTGCAGATTAGACGACTGTACAGATTTTTCTCAGCAGAACTTTTCCTCGTATGAACGATAAACCCCAGTGTAGCTCACTTTACCTGCCAGTGGTCAGAATAAGCTCTGATTCTTTGCAGTAACAGCAGCGGATTGTCCACTAGGTGGCGATGCTGGTCAGGTTTACAAGCATTTTTGCAATCTTGGAAGCTTTTAAATCACAGATCTCGTGAAAAGCTGTGAATGGAAGTTTTTTTTTTATTTTTTTTTTTCATATTTGTCAGAGCTCGAGCACACAGAGTACTTTAGCTTCTGCCACTATTTCCAGGGAGTGGGTGAATTTTGGCTCCTCGGACCATCTTTCAAATTTCTCTTCTGATTCTGACATGAGCTGATGTGAGTTTCTGCTCAAAGGGTTTTTAGCTCAGGTGCTCAGATCCTTTACCACTCTGATAAACCATCGCTGCCCTTAAAGCCCAACACTTATCTGTGAAGCTGTCAGCGATGACATGAAACAAAAAGTCAGAGTTCAACGCATCCCAACACTCATCCATTGAACATGTTAATTGAAATACCACATTTGTAATAAATACAACTGCCTGGCTTGCTTTTCTGAGGATCTTCCACCTGCAAGTGGTAAAACATGTCAGCATCCATGATGCATTTAGTTGTTTTGGTCTGTGACGGAGGAAAGGCTGAGTCACAGCCGCTTCTCACTGCCCCCATCCTACATCTAATTTTCACTGAGCTCAGCACTCAGGAACCTGTACATGTACAAAGAAGTGCATTTTAACACACTTTAATTCAATTATGTGCTGCTTCCTTTTATTTTATTTTCAAAGTGTAAAAGGAAACAAGCAGAGGCAACCTTGAAATTGTGCATAAGGGTGAATGAAGTTTTCTCTTTTCTGACATTTACTGGACTGGAATAAAAATGAACAGACGATTTGTTTAAACTTTTTTTTTTTTTTTTTTTCTGTCAAGACACTCCGTAGGTGAATCAGAAGCTGTTTGGGAAGAGATGCGAAGGTTAAAAAAAAAAAAAAAAAAAAAAATCAATGTGGAGCATCTGAGGAATATTGTTCTCCGGGTGTGCTTTTGCAAAAATAATGCATGTGTGATGTAGAACAGCAGGAGCTATTTCAATTCCAGGTGACAGGCCTGGAGGAGCTGCATGCTGTCAGTGCAGTTTGCATGCTCTGAACGACACGATGAGGATGACACAAATTCTCTGAAATCCCCCTTTTTCAAAGACATTTGGTAAAAATTGTGCAAACCAATATGCATGTCTCATAATTATGCAGAACTGAGGTGTATTTTACTAAACAGGGAATAAATTCTCAAAAGCAACAGCTCCATTAAGAATAAAGATTCCTGAAAACAGCCTGTTGTTCAAGTTCAAAGTGGTCTAATTTCAAAATGTTTGCTTCTATTAGCCTCTATGCTTTTCGTAAGCTCTCGCATCCCTTTGGAGAATTGAACAGTAAATAATTATGAGTAGAGGCTGCTGCATGTGTGGGAGAGAAGAAGCCTGGGCGACCGAGCACCAGCAGGGCGGAAGGTTGCTAGAAGGTTGAATAAGAGTCTTAAGTGGAGAAAAAAAAATGTTGTAAAGCGATGACTAATTCTGTGTGGGAGGTCAGCCTGTCTCACATTATTCAGCCAACAGCCCCCCCAGCACAGGGCTGTCTCAGGAGTCACCTTTTTTTTTTTTTTTTTTTTTTTTTTTTTTTAAATGCCACCATTACAGGTACATCAGGAAAAAAATTTAACTATCGTGAAAAAGATCCATTTTTTTGTCGATCATTTCAGAAAGTGAAACTCTGATTCACTACACATACAATGAGATGTTTCCAGCTGTTCTTTCTTCTTCTTTCGGCTGCTCCCTTATTCAGGGGGTCACCACAGTGAACTGACGAAGATGACCGTTTACGCCAGATGTCCTTCCTGACCCAAACACAGACCACCGAGCTACCGCGGCCTTCTGCGTGGAGCAGAGAGCTGCCAGGGCGCCTGGGGGAGCAGATGGTGGGGGTTAAGGGCCTTGCTCAAGGATGCAGCATGTAGCAAATGAAGGTGGGGACAGGTGAGGGTGCTTCACCTTTCCCACCCACATTCTGATGTTGTCAGCACCGGGAGTTGAACAGTCGATGTTGCAATCACAGGCCTGCCTTCTCTAACCTCTTCACCATCTCTTGCCAAATATTTCAAGCTGTTGTTTCTTGTCATTTTCAGGATTGTGTCTTGCAGATGATGAGAAACAAATTGTTTTAGTCTTAGAGAATTAGAACATTCCACAGCCAGCTTCTGGTAGCTTTGACAGTGTGGGCAGGAGCCGAGTCCTGCTGGATTTTAGAGTTCATTTTAAAATTATTTTGTTTGTTTTTAAGGTTTTAAACAGCCTTACCTCGCCTTATTTAACAAAGCGTCTCCACCATTACACTCCACCTCTGTCACTCTGGTCTGCTGACCAGCTGCTTCTGTATTCCCAAGAGTAAGAGGGAACTTCAAGGAGACAGGGCCTCCACTGTTTGTGCCCCTAAGTTATGGAAAGCTCTGCCTTTTCACCAAATCGTCACTGACTGTGGAAACTTCACTCTGAACTGTAGATTCTGGACCTCTCCACTCTTCCTCCAGACTCTGGGACCTTGATGTCCAAATGACATGAAGAATTTACCATACGTTCATCTGAACATAAGACATTGGACCACGGAGCCACAGTCCAGATCTGTTTCTCCTCAGTTCAGGTTCTGATGTCTCTGCATGGTTCAGGAGTGGCTGGACTTGAGGACTGAGACATTTGTAGCTCAGGTGCTGTACAGGTCTGTTGTGGTGAACAGAGCTGAGTCAAAAGGCGAAGCTCTCAATTTACCAGTCGATCTACGTTCCCACCCTCATCTGTGGTCATGAGCTTTGGGTTGTGACCAAATGAGATCCCGGATACAAGTGGCCAAAATGAGTTTTCATTGCTGGGCTCTCCTTAGAGACAGGGTGAGAAGCTCGGTCATCTGGGAGGGACTCAGAGCAGAGCCGCTGCTTCTCCACGTCAAGAAGAGCCAGTTGAGGTGGCTCGGGCATCTGGTTAGGATGCCCCCTGGACACCTCCCTGGTGAGGTGTTCCAGACAAGTCCTACCAGGAGGAGACCCAGAGGAAGACCCAGGACACGCTGGAGGGACTATGTTTCTCATCTGGACTGGGAACGCCTCGGGATTCACCCGGAGGAGCTGGTCCAAGTGGCTGGGGAGAGGGAAGTCTGGGTCTTCCCACGTAAGCTGCTACCTTCGCAACCCAACCCCAGATAAACTGAAGAGAATGGATGGATATATCTTTTTTTAACAGAGACATGCAATGTGAGGACTCTTCAGGTGCATTAGAAATTTTTCAAATAAGAAACTTGAACATCTACAG
>JARVGV010001299.1:29112966-29125320 GCA_031762435.1 Hypsolebias longignatus | reverse complement strand
ACGATAAAAACATAAAATGCTGCATAAAAAAGGCAACGTAAGGTGTGATGACGTCACTGGGGGCGGCGCCGTAAGTCTGAGTTGCCGTAAGTCGATGGCGCCGTAAGTCGGTGACCACCTGTAATTTTTTTTAGGTGTTTAGCTTGTTAAATTTTGAAGAAATGCTGAGGCTTGACCCTCTGTGTGCGTGCCCGCCGCTTCTGCGAATCAGGTTTTGAAATACAGCTGATTTGACAGTCAAAGTGCATTTATTAAGCAAAAGGTAGACTAAGACACTCCTTTATTATAATTTTGAGCAAACAAATAAGTGTTTTTAAATGTTAATCTTGTTAAATTCTTCTTAAAGTCCTCCTGTGCATGCTCCCGCGACCACAATTTGGCAGCCCATTGATTTTTGGCACAACATCGGCCCACATTTCCGGGTTTGGGCCACATTTCCGTGTTGTCAATGGTGACAAGTAAAAATGCAATGCGTCAGTGGTGATGCATAAAAGATGAGACGTATATGGTGAAACAACATATTTATGGATTTTTCCACTTTTTTTAGACATATTTGGACTGATGCAACTTATAGGGCGGTGCGACAGGTACGGCGGAAAATACGGTACATATTTCAAAGATAAACTAATGCTCCTGTACTGTCAAATGACTTCTTCCAAGCCTTTTTCTACCTGCAGTATTTTCAGTGTCACTGACAGTAAATAGTGCTCTGAATATACATGTCTGAAGGAGAAGAGCTGTGTATCTGTCATGTCACCGTAAGTCTCCTCCGTTACTCCTCAGCGCCTCATGGGTCTTGTCAGGATTTGAAAGGCCAGAAGAACAGACTAAACAAGGCGAGGCTGGCCTTTCTCCTCGCTGAGCTCAGAGGTGTCTAGTCAGGTGCAGATGGGCTCTTGTGACGGTAATAATCTCTGTGTAGCAGAGTGCATGTGTATGCGCTCTCTCATCCAGGTGATGTGGAGGAAAACCTGACACCAACAGCACATGATGTCCGCTCATAGTTGTTGCGTTAAGTGTGAAAAAGGGGGTTTGCCGTAGTGTTGGTTTTAATGGCATGCTGAATGTTTCCCTTCACTTACCGTCCCTGGGTTTCGTGTTCAAAGGAATTTCCCCTGAAAGCCCTGTGAGTAACACAAAAACCACAGGAGTCGTGTGCAACTGCTTCTGCATTCAAACGGGTAAGTGGTCCAGGATATGTGTGGGTGAAGGGCCAGTGTTCACCAAAACAGGGAGGAAAATGTTTCATTGTAAGAACATGTCTCTCTTCATCCACAGACATGACCACACATAACTGGAAAGATTAGACTTTAAAAGATTTTTAATAAATTAATTAAAGTTTGGTGGGTAAGCTTAATTGCGCTTGTTTTTTAGAAGAATGACAGTGTATCTTAACACATCTAGAAAAACGGCTTAAGATATTAAAAATGTGATGCAGCACGGCGGCACAGTCGTAGAGCAGCCGCCTCTCACCAAGCAGTTCGCCCTGGTTCTAATCCCAGTCCAGGGGCCTTTCTGGGTGGAGTTTGCATGTTCTCTTCATGCATGAGTGGGTTTTTTCTGGGTACTCCTGTTTTCTCCTACAGACCAAAAACATGGATGTTAGGTTGATTGGTAACTCTAAATTGTCTCTAGGTGTGAGTGAGAGAGTGAATCGTTGTTTGTCTGTGTCCCTGTGATGGACTGGAGACCTGTCCAGGGTGTCCCCCACTACTCGCACAGTGATGGGCACCAGTGACCTCCGCAATCCGAAAAGGAAGAAGCGGGTAAAGATAATTGATGGATGGATAATAAAAATGTCACGTGAAAATTGCAATAGATTCTTGGCTCTGGTAATCCTTATATTTTCTACTTTGTTTCCTTTTAAATTAACCTGTTAAAATCTGTCTTGCATCTTCTGCACATTATTAATCATCATGTCTGCCCTGTGTCAGAAATCACCGTCTCTACATTCGTATGTCCACATTTTCAGTGAGATGTTGAGCAGATAGATATTGCTATCTTTGTCCTTTTTATTTGGCCTTTGATACCTTCATCCATCCATCCATTATCTTTACCCACTTCTTACTTTCTGGGTTGTAGGGGGTCACCCGTGCCCATATCCAGCCATCACTGTGTGAGAGGCAGAGGACATCCTGGACAGGTCTCTAGTCCATCACAGGGACACAGAGACAAAAAGTCATTCACACTCTTACTCACAACTACCAATTAGCCCAACATACATGTCTTGTCTTTAATACACGTTTAAAAAATACATCTAAATAAGATACTTGATGTTTACCTTGTGATCAATACTCTAATAACTGATCGTGCTTACAGTTTAGATGATAAGCTCCAAATCTATGACTCTACCAAATGTGCAAGTGCAAAACCAGAAGAGAAGAATGTTTATTTGGAACATCTTTCTGTGGAAAGTCTTTATGCAGTTTTGCTGTGGGCTATATTTTTTATTTGCTACAAGTCTTCCTTTACCACATAAACTTTACTTTCAACTGTGCTGCTTGTTTGTTGCAAGGAAATAATTCAGCAGGTCTGTCTGAAGGCATGTGTGGATTCCCCTGCTTTTCCAGTGCACATGTTAACGTGTCCTTGGGCAATACACTGCATCTCACATTGCACTCAATCTTTTCTTCACTTGTAAATGGATGTGGACAAAAACATCTGCTGAAACAATATATTTAAATGGAAATAATGCAGACTTGTGTAGACCTTGGAGAGTTTTTTTTTTTTTGTTCTACTCTCAGTTCAAGTATGACATTATGTGTGTGCACAATAATGGAGAATGTGGAGCAGAGATTACACTGAGATAAGAGCGGTCATAATGGTTTCAAGAGTCCTGCACAGACCTCAGTGAGGCGAGCAAGAGGAAATTGGTCCAGAGGCCAGATTCAGCTGTGTATATATTCAGCAGGATCTGAAAGTGGCCGTGTACCCATCCTCCCCCTGCCTCCCGCCACCCACTCCCTCGCCCTCCCCTCCTTCACTTTGCTGGCCAGCGCCACACCATGCGTCTCAGGGCAGATTTCTCCCACAGTTGGGAGTGCTGGGTTGTGTGGCGGCCTGTTTATACTGGAGCGTGGACTTCCTAGTGGCAGCCTGCACCTATCTAAACATCCCTCCGGCCGCTGCTCTGTGTTCCCGGCCTCGCACACCCTCCACCCCCTCCTCCTCCATCACCCTCTTCATCCCCACCCGGCTCTCTCTGCTCTCTCTCACACCCTTTTTCTGTTTTATCACTCCTTCACCGCTGGGTTTTGTCATTATTCATGCGTACTGTCCATCTTCATTTTTTCCTTCCTCTGTTTTCCTTCTTTAAACGGAGATCTACTCCACATCTCAGAGTTTTTAGTCTGTTGTTTCACAAAGACTAGATTAAATAATACAATTCTTCAAAATTGTCTTACTTTATTTAAGTAAGAATAAAACCTTTAAAATATCTGATTTGTTTTTAATCTAGCCACATTATTGCTGCAGTTTCATTTGGTTTTAATCTTTTTTTTTTTTTACTTTCTCTTGATTTTTCTTGGATTTTGTTGCCAGAAAAACAACAATGCAATAATCATAGTCACAAAGTGGGAATTATGTTTAACCAGTCATGTAAGGGCATCAGACCTGTATAAATCACACCTAATGTCCAAATGCCATCTAAAATAAAAATAAAAACAAATCTATAGTCAAATTTCTATTGTGGCCAAGAATAAGAAATACATATATCTGCTATATTATAGTTGTAAATTAGTTTAATTGGGGGGGAATTCATTTTTTATGTAGTTGAATCCCAAAAAGTTGAACAGTAATAAAGAAATGAATGTGTATAGATTGTATAAATAAACTGGTCTGATCATTTTCATCATCATAATTTCTGATCAGGGATTGCTAGCATCATGGATTTTTTTTTTAAATTTATTTTATTTATTTATTTATTTATTTATTTATTTATTTTAGGTTAATGCCATTAACTGGCCTGGCATAATAGTTTGCTTACTTTTGTTGTATTTTTTAATTTACTTTTATGGGGATATTTTTAACAAAAGTAAATTGTTATTTCCATATATTTAATTTTTTATTTATTTATTTATTTATTTATTTTATTTTGGCTTCTCTCCCCTCTCTTCCTGTTTAGTAAAGAATGATTTAAAAAGAAATCAGATTATATTTAAAGTTTTGAATTGTCTACCTCTTATTTTTTATGCTTTCTGCCCCAGGATACATATTTGCAATTGTAATTACCTCTGATTAAAACTGCAAGAAGTTATTTATTTTTACTGACGTTGATTTGAGCATAGTATGAGAAACAAAAAAAAGCAGATTTTTTTTTTTTCAATATTATGTCCCTTTTTTCTTACATTTTGGTTGTTTTATTGTCATAATTTGACATTTCATTGGACAAAATTTTAAAACACTTTGATCAGCTTCATTTGCTTGTACGTGTTAAAGAAAAATGACATTAATTTAAAACCCGTTTAGCGATGTCAAGACCTAATTCTAAATCCTTGTTTATTCCAGCTGCTGACGCTGAATGTTTTGAAACATTCATTTTTATGTTGTACCAGAATCCATCCATTGTAACAGATCCGTCATGACAACGTTCATTTTCTTGGTCGTACACTTTTCAACAACCAAACATGCCAATACTAATTTTATTCTTTTTACATGCATGCATGAAAGGCATACAGCTCACCTTTAGTTTATTTGTATGATGATCAACTCCTGTAAAAAGGAGCAGCAGCAGGATGTCTGGAGAAACACAATAGCAGTTCCCTGGAGAGCTCTGGTTTAGTACACTTAAGGCCGCTGAAACATCTACCGTATTTTTCAGACTATAAGGTGCACTCAAATCCTTTAATTTTCTCAAAAATTGAAAGTGAGCCTTATAATCCAGTGCACCTTATGTATTAATCCTGCTTATACTTACTGACCTTGAATCAGTTTTATGTGGTACAACTGAACAATGTTGAGAGTTAATGTGAACCAGTTGAATAAAGTTTGACTTATCTGACTATTTTGTTTTGCGTAATGCTCCTTATAATCTGAAAAATTTGGTATGCATTATCATTTTTGTCCAGGGAACAGTACAGGCTCTGCAACACTTACCATGAGGCTAGAGTGTTGCAGAGTGTTTAGGTCTGCAAACAACTGGTTTCATTCCCACCCTCTCACTCGTTTTACTGGCCAGTCCTTATCTTTCTTACACTGCTACAAAAGAGGAATCTCAAGGGACGCCCTCAACTCGTTTTGGATTGTGGTGGTGATTGAATGATTTGTTCCAGTGTAGCTAGTCCAAGACAAAGTATGTTAGACACACAATGACCGTGAGCTCTCCAAGGAGGTTTGTAAATGTCCGTAATCACCCCCAGTTGAAGAATGCAAGTGTGTAAAAGTGTGGGTGAAGTCAGGAGTGTGAAGTATTGAGGTCCTGCGAGAGTCGGGCCAGAGAAAATTCAGTGAAAGCATGCCCTTGCTGACAGACGAATTGCTTTAATTAGAAATCCTTAACATCCTGTCACATGGCTGCCTTATCCCCAGCGTACTTCCTGCTCTGGACCAGGCCGACGACAGCCAGCCGCGCTCCGTCCGTCACTCCGAGTGAGGGAACAAGCTCGCAAATGACTGTGAGTGTCTCTTTCAGCACAAGCCTTGTGCTCGATACCCGTTTTCTTGGGCAATAAAGGAGAAAATGTCCATGAATGCACGTTAGTGTGTTCCCAGCCCTTTGTGTCTGGTGTCATGCTCAGCTAATGGCTCCCTGTCTGTATCATTTCCTCTGTTGTGGTGATTCTAAATCAAACTGTTTCTCTATCCTTCTGGCTTCCTACACAATGTCCAACCTCTTGCTCTCATCTTCCCAGGTGTTTGGATGAGGGGGCACCAGACGAAAGAGCACAGAAGCAAACAAAGGGATTGCATATGACATACAGGAGGCTTCAGGCCTAACTTGTCTATAAGGAGGGTTTATAATTTGGCAGTAGCACTTGTGCCAGCTCAGGTGACACACAACAGAAGACAATCTGTTGGGCACATTAAGTAAAACATAATGAAGATCCATGACACCTCATAAACATTATGCAAAGCTTAATGGCTCTGCTGGATGGTCTGCTCTGTCTCTGGCCCATTATGAGATGAGTGGCTCTGAAGTACCGTAAGTCTAATGGGTCTGTCATGTTTCACAACTGTTGTTGCAATTAAAACACCAACATCAGGTGTTTTAAAAGGATCTTGAGCTGCTGCAGTCTGTTTATAAGGCTTCACTGTGCACTTGGGGAAACATTCAGAGGCGTGCTACGCTACCCATAAACTCAAATCCAGTAATCAAATTTGATTGATCGTTAGAATTAAGACGCAGCTCTGCAGTCATCAGAATCTCTGGTTTCTTTAATGTGTAGTACGTTTTGTCTATTACTTGGCATCTGCTTGTAGCTTTCAAAAACAGCTGCATGTGCATTTGTGTATTTTTTAACAATTAAAAAAAGTACTGTAAATAATCGCAAGTATATTGCAACAGATTAGAATGTATTTTATTTTGAAGTATCTGCAGTGATGTCATTGACTTCCTGTTTGATATGCAAGCCTTTATTTTGTATCTGCGTTTCCGGTTTAGAAAGTGGTGTAGTTTTGTTTGCTCAAGTGTGGCAGCAAGTTTTGCTAAGTCATGGTAAACTTTTTTTTCGTATTAGCAGCCCCTCTAAAGAAGCAAAAGGCATGTTGGTTTAAGTATTTAATACATATGTTTTTTTTTTTAATGTCTATTATACATATTAGACAGCATGTTAATAGAAACAACGTAAAATAATCAGTTGCACATGTTCTGTATGTGTTCCAGCTTTTACATTGGTGATATGCAGTGGTTATTATTAACTACGGTAATGGTGTTTTTTTAACCTACCTTTTCATTACATGTAATTTTTGTGTATATACATTTGTGTCTGTTTAAGAATACTTCATAATAATGATAACAATAAAATAAGTAAGTACAATGCTGGAAAAATACCTCATACCTGACAATTGGCTATATGAAACATCTGGAGTAAATAATAAATATATAAATATCATAAATATCTGTCTCTTTTGTCTTTTAAGCATGTAACACACATCGGGCCTTGCTGACACTTTTCAGCCAATAATCAGATGTGTCTCATCCATCTCAGATGTTGATCATAGTCAATAAAAGTAATTAGAAGTTTTAATGTGAGGTTCACGTTAATAAAAAGTCCAAAATTAGAATTACAGCGTTAAAGTCGTATCCTAGCAGACTACAAATAGTTTGCTAACAGCATTTGGGAATTTCCAGAATGTCTAGTGACACTTGCAGGGTTTCTCCAGTTCCTCATTTGACTCTCAGAAGATGGCAGATATGTCGCTTGAATTTTGAACATATTCAAAAGATTTTTCGGAAAAAAAAATCTTAAAATATTCAGTTTGCATGAGGCCTCAAACCCATTTAAACTTTGCTGAGCGTGTTTCCAACCTGCCTTAAGAGCACGAGAGCTTTTATTCAAAACTTGCAAAAGAGCTTTGCTAACAAACAACATATACTGTACTTAACTAAAGTCCACAGTAATTTTAAATGTAAAATATTTTAAAAACTGGTACAAATCTGCCTGTCTTCATTTCAAAAGTTTACTCCTGTAAAAAGAAAACAAAATCAAAAATGTGAGAACATATGCCAGGTGCAGGGTCTGTACAAAGCATGTCGATCTGGGAGGATACAAAATATACGGTAGTATAGAATACATCTAACAAAGTTAAGTCAGGTCCTCTGGACGGATAAAAAAAATGTTGAAATGTTTTGTCTTTTATCCAAAAGTCTTTTAGTCTGAAGAGCTTCACTAAACTCAGTCTTATAAATAGCACCTTCTCATAGTGGATCAACTAGTTTGTTGGTGACATCCAGAACTAGCTGTTCACCTGATAAAGGAGGACCATCAGCCTAACAATTGATCGCTAGTGCTTAGTGGTGGGATGTGACTAAGTACAAGTACTTTGTTACTATACTTAAGTACATTTTCATGTATTTGTACTTTACTTAAATAGAGTTAAACATGGGTAATTTCTACTTTTACTCCACTACATTTAACATTAAAATGGCAGAACAGAAAATATACATATGGTAGGCACACAAATATACTGTATTGTAGACCATTGCATTAGGTAATACATTTGGCAAGTACTTCTACTTTTAATACTTCAAGTATTTTTTTAAACACAAATATTTATTTACTTTTAGTTCAGTAAAAATGTTAATGTGGTACTTCTACTTTTACTAGGGTACATTTTTGTTTGTTTATTTGTACTTTTACTTAAGTACAGTGTTTGAGTACAAGTACATTCTCCACCTCTGTTAGTGCCTTGATGGCTGTTTGCTCTTCACAAGGGGCTGAGTGATTCCAGCAATGACAGCACTGTAAGAAGGGGACAGTTGGACACAGAGGCCTCCGTCCCTGTTTAATGATGGACGGTTTCTCTTCACAAAGATGGCTTCCTTCACTCCTCTCTCAAACCAGTGTTCCGCTCTATCAAGGATGTGCACATCTTCATCCCTGAAAGAGTGACCGCTGGCTTGCAGATGAATGTAGACCACAGAGATCTGACCTGATGATGTTGGTCCAGAGGACCTGACTTAACTTTGTTGGCTTTTTCTGCCTGGATTATTGAGCATGCATCAGGATAAATATAGAATACAATTTTGCAAACTGTTCGCGTCACTTGGCTCCAAACACGCAGAGTTGATGGACTGCAACTGAAAATTTGCACTTCTGAGACAAGTTGAGTCGCCAGCTGGTCTTCGGCAGCTGCAGCCAAGTGAGATACCACCTTCCTGCATGGACTGTGTTGTTTGTAGGCCTTGCCATGTTCTCAAGCACATGCAAAGACTACACATCAGAGTTTGCAGTTGAGGACCAAATTTTCTGTGTTCAAATGTATTTTTTTAAAGAGCTGGTAACATTAGGAGACACAGCAAGAGAAAGCCTGCCTTGCACCTATTTCTTTAAGCTTGTTTGATACATGAAATATTTTTATCACATATTTTCATTGATACACATGTTCTAAAACACTGGCATTTCTACATAAATTTGCTGTAAACTTTAGAAATCAGTGATGTTTGCATAATGATGATCATAGCTCATTGCTCAGTTGACATGGATTTAAACTTTTCATTTATCATCAAACTGTTTAGTGGCCTTTTATGTCTTGTGGATACAGCTGTAAATTAAGGGGGGAGGGGGTCAACTTTCCAATGGAAGGGAGAAACCTTTGAGAATGGTATTGTGTTTGTTGGCATTTATTGTGCCTTTGAAGGGAAAGATTAGACCAAAATTAGAGAAGGGAAATTTAACCCACATGCTTTTAAAAAAAACATTTTAACCCTTTATTGGGAGTTGGCATCTCAGATGGTTCAGGGCACAACGGACACGAGGGGAGTTTATTTAAACGTCCCGATGCAAAGTACCTAAGATTTGTCTCCCTTTATCATTTTTGACTGACTGCATTAATAAAAATGCACACACTTACACACACTGATGCATTATCAGACATGAACGTTCCCAGCTGAAACGTTCTTGCAGACGTACAGTGTTCAATTTGTTGTGGCCCAACTGGACTTCTACCATTGTTTTTATCCCATTTGTCTTCTCAGTGACCCCACCAACATACCGGCAAACACACACTCACACAAGTACGTAGATGCAAACACACCAATTGTGTGTGCCGCCACATACGCACAAGCAGACGTGAACTTCAGGCTTCGTGTTTAAAGTATGCTGGGGTTTGTGTGTGTGTGTGTGTTCGATTCTGTCAAGAGGAGTAAGAAGAGGAGGGGGAAACAGGCAACAGAGGCGAGAGCGTAGAAGTGGGACAAGAGAGAGCCAGAGAAACAAAGCGAGAGAGAGTTGGGCCACAGAACAACGCTGCTG
Organism: Hypsolebias longignatus; assembly: GCA_031762435.1. NCBI lineage: Eukaryota > Metazoa > Chordata > Actinopteri > Cyprinodontiformes > Rivulidae > Hypsolebias > Hypsolebias longignatus. Next base: position 29,115,409 of record JARVGV010001299.1, on the reverse strand, counting down.
CGAGCAGCTGTGGCACTCCCAGTTTTCCCCCTGATTGCTTTCAGCTGGTACTTGAACCCTGGGCCTTTTAGGTTTTGGAGGCAAGCCCAGACCCCACAATCCCCCCAGTGCCTCATCCAGCTGCCTGACCCCTCCCTGACCCCGAGCCGAGGATAGGAAAATACGAGCCATGCCAAGCCAGAGAGACTCTTTTATTTTGCCTGCTGGCATGCTGCCGGTGACCAGGGCTTACATAATGGGAAACATCGCAGGACCCAGGAGAAACAGCCCCTGCCCCTCTTCTTCTTCTTCTTCTTCATCGTCTTTTCATTTTTCCTTATTGATCAATCCTCCTTTCTCTCCCTCATCTCCTTTCCCCTCTTCTTTGTGTCTTTCCCCACTCTGTTTGCCTCTCACCCTCATTTGTTCCATCCTCTTCCTCCCCCGGTGCACTCTGCCTCCCCTCCTGGTTGTGATATATCTTTTTGGGCCCACTCGCCTGGGCACATTTATTACAGACAGCCTCGACACAATCCTGAAGTCGAGCCACCAGCAACAAAGACGCTGTGCACAAGAACTGACACACACACTGAAGAGAACACATGTGCGGGCGTATTTGCATTCTCTAAAGCATATACAGCTTTTGTTGCACTTCTTTGTGTAGAAAACTAAAAGAGAACGGTGCATACTCTGATTAAATCTTTGCTCATTGATACATTATAGCACAAGATTGTCATTACCTGTTTTACCTGTAGTTATCTCTTCGGGGGTGGTGGAGGTGAGGTAATAGTATTTAGATAGATGAAATGCAACGCAAAGTTCTAACCACTTTAGAACAAGCGTTGCGCCTCTCCTTTCCACTCATGTTAGTCTCTCAATTGAAATAAATCCACAGGGAACTAATTTGGAAGTGATCACAAACCAATTAGTTGTACAGTGTTTTTGTAGGATGACATCACTCAACCGCAGGGCTGCAGTCTGGTGAGGTCTGGACCATCTTACCACATCTAAAGCAGACACCCCGCCAATAGGTAGTCTGTGTCTGCAGTATGAAAAGCACAACTCAAAAGCATAGAAAATATTTGCTCTTTTTTTAAAATCATTATTTCCATCACGCTTGATTGAAAAGCATTGCAGCACAGCTGTTATGCAATGGCACTTGCATGTGGGAAAGAAATTCTCTAACTTCAAAGACACTGTAACTGCATAGATTCATGATGAATATTGTGTTTTTTGTCCATGGCAACAAAAGCAAAAGGCGTTATGAAAGACACGTGTCACTTCAACCCCAACCCCTTCTGCGTTCTGACAGAAACAAGAGCCACCACTTTTGCATCCATCCATCCGTCCATCCATTAACTTTATTTCTTTTGAGGTCACGGGGGTCACTGGCGCCCATATCCCGCAGTCACTGTGCGAGAGGCGGGGGACACCCTGGACAGGTATCCAGTCCATCACAGGGACACATAGAGACAAACAAGGCAAACAACCATTCACTCTCTCACTCACAGGGACAATTTAGAGTTACCAATCAGTCTAACATACATGTTTTTGATCTGTGGGAGGAAACTGGAGTACCTGGAGAAAAACCACGCATGCACAGAGAGAACATCCAAAGTCCACCCAGAAAGGCCCCAGGCTGGGATTTGATCCAATGACCTTCTTTCTGAAAGGTGGCAACTCTACCAACTGCGCCACCATGCCACCCACTTCTGCATCCAAAATCAAAAATTTTGTTCTTTATATTTTACTTTAAAGCAATAAAACTTAAATGCATCCTTTTGGACTAGCATGCTATTAATATTTTGCAAGTTTTCATTACATGAAATACAATGTTCATATTCTGCACATAGGAGATTAATGGTAGATGATGGGCAGCAAGATGGATTAGTGATTAGCACTGTTGTCTCACAGCAAGAAGGTCCTGAGTTCAATCCCTGGTATGTCTGTGTAGAGTTTACCTGTTCTTCTTGTGTTTCATGTTTTTTTTTTTTTTTCAGGTACAGTACTCTGGTTTCCTTCCACATTGCAAAAACATGCATGTTAGACCATCTTCAGGCCCAGGCTTCCCTTGCAAATTAGATCAGTGATCTGTTTAAAAAGGGTTAATAATAAATAATAAAATGCTGTATTTAATGCATCTACCTGCTTTACTAACACACTTATTTTTATCAGCAATTTCCAAAATTAGGATTAGCGTCCTAGTGTGTGTTATGAAATATCATGCAAGGAATCTTAAAAGTTTGGTAAAGTTAAATACTGTACTTGTAGTCCTTGGTTTACGGCGTCATTGGTTTACGGCATTTCGGGTTTACAGCTCCGCCCCCAGTGACATCATCGCGCCGTACGTTGCCTTTTTTATGCAGCATTTTATAATTTTTTTCGTGTTTTTTTTGGGGTATTTTGTTAGCTAACTGCTTGGAAACACATTTAAAAACATTAATACGGCCGTTCGAAGTTGTTT
>JARVGV010001299.1:29014344-29028177 GCA_031762435.1 Hypsolebias longignatus | reverse complement strand
AAGGGAGGCCATCGAAAATGGAAAAAAAAAAAAAAAAAGGAAATTGATTGTTTACACTGAAATCCATCCCACGCAGCTCTTTGCCCCGACTTCTGACCTGCTCTTTTTGTTTAAAGTGCTCAAATTTAGCTACATATGGCCGAGGTCGCTTGTTATCGGGCTTCTTACCTCTGAGCCGGTGGACATAATAGAATGTGATCTTTTTTACCATCTCACTTGGGAATTTCAGCTGACGTTGGATAAACTCACGGATCGTAACTTCGGCATCTTCCTCTGCTCATTCTGGGATCCCCGAGAAGACAAGATTGTCCCGCATGCTCCGAGCTTGCAGGTCATGGATGGATTCTTTGATTTTTCTGTTTTCCCCGGACATCTGCGTCATCTTCTTGGTGAGTTCTTTGACGTTTCCCCTCAGAGTTTTGGTTCTCAGAAGCGAGCGACGCCACCTGAGCTTGGCTGAACTCCAGAGACTCCCTCAGTGACTGAAATTCCTTGGGGAGAACCTCCACCATGGCCAGTTGGGCATCTAAGCTGGTTAGCTTATCTATAGAGTCCAGAACATCCGTGAAGCTTTTTTCTGGTGATGTGGACGTGCCGGTTGAGCTCACTGAATGCGTGCGTTTAGATGTTGGTGTAGCTGTGGATGCTGCATTTCTCTTTGGTTTACCCATCATGATGTTTTTAAAACACTCGTCCAGATAATTCTCCAGATCGTCCACGGTCTCCTCGTCCATTTGTTTTATTGACCAACAGGCAGAGGTTAATATGTACAATATTTTTATGTTTGATTTAATATATTGGCTTGTCTTACCCGAGTTTAATCTTATTTGTTTGGTTTACCTGTATCCTGCCATGTAACTTATGCAGTACAGCTCTCACATGATCTCAGCCACTCATCACCTGTAAAGAGGATCTTAAAATGCAGACGCAAAGACTGCAAGGTGGTATCTCAATGTTCTACAAGTAGGTGCTGACTGTGATTCCTGTAGGACTTTCCAGGTGGTCTTACAACTTTTGGAGGACAATCAACTTTCTTGGGTGAGTTGCAGAGGTGCATAGCCCTGTTGCTTGAGGTTTGAACATGTTTAACTTGTGCAACAACCATACTTGGGCACTACAGCTGTATTTTAACTCTAAAATGTTAAGTTTTGAAAAGTCAGTAAATCAGCCAGAAAATCTGTCAGACACAGACTGGTTGCATTTTCGACAGCAGCGGAATAAATGTACAACTTCCATCAAAGCTGAAAAACTTAACTGTTTATTATCTCAGACCTCCAAAAATCTAAATGATCCTAAAATATTCTGGAAAACCATCAAATCTCTCTCTGGCAGCTCCCATTCATCTGACCTGCTATCACAACTTCTTGTTAACTCTGTTCCTGTTTCAAATAAGCATGAGATCCTGAACTGTGTCAACAAACATTTAGTTGATTCTAGTTCGTTTGCCACAGTTACTAATTGAAAATCAGCCACTTCTCCTTTAAGCCAAACATCTACAAATCAAATGTCTCCTACAAGCCAATCTTCAGTAAACAAAACCTTTTTATTTACACTGTTCAAAGTTAGTGAGGTTAATAAATTGTTAAAAGGTCTAGAGACTCAAAAAAATCTGCCATACCTGATGAACTTCCACCTTATTGTTTAAGGCTGGCCACTAAAATAATTAACGTACCATGTCCCACATCTTTAATCTGTCCATAAGCCCAAACTCCATTCCAGACATTTGGAAAACAGCCTTTGTTCTACCTTTGCTGAAAGAAGGAGACCCCACCTTCCTGAACAATTATTGACCTATCTCTAAAATCTGCATTTTAGCTAAGGTTCTAGAAAAACTGATAAACTCTCAAATCAAAAAGTATTTGGACTCATTTAACATCTTACCTCCCCATCAATCTGGTTTCAGGAAACAACAGAGTGCAATGATTGCTTTGGTGAAGGGTTTTAATGACATTGATGAAACACTGTATGCTAAGGATTATTGTGCTGCACTTTTCTTAGACCTGTCTAAAGTTTTTGACACTATAAACCATGACATCTTATGTCATAAGCTCTCAGAATTTTTTTTAGCTCACAACATTGGTTGGTTCACTAACTATCAAAAGTAGTTCTATGAAAAAAGAACCTTAAAGTCGCCATTTAAAGCCACTCTGGTAGATCTGCTCTAGCCCTGAAGTTTCTGTATACAGGTAGTCACCGACTTACGGCGCCATCGACTTACGGCATTTCGGACTTACGGCGCCGCCCCCAGTGACATCATCACACCTCACATTGACTTTTTTTATGCAGTATTTTATGTTTTTTCCGATTTTTTTTAGGGTATTTTGTTAGCTAATTGCTTGGGAATACAGCAAAACGGCGTTCTAAGTATGCTGTTGTTGTGTTACATTGAAAAAACGTGTTTAAAACTACATTTACGGACGCCACGTGGGTAGCGCTCCGACTTACGGCTGAAAATCCGGCGTTACGGCCGCCACGTGGGTAGCGCTCCGACTTACGGCAAAATCGGGTTACGAATGGGCCGTAGGAACGGAACTCGTTTGTAACTCGGGGTACCAAGCTACCTTAGGCCAAAGGTCAATGATCAATTTTGTAATAGTGTCAACAGACCTGGGGTTTTGGACACTCGGGTGAAGAGAGAGGCAGAGCTGTCAATTGATCACCACCTGGTAGTGAGTTAGATCTGGTGGCAGGGGAGGCTACCAGACAGACCAGGTAAACCCAGACACATGGTGAGGGTGAACTAGGAACACCTGGTGTGGCTCTTGGTCCATGCAGCTTTCAACTCACATCTCTGGGACAGGTTCTTTTTTTTTAACATGGCATAGTTGAAAGGCAGCTGATGACTAATTAACCAATGAAGGGGCTGGAAAGTGCAAAACTTGTGTTGAAAAAAGAAGTAGAAACAAAGGTTGCTACTTCCTGTTGCTTTGACCACAACTGGACTCTACCAGTTTATTAGATCCCACTGAAAAACCTTGACATTTTGGACTCCTGGGCACCTTGTTCCCCACCCAGGTTTATTATTTGGTCAGTTTTGTTTTGTTTTGTTTTGGTTGTGATTTTATTCAGTTTTAGTCTTGTAATAAAATGTACTTTGCCTTGTCTTTTTCTTTGGGAATCATGTCTGGTTCTCTATCCATTACTGAAGCACCTCCATGTTACTTGTTGCACATGCATAAGCTGTTATATAAATCTTAACCGCATTGTTAGTTGTACATTACTTGAGCAGTTACACATCATTTAGTTTGTTTTTATGAGTGCATAAAGCAGCAGCAGCAGTTGTAACATTTTTGCTGCAGTCTGCAGCACTTCCTGCAGGAATGTTATATTCATGCTGAAATAATTGTATAATGTAAAGTCTAAAGGTTTATTTAAAAAATGCAATTTGCATGAATCTTTACAGTTTATTTGTGACTAAATTTGTTTTAAAATGGCAGCAAATTTTGGCCTTGGAATTTCCCAGACTAACCATCAGTTTGTCACTTCTATCAAAACTATGGTAATTAGCACTTTTTCCTAACTGAGGTTTGTTAATTGTTCTTGTCCTTTTCACAGAACTCTGTTGCTGAAAGTCTGAACAATGTATTTTCACTTTGTCCAGCTTCTAATCATTTAATCTGCAGACTATGGATTGAATTTGTTCTCCAAACTTCACATTCAGATTTTTGCTCTCTAATCCAATGGTGTTAAGGACCACAGATCGAAAACAAGTGAAGCTGATTCTTTTACCGTCACTCTGTTTGACACACAGTCTATTCCAGACAAACACCCGACAGACTGAGGCCTATTTAGGTTTGTTTTCATCACAACAGCAGCTGACAATCTCATAAAGCGTACAGGGTCTCTTCCTTTTTAGATTAGGAGAGTTCATGGTGCCGGTGGTGTGTCATTGATATGATGCGATCCACCCCAAGGGCCTGGTGAAGTCGAGGAAGGTATTGTCTCTCACTTCCATGTTCCCCCGATGAACTAATGATGACCTCAGGAGTGGGCAGACTTGTGGAGGAGATCAAGGATGTGTGTTTCAATTCATGGTCCAAAATAGCTTCTTCCAACAGCGGAAGCACGTAATTGAGCTGCTGGTCAAGTCTTTAGCAGGTGAGGGTTTTTTAAAATAAGAATTTAGACAAATTTGCTACATCACAATCATGGTGTTGTTTACACCATCAATCCAAGGCTTTTAGAGTTTAATGGGATGAAGCTGCATTCCAAATGAAGGGTTAGTCAAACTTGGACTTTAGATGAGGATGTAGTTTTTATAGAATGCATTTTGGAAGTAAACTGAATGAGTTTATTGAGGGTAAAATATTTTCTTGTCAAACATACTGGTCTTGTATCTGTTTTTACCATTAACTTACTTTGAGATTACGATTATTGAAGCATTAAAACCATTGCAACTCCAGTTAAGTCTTTCAGATGTCAAAAATAAGTCATATGACACAAAAACAAATATAAACGCCCAAAAAGCAAATGCATGTTTCTTGACATTTGCTGTTTGGAACGCCGTAACAGCTGTTACAATCCAGTGACGAGATATCCAATCGCAATGAACAAATATGACTGCAGACAAACAAATTGTTGAGACATGAATAACTGGAAATCGCATTTCCTGTGTAAAATGCAGCGTGAATGTTTATTGTTGGAGAACTTGCTGAAAAAGAGTTGACATTTACTTGAAATGGAAGAACAAGTCTAAATTAGCAGAATAAAGCTGAAAGAACACATATTTGCTGAATTTGGTTTAAATGATCAAAAATGAGCACAACAATAGTAAATTAGCTTAAAAAAAAAGTGAAATTAGAAAAATAGCTGAAAAATAGCTAAAATGGCAGAAAGAAGTTTAAATTACCAGAACCAAGTGGAGCAAGTTAATTTTTTCTGAATTTGGCTGAAAAAGTTTAAATGGGTGCAAAAAATGTGGAATTAGCTGAAAAAGCTCAAATTTGTATAAAACAGCTAAATCAGCTGAAATAGTTAAAATTTGCTGAAATAAGCTGAAAGGGGCATAACAAGCTGAAATTAACAGAAATAAGTTAGAAGAAGCATAAAAATATTGTAGTTAGCAGAAAGAATCTGAAAGGAGCACAAAACAGCTGAAAAATCAGCTGCAAGCTGCATTTTTTTTTAAATAATTTGCTCAAGGAAGCTGGAAGAAGCTGAACCAGAACAAAATGTGAAAAGAGCAGTCAAAGGTTGTAAACAGATCTAAAGATTTGAAGGATGTAAAATGAGCTCATTTCATTTTCTATGAAGAAAATGCTAAATATTTCAAAAAGCTAAAGTTGCACCAGTACTAAAAGTCATAGCAGGATTGTCCTGAAAGAGCTGAACGTTTTATATATATACGTTTTAATATATGATTTGTTGAAATAGGTTAAAAACTGCAGGATTAGGATTGCGCCAAAAAACGTACAGAAGAAAAATGGCTCTCGGTTGTGTGAATGCTTCATAAGTATTACAATAATGCATGCAGACTATATCTTAGATAATTAAAGACTTACCACAGACTCAAAAAGTCCCTATTTGAATCCAGCTTGAGGGCTGCATTGCGTGCTCTGTCCTCTTCACCCCTTTTTTTTCTGTCTGCATCCTCACTGCTGACTAATAAAAATAAAAATGCTTCATAAAAAACTTTGTTTTTATAAATGCATGTCCTATAGATGTATTGCCTGATTTGTTTAGTTTTGTGAGTCTCTGGGTAAAGCTGTTGTCTTCCCCAGACACACTTTATCTCACTAATCAATCAGCCTCCAGAGGCCGGCGCTGGACTTTACATTTCAGCCTGTCAAAACACAATTTAACGGACTGCAATTTAGAGTACAGCAAACCTGAAGGGCTGAACTTTTTATGAACTGAAACAGCCTTTAAATTTCTGATTGTGAGCATTTATTCAATTAAAGCTGCAAAAGCTGAGCTCTGAGTGCGGCCCTGAGAGTCCATCCTGTGCTTCTTCCAAAGATCGGCGCTCGGTCAGGGGCCTGAGCTGGAGATAAGGCAGACTGAGCTGCTAAATCCCTTAACAGTCGCACTTTGACTCACACGCCTTTTCCACTGTTTAGTGCAAGGATCGCAGGCTTTACATTTGTATCACTGAATCTTGACGGATACGAAGGGTTGAGTGTTTTAAAACTGTTTGAGACATCTGTGATCAGACATGTTGCAGGGTCATCATGTCTCCGAGGCCCAAACCTCCTCGTTTCCATGTAAGTTTTCAGTTGTTCCATTTGTGCAGAGGCACAGAGCAGAACTGAACAATGGACTGGACAGTGTAAAATCAATCTAAACACCTTCGAACAAATGGTCCACGCTTTTCACAACCACTCGGCCTTCTCTTCCCTTTCATTGTCATCACTCATCCCTCTTTACTTGCTTTCTTTCCAAAGGACAGAGCCACACATATCTGCAGCTGATTGCTGTGACCGCCCCCCACCATACCAGACACACACACCCCTCAAGCTTCAGATTCCCTTTACCACCAAAAATTGAATGGTAGGCTCAACATTTATGCACAGACCTCTCTTAACTCATTGTAATGAGCACTTTTTCTGACAGCTTTAGTGCACAGGCGTGCAAGGCATGTCATTTGAATGAGTCGACTTGTTGTGTGCATTTGGTCGCTATTCTAGTTTGCCCATCTGGTGGTGATGGACAATTATCATGCCATGATTGATGCCAAATAAGAAGTACTTCATTTCTTTTTAAGGCACAGAGGGAACGCAAAACAACGTGTGGTTTGTGGACACTCACACCAAACCATGAGCTCATCTTTTCTTAATTCCAGCGAGATTTAATGCTGTGGTTTCAACAAGTACTCGTTGAAATTTACAGGATGAATAGAAACTTCACCCACTGGTAACATAAATGTTTAAGCCAATATTCATAAAATTATTTTGGATTTTGTCTACGCCTATCGATTAAACTTTTTTTTTTTTTTTTTTTTTTTGGTCTTTCCGCAGAAATTAAAACAAGGAAACAGTTTCATATGGATTCAGTGGACGTTATCACAAGCACAGTTCAAATATTAAAAATGGTCATTTGCACGTATACATATCTACTTCACATGTGCCAGATTTTCTGATAATAGTTCTTGGAGAATCGCCTTTTCGGTGTTAAAATGCTGCTTTATTTTAAACTCTTGATTTTTTTTTTTTTTTTTTTTCCCAAATACGTACTGGACTAATAGTGAATTTTTAAAAAGCACCAAAGTCCCCAAAATAAAAATAAAAAAATTAAAATGTGAAAGACTTTTGGAAAATCTGAAAAAAAAAAAAAAAAAGTTGCTCAAGACCACTTTAAAGGATTATAAGACATTTTAGAAATTGTTAAAAATAGGGATGATTCATGACGTTTTCAAGACCGTGCTTGTGATGGATTAAAGAAGTTTGAGAAAATTTGGGAAGTTATATCATGAGCTGAGGCAATGTCCATGTTTGATTTTTAATTATGTTCATTATGTAAAATTATTTTTCTTAATATGAGACATTATGTTCTTAGCTCAAAGTTCATGCGCAATAATCCAGGTTAAAAAAAAATCCAACAAAGTTAAGTCAGGTCCTCTGGATGGTTTCTTTGTGTTGAAATGTTTCGTTTTTCATCCAAAGGACTTCATCAGAACGAGGAGCCACAACAAACTCAATCCCATAATCAATCAATCAATCAACTTTATTTTTATAGCGCATTAACCGCAAGGATAGCCAAAATGCTGTACAATAAGACAAAAAAGACAAATGAAGACAATAAAAACATACGCATGCCGGTTTCACAGCAGGTGTGTATTAAGGTGCCATTAAAGAAAAAGTGTGTTTTTATAAGAGATATAAAAACAGGAAGAGAGGAGGCCTGTCTGACACTCAAGGTTAAATTGTTCCACAACCTGGGAGCAACAACAGCAAACGCTCTGTCACCTCTGAGCTTCAGCCTAGTTTTAGGGACTGTCAGCAGCAACCGATCAGCTGATCTTAGGGATCGGCGAGGGCAGTAAGTCTGAAGCAGCTCAGACAGATATGGTGTGGCAAGTTTGTTCAAGCATTTAAAAACAAACAGCAAAAGCTTAAAATGAATTCTGTAGTGCACATGGAGCTAATGAAGTGATGCCAGGATGGGAGTAATATGCTCGTGCCTACGGGCCTGAGTTAACAGGGGAGCAGCAGAATTCTGCACAAGCTGCAGACGGGCGAGAGAGGTCTGGCTGATGCCTACATACAGTGCATTACAGCAGTCAAGACCAGCTGTGATGAAACATGGATCAGGTCTTGCTAAGATTGTTTTCACTTTTGCTATTTGGCAAAATTGATAAAAACGTTTCTGAACAACACTGCTGATCTGTTTTTCAAATTTTAAATCAGACTCAAACTTCACCCCCAGATTGGTGACACAGTCCCTGAGCCAAGATCTACACTGGGAGAGGGTCAGCAACTCAGTCCAAACATCATAACTTTACTCATGTTCTCATTTAGACTAAGGATGTTAAGAGAAAAACATGCTTTAATATCATTGAGGCAGTGTGTAAGGTGCTGGAATGTGTTGTTTAGCAGCACACTCACATAGTGGGCAAACCAGTTTGATGGTGATAAGATACTGTCCAGAGGATCTAACTTAACTTTGTTGGATTATGTTGTTAAAAAAAAAATTAAAAAATCTATTTTAATTTCCTATATTTTATAAACTTTTACTATTCTTGAGTTGGAGAAACGCACAAGAATTCCATTGTGCTTCTACCAGAACATATCTGTGCAAATGGCAATAGATTCTATTCTATTCTATTCTATTCTATTCTATTCTATTCTATTCTATTCTATTCTAGTCTATTCTATTCTATTCTATTCTATTCTAAGAACCATTCTTTCAGTGATTGTACAACATTTGTCCAGTTGTCATGAAGCTGCCAACACAAACTGTTCTTTGCTCTGCAAGGATTAAGGAATTACGGGTCATATAATTTTATAAAGTGAAGTAAAGAAATTGGGAGCAAATGTTATCTTTGTGACAAGCTGCTTGTCCTAAAAGTCCTAAAGTTTCCAAGTTTAAATTGGTAAATTGCTAAGTTGGTTTATGAGTGTTTCTATCCATGAATGATAGGTTACATTTAGGTGGTTTAACAAACTATAAACTAGTCCTTTAAAATTTTTCAAATACTGGACTAATATTTTTTTTAAGCACCAAAGTCCCCAAAATAATAAATAAATAAATAAATAAAATGTGAAGGACTTGAAGAAGTCCTTCAGATGAAGGACGAAACGTCTCAGTAACAAAAGAAACTGTCCAGATGACCTGAATGAACATCGCTGGATCTATACCTGGATTACTGAGCATGGACTTTGGAAACAACTGCTTCATTTGCACAGTTTTGCTTTTGCGCTTTAAACAGATGAAACTTTTTTTTTTCAAACAACTAGTGTCCAACTTTTGACAACAGATCAGTGCTCCTGTTTTTCAGCATTGACTTGAGTCTCCTCTGTTTGACCAGGCTCTCGTACAAAAACCTGAACCCTTGATCAACACAGCGATGCTGTGGCTCAGCATGAGATGCATGATTGACCTAAGACGATTTCTTGTCTTGTTAGAGGAGAGCATCTCTGCAGACTACATGATGGCTGTGGAAATTGATTTTCAGATCCTTATAGAAAATCAGGGATCACTGATTAGTATAAAAATGATTTGAATCAGATGTGGCGTTGCAGAGATCACTTCCCTATTCAACAGAGCAAAAACATTCTCCTTCTCATCAAAATAAAGGAATATGTTTTATGGTATAGTGCTTCATCCCTGCATTAGGATTGTCAATAACACTGAAGACCAGACCCATGGTTGAAGCTTTTCTTTTAGCTTGTCACCTGGGTGTGTGTTCTCATTTGTTTAGACAGTTGTAGCTTCACTGTTATGGGCTGAGGAGGTGCAAAACTGATGTTTTTTTTTATTTTTTTTTTCAGAAGCACTTGTCTTCATTACTACAAAAGAATATTAACATACATATATAAATTCCAACTAGTGCAGTAGTATCAAAGCTTTTTGGCACATGGCAAAAAATTGTCATATTGAAAGTACTCACCTATCAAAATGATTGTTTTTTAAATCCTTGAACACACAATGAACTTTCCAAGCACAGCAGGGAAAAAGGCAATAAATTCAGCGAATCAAAGTGACAGAATGCTTTTTTTGTCATTAGGGTAAATTATTGTGAGGGGGGTTTTAATTTGAGAATTATGATGTAAAACTTTTGTTTCCACCGTAACTATTACACGTTTGCCTTTCAACTAAAATAAAGTGCATTATTACCAATTAATTTATTAGTGCTGTACAGTAGTCCCTTGTTTGTCGTGGGAGATCCACACCCTTTCCTTGAACAAAGTCAAATCTAAAAGTTTGTGGTGCATTTTGCCATGAAACTGAAAAAAAAAAATAACAAAAGAAAAAAGGATGCCCGGTTAAATAAAAAAAATAAAATATGTACAGTACTTATTATTGCACAATCAAAAAATTAATTTAATCTTCCATTTAGTGTTAAAAAAATGTCAAGCATGTCTTATCTGCACTAAACTATGCAGGGTGGCCAAAATTATGTAATTTATAAACTGCAGTTGAGGACCGCTCAGAATCGGCTGCAAATGGCCCGTGGGCCTCACTTTGGACACCCTGAACTTGAGCAATAACTCCAAAACAACAAATGTGTGGACATGAAAAGTCAAAATAATAAGATGAGTTAAACTGGTGTGTCAGCATTATCGTTCCACATATGGGACAAGTGTCAGCAATTTCAATAGGTATTGATTGAAATAATCAGAAACTAAATAGGACAGAAAGTAAAGTGGCTTTGTTTTGCAGCTTTTAGATTCAGCTATCTAAACATTTTTAAATGAATGTTTTTCCTTGTGTGTTTGTGTCTGTGCAGCAGATGGCTGTCCGATTCATGGTCTCTGCTCTCCAGTCTTTCCTAATTAGCCTCACGCAAAGCAAGCATTTCCCCTCTTTTCCTCCACCTCCTCATCCCTCCATCCCTAGTGCAACGAAGGGGAAGAGTGAAGCGTTGGTTTTGTTGTGTTCCAGGCTGTGCCCCCTTCAAGCCCTCGTCCTTTCCTCTGCTTCTCCTCTCCGTTGACTAAATCACTTTTCCGGGTTGATACTGCTGAAAACCATATGGAGTGTGACATCACCATGGCAGGAAGCAGCACGAAGGCAATGATACAGCAGTGGAGAGATTGGTCTGTCAGGTCTTTGCAAAGTGAAGTCATCAGAAAAGCACTCTGGGAGGCCCATCGGGAGGGTGAAAGCAGAGAAGACTGATTTTTTTCCTCTTTTTTTTTTTTCAGATTTATTCCCACCTGGATAATCAGAGAAGCAAATGAGGGATACACCTTGAAGGGAATTTTGATGTAATCTGTTAACATGTCAGGTCATGGACTGTTGGCCCGTTGGCCTTCGTGTTTTTTGTGTGCAGGTGCAGCTTTGGTGCTTTCATCCAGAAATGCTAAAAAAAAAAAAAAAAAAAAAAAAAATCTCTTCACTGTGAGGTTTAAGATATTGATGTTAAAAAATAAATAATTAAATAAATAAAAAAACGTGCATATCATCTTCCATCCAGTCACTGGCAATCTGCTCAGCAGGTTTTCAGTCTGTCACCCCCCCCCCCCCCCACTCCCCCAGCCCACCCTTCTTTTGTTCTCTGGGTGAACTTTTGAGCTTTGTTGTGAGATCCTGGTCTCCATACCTGACCCATCCAGCTCCTAATCAGCACATGAAGACCCAGTTAGCCACTCACATGGTCACCTACTCTCGCCTTCATACTAACATACCCTTTCTTCAGTGCCAGGGATAAAAAAGGGCATTAGAAAAGAGGTGTTGAAGCAACCGTGGTTTCAGAACTGAGCTCTGCACCCCCTGGCTGCTCCCCATCTCCATCTCCTCCCTGGCTCCTCCAGGGACACAGGGCTTGGCAGGCACCAGGAACCAGGGAGTCAGGACCAGGCTAAGGAGAAAAGAGGGAACAAAAGAGGGGAGGAAGAATATAACAAAAGAAAAACAAAGCAGACCCAAAGCCAAGTTTTTTTTCAAACAAAAACTACAGCATATATATGATCTGGAGTTTTATTTTTGTTTTTTAATGACAGAAGAAATTTGCAAAAAAAAAAAAAACCTTTGGACAGTTGTTTGACTTTTCGATTCCATTTCGCTTCAGTTTGTCTATATAGCACCAAATCACAACAGAAGTCGTCTCAGGGCACTGTACATACTGTATATAGTCAGTTAACATTATTTATCTATAATAAATAAATAAATAAATAAATAAAATAAAAATGAGCTATGGAGCTAACAGACGCTTTTGAGTTTTCACTTCTTTGCAGTCTCCCATCCTAAGCAAGCAGAGAGGCAACAGTGGAAAGGAAAAACTCCCTCATGAGGAAAAAAAACAGGCTCAGGACAAGCGGCCATCTTTTTCAACTGGCTGGGTTTGAGAGGACAGGAAGGAGAAAGCAAAAACACACTGACAGGTCCAGGATGGAGGCCATCAAGTTTTCTTTAGGAGGAAAGACAAAAATCACATGTTAGAATAATTACAAATACAAACTATTCATTTATATTTGTGACTGTTCATTTAATGAAATAAGGTCAATTTGTTCTCCAGTAGTACTCTAAGGTTATAGCAGAATATGATAAGGAATAAGTCAACAAACCAAGCCAACTAACTATTAGGATTTATCAAAAAAGAAAGTCTTAAATCTGGACAATGTGTCAGCCTCATGGACAGAAACTGGAAGTTGGTTCCACAAGCGAGGAGCCTGATAACTGAAAGGTCTTCCTCCCATTCTGCTTTTAGAAACTCTAGGACTCTGTCAGGTTTGGGCTTAATAAGCCAGACACAGGAGTACAAAAATAAGTTTTTATTAATTTGGTTGCTACTGGAGGAATCAGGACCAGCTGCATGAAGGTTCTCACAGGCTGAAAGGAGAGAGTCACCTGACAGAATGGCAGCAATAACATCACTGGTCCTGGTGCAGAGCAACTGCAGAGAAAAGCTTCAATAATGTGGTTTGAGGGGGCAAATCCAATAATGGGGGCCGGTTGTCAGCGCAGGGGTCATGAACAGGAAGGCAGAGGTCCAGACTCAAAAATTTAATCCGTGAAGCGTGGCCTTAGTAGGGGAGGCAGGGTACGCTACCGTGGTGAGAGAGTCAGACAAAATCCAAGAGGGTCAGACAAGACATCAAAAAACAGGCGAGGGGGTCAAGGAGAGGGGTCAAGTCAAGGCAAGGCAACAAGGCATGAGACAAGAAACTGATGGCTTCAAAATCAAGGACCATAGAAGGTTTATTAAATTGGCACTGGTGGAGAGGGAGAATGCAACTTATAAAGGGAGCAGGTGATGAGCTGAACAGGTGAGTGGAATCAGGGCTGACTGCTGTGAGAAACAAGGGAGGCGTGGCTTGGAAGGAGTAGGCTTGAGCTGGAGATGGGCATTGCAAAGCAGGGGAAGAGAAACTATGGCATGAGAGGCTGAAACAATAGCAAGAGGGAGTGAGTGTGAGACAGTGGCTGATGGTGGTGGTGGGGGTGGGGGGGGTCAGCGGGGGCCACTGACCATGACAGAATCACAATTAAACTTGCAGTTTGAGAGCGAAGTGCTCTGTTAGTAAAATATAGAACAATAAGATTGCTAAAATAAGATGGAGCTAGGTTGTTGAGGGCTTTGTATGTTAGAAGTTTGTAAGATGTTTCTAATTTTAGTGATATTACGCAGTTGGAAGAAGGTGGTTCTAGTGATGTTTTTAATGTGGGGGATAAAAGACATGTCCTGATCAAAAATAACACCAAGATTTTTAACATTAGAACTGGAGGCCA
>JARVGV010001299.1:28977137-28991110 GCA_031762435.1 Hypsolebias longignatus | reverse complement strand
TGCGGCTCTGGAAACATCTAATCTAGTGAAGGAAAGCGTAAAATGGCTCTTTTGATCATAAAGGTTGCAGACCCCTGTTCTAGAGCAATAGTGTTTTATGGCTTTGGTTAGTGAATGCAGAGATGAAACGCAGATTATTACAGGCTCTGTTGTAGAGAAGGTATCTGCACGTGGATGGGAGTGTGACATGAGCAGGTGTGCACACCAATGTGACTCAAATTGAAGAGCTGATAAAATGCATCATGTGTTTGTGGCCTATGTGTCTCTGTTTGATGGTTGGAAATGCTCTATGTGTCATTCATCGAGCGAGGCTCTTGTTATTCATCGAGCGAGGTATGTCACGGTTTTAAAGCAAACACATTGCTGGTCTGGTCTTACAGGTCTTAACACACCCAGTAATAATTATCTGGCTTTTGTTATAGATTGAAACCTGGCTCAGAAATAAAGACAGAAGAGTACAAACATCTAAACATAGCATGTTTACGGCTAATACACTTCCCACTTCTCAGCTAAGTATAATAGGTGTTTTTTAGCTTTATACTATTTACTGTAAATGAAGTTTAGTGAGTAATTCCACAGCTTTTGTTTGTAAATCCATGGTATTTTCATTACCTTACATCATTTGTTTTGTTTTAGTGTTATACAGTTGTTTCAGTTTTTCAAGTTTTCATTAAAAAATATATTTTCACATCACTGCTAAAATCTGTTCATATCTTTTATTCATTTATCACCTGTCTGCTGTAGCAGAACAATTAAATTAACTTTTAAACAGTTATCGCTAAGTCTTTGTATTTAAAACTGTCTATCGTGAACTGACTACAGTATAATTTGAACTGCAATTTTTGAAATTGGTTAATACTCTGTGATGCCTGTTGGTTATTACAAATTTGTAACAATTATTTATTGGAGGTAGAATAAACAAAAGCTGTGTTGTGTTTCTTGATCTAGTCATAACACTTTAATGGATAAGTCAATTTGATTTCCAAATCAATTACACTTAATTACACTTAATGGTTCTCTAAATGTAGAAACTGAAAGTTAATAATCATCCAAAGCCATTAAATGCTTATATGGGCCGCTGTGGTGCAGAGGTAGGCAGCCGGCTTGGGACCAGAAAGTCGCATGCTCAACTTCCCACCATTCTCACATGCCGTGGTGTCCTTGAACAAGACACCTAATCCTTAATTGCTCCTTGAGCACTTGCATGGCTGCCAACTGCTCCACCTGGGTGTATCTCACGTGATGGGTTAAATCAGAGAAACAATGTCATCACTGTACAGAAACAAACAATGACAACACGTAGCACTTTCTTTCTTTCTAAAAACAATGAGTCTAATGCTGTTTCAGTCTCATAGATTTATGATAAAAAATAGACTCAATGTTAAAGGCCTTAGTCAAGGTAGTATCGTGACACCAATCTAGTCTTTATAAGAAACGTTCACAATGTGCTCCGACATTCCCCACACAAACGTGACAATTGAAATGTGACAAACTCACAAAAACGGTACAGCCTACCCCATTTTTTAGCAGTTTTTCTCTTTAGTCAGCTTCACGACTCAAAAAGCAAAGGAAACAAAAAGAACAACTTGTCATTTGTACTCTGATAAGCTCTGTAAACAACGAACAAACCAAGAAAAACAGGAAATGGTGGTCCAACATACACGTCCTTGTGCGCTTACATTAAATTAAATTCAATTCAATTCACATATACAGTACTTTATTAATCCCAAAGAGAACATTTATGTTGTTGTAACTCATCATCATCCTGATTTCATTAAAGAGTTGTTAGATGCTGATGGCTGTGGGTAGGAAGGATCCCCTCAGCAGATCTGAAGAGATGCCAATCTGTCCACCAGGACACGACGGGCCTCTCAGTCCTCCTGGGCGGCAGGATCGCCCGAATGCCGGCCCGAACTCCTTCAGGAGCAATGGTCACCCCTCCCATTATCTTGTTGAGCTCCTCATCATTGCAGACAGCCAGATGCAGGTGGCGGGGGATGATCATGGTCCTCTTGTTGTCACAAGCCACGTTTCCCGCCAGTTCCAGGATCTCTGTGATTAGGCACTCAAGCACCGCTGGCAGGTAGATGGGAATGCATCCATGGCACTTCTTTTTCAACTCACTTGGGATTTGGGGCTGTAGTAGAGGAATTATTTGAGCTTTGAGATGTTAGTCAGCTGCTCCTGGTTGTAAAAACCACCTTGTTGTAATGGTTACGCATCATAACAGATGGTCAAAAGTAACATGATTTCAAATTTTTAAAAAAAATCCTTCCAGCTGCACAGCATTTGATTCCAGAGGAAATAATCATCCCAAAAAAGGGATTTATATCCAGAAAAAGAGGAATTAAAGTCTTGAAAAGCAATATTTCAGAGCGAATGTAACATCGCTACTCCAACATGCAGCCACCTTGAGCAGCGCAGTTCTAGAACATCCCAGTACATACATACATGCAGTAAATGAATGCGTGAATTGTACCACACTGTATTACATTGTACTACATGTACCAGGTACACTGGCACTGTGTAACTCTGTATACATACATACATGGATTAGCTTTTCAATCAAATGAATAATATATATTTTACTATACAGTATTTCTCATCCTGCTGATGTTTATTTAAGCGTCACATCTTTCTGAGAAAAATAAAAAAATTATGAGCGTGTAAAAAGTTTTAAACACCCTGCAGAGACGTCAGTCCAATGCAAGCGCCAACAGGAATCATTATGAAAGCACGTGCTTACTGCTTAAGGTATACTTAGAATCAACAATCAACATGACACGAACGTTTTTGGAATGTGACATTTGAACCGGAGTGTGCGGAGACAACTCCACACAGAAAAGCCCTAAATGAGAGTCAAACCACGCTTCTCTAGCAAGCCATGTTTAATTGTAAATGTACATTTTTATATATATTTTACATTTTGTCTCTGTTGCAGAGAACCTTCATATTGACAAAAAAATTTCTTGCTCAAGTTTTCCATTACATAATAAAACCGTAGGAGGAAAGACGTCCGTGACGGTGATTAAATGTGGGTGAGTTATTTTTGGACGAATGAAAATTATTTTGAAATGCATACTGCTCTCAGTGAACAACTTAAAAGGAAAGATGCCTTGGATAACTTTCAGTGCTACAAGACGTAAAATGGTTCAGTTATGAAATGAATTTGCTTATCAGTCAACACGACACGGCTGCAATGCTTTTAGATTGATTGGTGAGTAATATCCAGGCAAACGCAATTTCAAGCCATTGTTATTTTTATTTTATTTTTTTGCATTTGAATAATAACTAAGCCCCATAAATAATGTAGTCTTAGTCCAAACAAAGAATAGTCACAAAACTAAATACTGTAGAAAGCAAAATAAAGTTACTGCATTGTCTTCACCACACGTGATTCATTTCATTTTTTAGTTCAGAACTAGTTTGAAGGGAATGTGGAATGACTTGGTGACAGATGTTAAGGAAGCCAGATCAATCTTGGTATTTAAGAAATTGGTAAAAATTGAATTGTTAAAAAAACATATATGAATGTATTTCATTGATAATGTTTGATAATTGAAAAAATTGAGTGAGTTATTTACTTGTTTTGTTATTTACAGAAAATGTTTGTTTGAATTATTAGTTAAATAAGGAGCAGATTTTGATAAGATTTTTTCTTCATCTGCTGCCTTTCATTTTATATTTTATATTTTGTTTTCTAATTACATGTTAATTGATATGTATTTTATTATTATAAAATGAATAAATAAATAAATAAATTTCCTTAGAAATTAAAGCATGAGATTTAAAGTTCATGCTCAATAATCCAGGTAAAAAAAATCCAACAGTTAAGTCAGGTCATCTGAGAGGGGGTTCTCTGTGGGTGTATCTAAAGAGCAAACACTGATTGGCTAGCTGTATTTGCTGGATCTTTAGGTAAGTTACATCACCTTTTTTTTATTTTTTTTAATTGAAGGTTTCTGGAGTGCCCCCTCTATCCCATTGACTCCTCTGAGGGAGACATAGCCGTAGCGGTTCAAAACACCAAAGTTCATGCTCGACAATCCAGGTAAAAATCCAACAAAGTTGAGTCAAGTCTTTTTTTGTTGTTGTTTTGAACGACTATGGCTATAGCTGTCACAGAGTCGTCGACGAGGGAGAGGGAGGGATCCAGAAACCATCTTATCACCAGCAAACTGGTTGGCCCACTAGTGTGCTGCTTGTGGGACTGTTTGTTGTGGCTCCTCGGACTGACGAAGTCCTTTGGATGAAGGACAGATGTTGAAAAAAAAAAAGATTAAAAAAAAAGAAAAAAACATCCAGATGACCTGACCCAACTTTGTTGGAAAGCATGAGATTGTTGTTAATTTTTAGAAAACATCCCTTAAAACTGCACTGTTTGGATTTTTTTTTTTTCTTTTTACGTCTTTAAAGATTCTTTGGACTAACATAAAGCTTTTTTTCAATTTTTCTAAAGGATTGAAGCCAAAGATAGAAACTAAACTAGTACTCTCCAAGCCGCCAGTTTTGTAATACGGTAAATTGTTCCAGTCCTTAATAAGCTTGTCTTCTGCCTAACTGACCTAAACATACTGTAAACTATTTATAAGATTCCTTCTGCTGGTAAAGTTATTAAAGGTTTAAAGAAGAACTGGTTATTTCACACACCTTTAATGAATGTTTCAATAGCTGTAATTAAAGTTCAAGTCTTTGTCTATATGATTGTTACTCAACGGCAGATGTCCCGGAGATTCTGGTAAAGACAAAAGCATGTTTTATACATTATACCTGTAAACAAGTACACTTGTTTCTCTAAAATAACTAAATTATTTTTTTGTTTTTACGTTTGGTATTCTTTACAGCTATTTCACTAGTAACAGATTTGTGAGATTTTCATATGTCTGTACTCACAATTATTTACGATGCATTTAAGATTTCTGTTCTGTCTTTCTGAACGATCTGACGCATGTAGTGATTCTTTAAACGCTAAACGCTACAGAACAAAAGATAAAATGTTACTGTCTGTCTGTCTGTGTGGGAAAGAGAGACGAAACAAAAGTAAAGGGGCTATGATGAACTGAACCAGTTTTAGTAACCAGGGAAACATAACTGAACATGTTGACGCCCAGTGAACTGTGACGTACAAATCTGTTAAACGTAAGAATCTGTCTTTCTGAGTTTTGACAGGCCTGAACGATTGGCCGTTCTGACTGTTCAAAGTTTGCTTTCAATTTCCTTGTTTTCTCAAGAGTTCCTCTAAAAGCCAACATGTGGTTTTTCTGCTGTTTGTGCAGCGAAGATAATATTGCATCACAAATGTGTTTTGTGGCAAGGAGGCTGGCCAGTTTAGTCATTTAATTCAATATTCCAAAGAAAATCAAACTATGTCAACTAGAAGGAAGAGTTTAAAGATGGCTGCCAGTGCACTCAATGCAACATCAATGTTATACGTTAACTAAATGTAATTAAAAAATGGGAACGTAGGCTTTCTGTGAATGTTTTTGAAACAAAATGTGAAAGGCATCACAGTAACTCCAGTCTCAAAAATTTAATTGTGGTTTTGTATGGATGCAAAATCATAGACCTTTTCGTGGCTGTCAGATTTGCAATAGGAAGTAGTCTTCTGTCTGTATTTTTGCAATAGCAGCAGCAGCAGTGATGAGTTGAAGTTCCGGTGCAGCCTGAAATCAAACAACAGGAATTTCCCAATTCCTCTGCTGGAATAAAGGTGTGTTGTAAAACTGGTGAGGATGTAAAGGTTCAAAGATTAGCATTTTTGCATAAATCACTGTGATTTTTTGACAAGAGGACGTTATGTCAGCAACCCATAGACAGACAGACAGGCAGACAGACAGACAGACAGACAGGCAGACAGACCGACAGACAGATAGATACTTATACAAAAATACTGGTACATATGAAATGAGCAAAAAGAAGCAGAATACACAAGTAGTATTCTTAGTAGTAGTATACAAGTAGTAGCTTGTCCATCCATTTTTACAGTTAGTCAAGACTTTGTGAGGTAGTAGCTGCAAGTCATCCACAACACATGTTCTGAGCATTATCAAATCTTTCCCACTGGATGGATTTTAATAAAACTCCCAAAACCTAAGCATTATATGTACACATACAACTAATTAGCCTTGGAGGTCAACATAATTCATGATGGCTGCCACAGCTAATCAACTTTTGCAAATTAAAAAAATGACTATAAATCAGTCATTTAAACAGACATTGAGCTAATATGTGGTGCAGTTGTTCGATATGTTCTCAACAGAGCAATTCGCACTCAGACTGCAGGCTTACTTGTGGTTCCTAGAGTTTCCAAAAGCAGAATGGGAGGAAGATCTTTCAGTTATCAGGCTCCTCTCTTGTGGAACCAACTTCCAGTTTCTTTCCACTGTCCAGTTTTAAGACTGGGCTTAAGACTTTCCTTTATGATAAATCTTATAGTTAAGGTTGGCTTGTTATGATGTCAAGCTTAGACTACTAGAGGACAAATTGACCTCATTTCCTTAAATGATTTGCTAAAATTGAATAGTTTTAATTTGATACTATTTCTAGCTTAACATGTGATTCTTGACCTGCCATTGTGCATCTGTTCCTACCAAACCCAGCCCGTCGAAGCAGATGGCTGTTTGTCCTGAGCCTGGTTCTGTTAAAGGTTTCTTCTTTAAGAGGGAGTTTTTCCTTTCCACTGTCGCCTTCATGCTTGCTCAAGATGAGAGTTTTGCAGTGGAGTTAAATTCAATACAGTCTGTTCCTCAGATAAATAATCTATAATTATTTTTATATATGAATGTTTCTGTTCTGTACCCTGAGATGATTTCTGTTGTGACTTGGTGTGATATAAATAAACTGAAATGAATGAACACCAAAACTGTTTGGTGTTCAGTTAAATACAGTTCACAGATTTTTCACATTTGGTTGTCTTATGATAAAATCCTGATACTGAGTTGGAAATGAGGAAGCACTTCTCAAAAACAACATTAACATGCTTTCTCTTTAGATTTTTTTTATTTTTATTTTTATTTTTTTTACATTTTGGACAATGATCTGTTAATTTCCAGTCTGATAAAGCTATACTTTGTGAGCCAATTTTTTGGGGGACAAAAAATATAAAACCATTCTCTGTTTATTTTATGTGAAATATGCTATAAGCTATTGAGAAACTTGCACTGCTGCTGATTTAGATATTTGAAGGAAGTTCAGTTCAAGACCTTGGTAGACTTTATTTGACCCATCAAACACCAGCCTGCTTGGGACTGAATGGACAAAATAAGATGGGTATAAATACAGCACTCTGTCCAAGTGAGGACTTTAGCGCTCCACCATCTACATAAACAACGCTGAAGGAGCAGGTTCAAGTTCCTGGCATTCACATTACTGAGGATCTGTCCTGAACAGTACATACAGACACTGTGGTCAAGAAAGTCCAGCAAAGATTACTTATAAGAAGACTAAAGAAGTTTGGTACAAACACCAGCATCCTCACTAACTTATACTGTATACAGTATACTGTACAGTACAGTATATATAGTGTAATATGTATACTGTACAGTACAGTATACTGTACTGTATATATTTTTATAGATAGGCATAGATAAAAATGCCATCACAAACAACACTCCATACCAGTAAGTGGCGGTAATGCTACTAACAGTTTGTTACCAACCGCCAGTGAATCCAACAAGAAGAAGAAGAAGAAATTGCGCTCCAGCGTTTCCGCCTGTGGATGTTCCTGGGTCAGACAGAGTTTACTGCAACAGGCAGGCAGGGCGGAACTGCTGATAGCAGCATGTTGAAGACGGCCAGGCTCAGCTAGCGCTACGCACACAACTGAACAATTTACACGCCACAGGAGTACGTTAAATGACCAGTCTGTGTGCGGACACCACCGTGACTTATTTTTATGGGGGCGATTTTTTGAGCTTCCCTCGTGATTTTTTTTGTCCCCCCAGCGTGTTTTCACGACGTAAGGCGGCGGTTGAGGGCTCGGCAGCCATCTTTGGAGCTTTCCTGGGAGTGGGATCTGGCTGCTGTGAAAGCCCAGCTACTTCAAGGGTGGGCATTTTTAAGTATTCCCTCGATTTGTCTAGTTTAATCGTTTGACAGCGCCAGAAACTGCAATACCTTAGGGCACCGAGTTGTCATGCCGGGAATAAAACTGGAATAAGCACTTTATATTCCCAAACAATTTGAGAATACGACATTCTCCACAGCGTTCAAGCTGGCCTGTCAGAGCAGGGAGTTTAGCTAGGTGGCTAAGCTAACAAATTCCACCTGAAATACTCTTGTTTTTTACTCAAGATACAGCTGAAGTAAAAAAGTTATTGTAGGTAAGTTAGGCTGAACGGCAGCTAGGAAGGCTGGATTGCTAGTAGTTAACCTTCGAAGTATTGTGGCCTTTTTGAGAAGCTAAACTTTAAATATTTTTTCAGACCAAAAAAAGCACCATATGTAAAAATTGCCACCCATCCATGGCCTTGTTGTTGTCCATCAAACTTTATCAGCGTTAGACTGTAACTTGATTTTGTGTTTAAGGAATGGGTTTAAAAATGTTTTTGCCCAAACCTGCTAAAATCTTTTTTTTTTTTTTTTTTTTACAATAAATAATATTATTTTAGAAAATATGAAGTATCTTCTATTTAAGAATTCACCAAGAGTAATAACTAAGGTATAATATAATACAAACTTGTTTTAACTGGTCACAAGGTAGTGCTCTGAAATATAAATGAAGTTTAGACAATTGTTGTTAAAATTAAAAAAATCTGTAGAATCGGTTTCTCATGCAAGCATTGGCCGATTTCCCAAAATTAAGGAAATCGGGGCCGATTTATCGGTGCACCCCTAATTTTTAGTGTTTTAGGTTTTCCATAATATATTCAAATGTACAATTACACTTTCTAGTGTGTTTTACATTTCCCCCCCCCTCCCAAAGATGACCTAAACAACATTTTTTCTGGTTATGTATTGCCTCTAAACCTTATTTAATTAAATACTATAAACACACTCCAATGCACTCTTTCCTTAAGTTGATTAAAACGCCTTATACTTCATGGCAACGTCTTCTGGACCAGTGAAACGTGTTTTGTCTCACATGGCTTCTTAGAGAGTCAAAACCATGATAAAGATTTAAAAAAAGCTGAGTCTGGTCCTCTGGACATTCAAAAAACAAAACAAAGCAAAAAAATCTGTAGAAACGTTTCGTCTTTCGTCCGAAAGACTTCCTCAGTCTACCTGGATTACTGACATGCATCAGGGTGGCTTGATAAAGATTGTTTTTAATTTACTGTCAAACTTTTCAGTGCTTGCTTGTTTCTACTTTTATGTCAGTGATGCTCAGAATTCTCACTGGGGCCCATTCCTACCTCCCTGTAGCAGTGCAAACAGGAAGCACTGAGAAATGCAGTGTAGTGAGGGCATACATCGGGAATTCCAGCCCTCCAGCTTTGTTGTCCAGTCCTGCTGCATTCTTGTGCATTTGTATGCACTAGTTGGAAGGTTTGGGTGGTTTACAAAGGTGTTGGTTATCATTGTTCGCTTTCCCCCCTTCGCTTGTCCATGATCAAAAATCTTATCTCAGCAAAGGACAGTAAAGCTCATGCATCTATATCATAAAGAACAACAGCAATAACCAGGCACAGTCATCATGGTAATGAGGCTTTATTTTCAGGGCTGTGGCTGCATTTGTGTAGAATAGTGGGTTGTTCAGTGTTGTGAGACAAAAGATGTCTGCTTAAGCTGGGGGCTGTTTCTCCCAGGCCGGGGAAGAAGTCTTGTGACTCTAGCGTCAGCTCTGCCTCTGTTTGCAGCTGATCATCTGAGCTGCATGAACTCTGAATTTTCCTCAGCGATCTTTCACAGCCTACATTAATACAGCTGTAATAACGATTTAGTCTCAAAAGTTTAGACTTGATAAAGTAGTTTTGAGCACATTCACTACTCTTCAGTATTTTTTTTTAAATACATCAGATCTTTTTCAATTGTAAAAACTGGGAAAAACACATTTTGCCTCATTATCTGTAGACATGCTAATAATTTTGGTTTTATATGGTTGTGTTTTGTGATAAAGTTAAATAACTTATACTGTAGATGGTTTTTGTCCACGTCCATTTATTTTTCACATTTAGAAAGCAGCAGACAAAACATTGTTTTCAATCTGCTTTGTTTTGGTAAGTATACTTAACACTGCTATGGATGATATTGTAAAAAATGCACAAATAATTAAAAAACAATAAAACTGGAATTATATGTAATAATGGGTGACAGTCCTTCAATTAGCCTTTCAGAGTGGACACTACTGACTTCCTGTGAGCTTAATATCCAAGAAATGTTTTCAAGTGCCCAAAGATTATTTTAGTCTAGTGTTTGTTGATTTTTTAAAACTTGATCAGGCTCAGTCATGCATCCTTTTTGATCTGAATTCTATTATCCACCTTATTCCTAGCCACCATGATGCTTTATCTGAACTATGGGTGCGACTTCCAGCACGGACCAGAACTGGCGTTTGTTTATGTATGAACATTACGAGCTAATGTAGTTTCTTGAAGCATTGTGGATTTAATTGAAATATGTAGAAACCCCACCTATCAGAGCTCAAACAGGACAATATAATCATACCACTACCTACTGCAGATGAGGGATGGAGGACGATTTGAAGAAGTGGCGGCAGATTACATCTACAAGCTATTTCATTGACTGTTCTTCCAATGGTGAAGTGACGAGCAACCTGAAAAGCTCTGAGCTGTATTAGTATCTACACAGTAGTAAGGTTGGTGGTGTTTTGTTAAAAGAGGTGGGACACAATCTTATTTATCTTAAAGCAGACGTAGAGCCCAGCCAAAGCCTTCAAGTTCTCCATCTTTGAGCTTGGGTTAATTGCAGAGAATATCGTAAAACCGAAGACGAACAAGTACTATAATGTGGCTGTGCCCTTCATACACTTGAAATCATACCTGATATTCTTGTCACTGTTTTCATTCCTTTGGAGGATCCAGCGTCTCCTCCGGTGGTTTATTGTAGCCCAGCCACAAAGTAGGATGCAGGTTTTCCTCCGTCGGCCGTTTATCAACAGAGTGAAATGAGCTCATACAACGTTATGGGTGGTCTCTTCAAGTTCACATTTTTCAGCCATATTCTTCTTAACTCCTCATCTGTAGGTAGGAGATTGAAGCTATATCACTTTTCACAGGAACTCTTTTTGTTTTGGGTCCATGTTCAAGAAACTGTTGTCACTGATTTAATGTGGTCTGGTTGTTCATGCAGCCACAAACAGCCCAGCAGGTACCTGAACTCCACAAGGCTATTTTAGTCAACTTTATGGTTGTTAAATAAATGCAAACAAAACAATAGCAGCATCTGCTAAACTGAATGCAAATTACTTTCAAATAAAAAGTGATCTGTGCTCCCCTACCATGGTTAACCAGTCCTTACTACTCCTTCCAGTGGCTGACAGTAAGTTGCACCCATAATCATTTTTACAGTAGAGCCCCCAGGAATAAGGTCTATATGGGGAAAAAAAAATAACAATTTCAAAAATGGCATATTCTTCATAGGAAATAACCATAAAGTTTACAAGAGCACAGAAAGCATGATACTTTTATCTAAAACCAGATGACTGCCACCTTAAAAGCTCTAAACTGAGCTCCAGATTGTGACAAACAGTTTTCCACCTATTCTCACATACTGCTAGAAGAAGTCCTCAGATCAGATGTCTTTTTGGGAAACATCTTGGTTCCCATTTTGTCTGATTTCAAGCTTCAGAAGGATCCAAACCCTCTCATGTTTTCCCTTCAATGTGATGTTTAGCCACTCTGAAATCAGGCCAGATCATCTCTAAATATAAATACTTGTACGAGCTGGATTGATCTCACTTTCAGCACTTTCACAACTTTAATCAAATTGGTGAAATTTTGATTTATATGTTTTTTAGCCAACAACTCAAAGAATTAATGCTGTTTGTTTTATTCTTTCACTTTTAATAAACTAAATCTGCTTTAACTGATACAAAGATAAATGGCAAATTTGTTCGGATGTAAAAAGTTAATTAAAAACTTCAGGTTGAAAAAAGAACTTAATTAGCCAAAATCAGTTTCACACCTTCGTCATGCTGGATTAAAACAAAACCGTGAAGCTTTTACTAAAGTGTTCGGCTTAATCATCACATTATAATGAGAATGTATTCACATTAGACAAAACCTTATTTTTTCAGTCAATAAATAATTATTTCTATCTTATTTTCTAGGTTCTGCTGCAGCATCATTATACCAACAGATACTCTGAGCTTCTGTTAAATTAGAGGCTATGAAATTTTCTGAAACCTTTCCATACAAGGGGTCTGAGAGAAATGGCATGGCGCTAATTATACCCTTCTTACTTGTGAGCATTCTTAAAACAGCATTTCATCATGAGGATCAGGATTTAATGACTAAGAAGGATAAGGAGAAAAGAGACAGCATCAGAGAAGAAGAGGAAGAAACTTTTATTGTTAATGACGGTCTGGTTGTTCCGTGAAAGGACATGACTGCTGCAGACGGTGGTGACACAGGGGAGAGGAGCGGGGGGCTGTCGGTCCTGCGTTTTGCTGCCCCTTTCATGTCTTTTGAAGTAAGAAACAAGAGCGAAAAGTTCAAAGAAAGAGACAACTTGGTTCAAAAGGTGCCGGTCTCTGAATTTCTGATGGAAGAGCCAGGTCCACTAATATTTCCTGATTTCGTCAACCTTTATTAGAATCGGTCGGGGCTCGGCGCCGTTTTGCATGGCGAGTATGGTTGATGAGCCGAGCCTCCATGCCAACACTGCTCGCCAGATTGTACATCCCCTCAGAGGGAGCGCAGACTTCTGAAGGTCTGTATTTTCCTCAGACTTGTAGTTTCATTCAGTATGTTGTGATGCAGGAACAGGAGGGCAGCCATAGAGATACAGGCACTTTACTCTCCCAGACAGCTGCTGGAATGAGTGCGAATTTATCAGCCAGTCATCTGTGCTCTGCCTCTGCCCACCCACCCCCACCACCACCACCACCGCCTCCCCCTTCTCCATCCCCACCCACCACCCAAAATTAATGACTGCCTCTCCTCATTTGCACCCAATCATGACCAGGATGCCGAGGCAATTGAAAATGTTTACTTCAATTGCGAAAACCCTCCATGTTCCACAAAGTGGCCTGTTTTCACTTTGATGGGATTGCTAATCACAGCGCCGTTATTTATGTGTGTTTTGAATTGGAGATGAGCCTATGCTGGGATATTGGAGGGAGACCAACCTTGCTTGTGGGGGTGGGGGGTGTCTGCTAAACCTTAAAGAGAATTTATCTTTTCTGTTGCCTTTCTCTCAGCCCAGCAGATTGGGAGCAGAGTAACCTTGCTTTGAGGCTGCTCCGTGGAGCCGATTTGACTGCCAGACATATTACGGCGATGAAGTAAAACAGACATCAAAACTTTTCATGCTGCTTTCTGCCTCATTTTCAGCTCAATCTGTTTATGTGCACAGGAAATCTAAACAATATCACTTCACTCAAACACATCTCTGTTAACTAACGATTTCATTCATTCCGAAACACTGGACTTTATCATGATTAATAATAATAATGCATTTTATTTGTATAGTGCTTTTCTAAATACTCAAAGATGCTTTACATGAGTTAAAAATATATAATCAACAATACATAACATATAAAATCACAGTAGAACATTTAAAAAGGGCACATTTAAACATTAAAAGCAATATTTTTAATAATTTATTATGTTTACCAACATGAACGATGATAATGTATGTGTATGCATGTGGGTTCATTTGACAGTCTGTTAGCAAAACTTATCAAGATTTGAATGAAACTCTCAGAAAGTTATCAATGGATGTATATCTAGAGCAGGGGTCTGCAACCTTTACAATCAAAAGAGCCATTGTACACCTTCGTTCACTAAATTAAAAGTGTTCAGAGCCGCTACAACTGTGGTTATCAACTGCTGGCCCATGGGCCACTTTAG
>JARVGV010001299.1:28845844-28859665 GCA_031762435.1 Hypsolebias longignatus | reverse complement strand
TTAGCATACATTTTCATGTATTTCCTCGACTTACGGCAAAAAATCCGGACTTACGAACGGGTGCGGCGCCACATGCAATGAGCTCCGACTTACGGGAAAATCGGGTTACGAACGATCTGTAGGTACGGAACTCGTTCGTAATTTGGGGACTACCTGTATTTGTTTGCTCAACTTTATAGCAAAGGTGTCTCTCAGTTTAACTTTTCCTTAATAAATGCACTGTAATGGTCAAATCAGCTGCATTTCACTTGGGCGGCGTGGCGAAATGCAGCTGATTTGACGTTTGTTCCAGTAGTTCTGGAACAAGATGAAAGTGGCTTGGTATGGCAAGCCAAGTGTCTCATTAATAGCCACTTTTATCTATTAATGAGACGCTTGGCTTGCCATATTACTCGAGGGCCCTCCAGTGGCTGAAACTGGTAGTGTTCAATATTTTCCATGTCAGACTGAATTAAATCGTCA
The DNA here is from genome assembly GCA_031762435.1 of Hypsolebias longignatus. NCBI lineage: Eukaryota > Metazoa > Chordata > Actinopteri > Cyprinodontiformes > Rivulidae > Hypsolebias > Hypsolebias longignatus. The sequence goes on along the minus strand of JARVGV010001299.1, from coordinate 28,859,203 downwards.
GATCTCAGCCAAAAATTGGGTTATAAATATTGGGAAAAACATAAATAAGTCACGTTGGTGTGTAAGTCGCAGGGCATGCAAATCTATGCAAAAAGGGGCAACTCATATGGTAAAAAGTTATAGTTTTTTTTTTTTTTTTTTTTCAAAGTAGGAATAAATTCTGTAACAATTGCCGCTGCTCTCTGGATATTATTTCAACCAAATTTCCCTCTATCCATTTGAACAGTAACTCAATGTGTCAACTCAACCAGAGACTTGTTTGCTCCCTTGTGCTGACAAAAACATTATTTTGATAAATACAGTTGTCTTTTTGAGCCTCATTATTACTATTTTCACACAGCAGCCTACGCTTTTTTTTTTTTTTTTTTGGTCTCTGGGGTCTGAGTTTGATATAATAACCAAGTTCCAGGTTATGGAGATGAACTATGTTGTGTTTTGGGTGTGTTTTCTCATTTACAACTCCCAGCTGTGTCCTTCACCCACTGTGCCCTTCAGGTTTATCTGTGGATTATAGCAGCCTGAAGCAAAAGGCCAACTTTCATAATGCCTTCATGCAAACCAGAGCCTTTAATACAAACTGTGTATGATGAGAAGGCATGTCATTGTGATCTTTCCACATTATTTTAGGCAGATTTAATTAGGAAAATGAAACAGACTGCAACAGTAATGCTCCTTATTCACCTGATACTCTGCACATCTGCACATTGTGTCTTCATTTCATGACCTTTTAATATTTGAAAATCTATTTAATTGAGGTTCTAGTTTAATTTTAAAGTCCAAATATTCTACAAGCTGGCTAGGTTATGATTTCTTGTTTCATTATTGAAGGGCTTTCTACTTTGTTCATGATTTTAAGCTGACATATTCCATACTGCTATTGTGTACTTGTAAGTATTTGTTGCAGCAAACACAATACAGGCTCACTCTAAGGTTAATTTGAACAGATTCAAGTTAAAGTTTAAGTCATGGGCACCAGTGTCCCCTGTGAAACGAATAAACAGGCAAACATAATGGACTGATGGATGGACGGATGTAAGGAAGAAGACAGCATTGATCAAAATCCTCAATAACTTTCATGCAAAACCTTTCTTGTATACCTGTAACTATAACCATACACTTCTTAGTTTGAATTCAGTTGTTATTTCTATATGATCACATCTGTCGAAAATGGTTTTCTCACTGCTTTCCTACACAGAACTTTTAAAGCTGGTCCTAAAGAGCTGTACATCATTTCTGTGGTAAAGTACAGAAGCTAAATGGAGGGAGTTTATCTTCTATTGGCATCTCTGGGCCAGCAACGACAGCATAAACAGAGCCAAACTGGAACGTTATTGTGAAGTAGGAGGTGACACATGCGACACTCTGCTTTTACTAACAACACTGGTCACTGACTGCAATGCTGGCTCCCCTTGTTCTGTTGTGTTATGTTGTGTTGTTTATTTGTCATATGCAGTTTAACACAGGGTCAACAGTGCAATGAAATGTTCAGGATGAGAAGAACAGATTCCAACTGGCTAAAAACAAAAACAACAAAAACAAACAGAATACTAAAGCACACAATAAGGGTACAAAATAAAGTTCCAGTAAAAAAGAAATAACATTTACAAGGTAAAAAAAGAAATACAGGTATAGTAAACAGCAACATAGTAACAGTGCTAGTAGGATGAATTTGTATGAATACCTATTTCACAGGTAGTAAAACAGCACATGGTATATACTTTGTATTGCATATAACTAACATACACTGCACAGGTTGTGTGACAGGTTATTGCACAGGTAGTCAGAGTTTCTTTATTTGTCATTCTCACCACATGCACACGTGGAGAGAATGACATTTTGTACACAGGGTACCAGTTACATTCAACAATAAAATGTAAAAAAATAAAATAAAAAAAACATTAAAAAGATCTAAGATAGGAACTGAGAAAAACAATAACTAAAAATACACTAAGCACTAATTGCATAAAAACAATATGCTGAACAGCAGCACGAACATGAGTTTTTGTGAGCAGATGAGCACGAATGAACACAGCAACATGAAACAGATCAGCAGCATGAAACAGATCAGCAGCAACATGAAACAGATCAGCAGCATGAAACAGATCAGCAACAACATGAAACAGGTCAGCAACAACATGAAACAGATCAGCAGCATGACATAGATCAGCAGCAACATGAAACAGATCAGCAACAACATGAAACAGATCAGCAGCATGAAGCAGATCAGCAGCAACATGATGTGATATTTCACAGTGATTATTCTTGCTAGTGATTCATGAGTCTTAACAACTTCAGGGTAGAAGCTGTTCCTCAGTCTAGTGGTTCTAGTTCTACACTTAATGCTCCTTAACCTCCTGCCTGAGGTGATTGGGGCAAAAAGTGTGTGTGCTGGGTGAGTGGGGTCCTTCATGATGCAGGTGGCTCTCTTCCTGCAGCCTCCATGCCACACGTTGATGCTGGAGCACATGATGCTCTCCACTGCACACCTGTAGAAGGAGGTGAGGACAGAGCTTCCCAGGACAGCTCTTCTCAGCCGCCTGAGGAAGTAGAGCCGAGTAGAGAGGTAGTGAGTAATATTGAGATTAACTGAATTATGATGGTAAGGTAGTGACATACATGATATATGGCATATATGGCACGAGACATGATATATGACATACATACATGATGCAGCCACATAGTGGAGCAGCAATAAACACATTACGTTCCACAGATGTGGTTTATTATTATTATTATTATGTTATTGTCGGTTGTTCAGTATTATTATCAAGAGTTCAATCATCTGACAGCTTGTGGACAATAACTGTCTTTGTGTCTTTTTGTACACAATGGGAGGCTTCTGTATCGTCTGCCTGAGTGTAGTAGACAAAGGTCCTTGTGCTGGGTGGGTGTGGTCTTTAATGATGCTGCGTGCTTTATGCAGACATGGGCAGTGGTAGATGTCCTGGATGGTGTGGAGACTGCTACCTGTGATGTCATCTACTGCTTGCACCACGTATGTAAGGACTTGTGAATGTAAGGACACTTCAAGACTCTATTTGATTATGTGGCTACAAATTCTCTGAGCTCCCTATGGAGCTATCTATATGGAACAGCTGGATTTGTCAGTGAAGGGGTTCTGCCTTGGCTGCAGTTTCTGTTCACTTCAAGGCTTTGGCATTTTAAAGCGTCTTTGACTGCAGCCTCCCATATGAAGGGGCTGATTTCTCCTCCCTATATCACTACCCAGTTCCTTTCCATGCGACTGACCTCCTGTTGAAAACTTCATAACCTCCTGCCTCATTATGCCTCTGAGCATACACCTCGTTTTCTCAGAACCTCCTGCCACCATACTCATATCACCCCCTGCTGCTGGAGCTACTATATTTATTAGAGCCTTGAGCCATGCTTGCCCCTTGCCTTTAAATCTCCCTCAGTGGAACATCTGTAACATTGACACGGAGCATACCTGTGAGCTAAAAGGCCTGGGATGGCTTTATACCTACAACGTATTACATCAACTAAATAATAACCATTAAACTGATTTTAACGTTACTACAGTTTTGATCCATTTTGAAAGATTCAGGTTAATCTTTCAGTTTAAAGTTAAAGGTTCAGCGAGGAACGCTTGTATGCACTAAGTCCATGTGGTCTGATCATTTGGCGTTGCCTCTGGTAAGGTGAAAACTCGATCAGCACTGACAGCTGGGTAAAAGATTTATATTTTTAATAGAGGAGGAAGAGAAGGGTATTGACTGCAGTGATGGTTCGCCTTTCTGGTGTGCAGGGGAGTATTCCTTCAACACAAATAATACTCTGCACCCACGTTTGCTTCACAATTATCCCTCTTCTGGTAAAGAGAGAAATAATCATCTTTCTCTGACAGAGATTAGAGGACGAATAAAAGGAGCGGGGCTTACACCGTGTCAAAGACAACATTAAAGTGAAGTGAATAACACTGATCATCTCCTTCAGTGCAGTGCTCTGCTGGAACACTGAAGGTCTTGAAATTTATGTGGGTGTTTTTTTATTTATTTAGTTTTTTCAGCACACACCACCCACCTAAACGCTGTAGCTGATCTGTATATTTCCTGAAACATCACTGGACAGAAAAAATAAAAATAAAAAAATAAAAATGACTTCACTTTTGTCTAAAAAAATGTTTTCATCCTGTCAGACGGAACACATCAAGACTAATGTGAAACCTTTTCAAAAATGGACATTCCAGAAAACGATTATTTAATGCTTTTCTCTGTGTGCAATGTCCCCATTCTTCCTTTTGTGGGAACCAATTTGTTGTTCTGTTTTATTATTTAAAATGGTTTTGCTGGCAGTCACACAGCTTCTGTAAGCCAATGTTATTTCATGATGTTCTGTCCTTGTTTCAAGCTGCATTTGAAGCTTGTAATATTGATTCTGTGCAGCATGTAAGATCATTGGCAGATGGCCATTTTTCTTACAATTTACTCTGGCACTTGAACACAAATTGAGACGCCATAAATGCCTCAATTATTTGTCATTTTTAAAAACTTAGATTTTTTTTTTTTTAAGGTTAGGTTCAGGCAGAAATAATGTGCTCAAGTTCTTCAAACTAACGCATGGACCATCCTGTAAAAATACTTACCTAAAGTACATAATATCTATAAAGTTACCACATCATATTCTACATTAAAGACAGAACTGAGCTGTGGTGAGATTACACAATTTTGTGCAGTAATATTTGTGTATTTTGTATGTTTTGAACAGGATTCACAACAATGTTTAAATTAATATTAGAGTTGTTCAGTTTTCTACTTTATATTTAAAATATTTATTTAAATTTATTTATTTAAGTTATTGTACTGAAATCTGGGGCAATAATTGCAAAACTACACTACAGGCATTAACAATACTACAAAAAAGAGCAACAAGAATAAGGTGGGATATTTAGAAAGCACTACACTACTGTGTTTGTAAAATCTAAATTGTTAAAGTTTATAGTGAAATTACAGACATCTCTAATTCTTTACTAAGCCAAACATAAACAATTTCTGGAAAACATTCAGAACTTGTTTAAAACTAAGGAGCACATTTATAAGTTAACGGTGGGGGGGGGGGGGGGACAATTTAACATATGCAAATTCATAACTACTAGAAAAAAATGTTTGTGTATCAGTAAGTGGAGTCAAACTGTGGAATAATTTGAAATTTGAGTTTAGACAATGTCCAAACATAAAACTGTTCAAATTATCATCTAAACATATGATTGTTGCTGGACATAATATATAATATTATTCAGTTATTGATGGTGTTGTTGTTATTGATGCTAGTTTTGTTTTTCGGTGAAGTTAAATAAATAATAACTGTTTGTCTACTGTAGTTAACTTAAATAGATTGATGGATTAAATATGGGTTTAGTTGTTATACTGTATGTATGGATTATACCTGTAATAAATGTAAAGTGGTTAAGGAGTGGGAATTTTGATAAGTTTATACTTCTACCCACTCCCTTGAATTATTATTATTATTATTATTATTATTATTATTATTATTATTATTATTATTATTATTATTATTATTATTATTATTATACATATTGAAAAAATAATAAACTAAACTATACAGTATTTAGCTATTTTTTTATATTATAATTAGTTATTCAATTAATCACCTGATTGCAAAAATATTCATTCTACTGGTTTGTTCTGCTTCTGGTGTCAGAAACATTCACACCTTAATATTACTACCATCTTTAAAATCCCATTTAAATTTTATGTTATTTTTGTACAACACCTGCTTGGTGAAGCTGTTTTGAAAGTTTCAGGGCTCCATTGGATATCCGGTCACTATATTACACAGAGTGCGCTTAGAGCAGGGGTGTCCAAAATGCAACCCATGGGCTATTTGTAGCCCTTGGAGTGATTTTGTGCTGCCCACATTTGCAGTTTAAGGATGGATTAATTTCAGCATTTAGGCTTAAGAGATATACCGGTAGACCTTTTGCAAATCTAATGATGATCATTTTTATATAATATTTAGGTATAACAGCAAAACGGATTAAAAAGTCTCAAAATGAGCAATATTACCGGTAAGTTTAATACAATCCTTTGGCAATAAATCAATAAAATCAAATAAGCTTAGTAAAAAAAAAAATGTTAAGAAAAGGTTAATGTTTATGATGCTTTTAATGTTTTGGATCTACAACAATTTAAAACACCTTCTCCACTAAACTCAGTAAGTTTTGTCCATTCTCCAAAATTTTGTTTACATTTAGTTTAAAAAAATCACTAAACTATGTACACTTATTTATTATTATTATTTTTATTATTGTTTATTTTCATTTTAATTTTTATTTTATAAATTTTTGGAATTTTTGGCTCATGTCTCCTTTCATCTTCATTTTGGTCCACATACCTGTATGAAAATGTTTGGACACCCCCCAGCTTAAAGCGTGTGAATCATGAATCCATAATTTAAGCAGGTGTGGAGGCTTCTGTTGTCTCGTCATTAGGTCTTTCTGCTTTTTGTTTTTGTTTTACTCATTTTAGCTAAAGTTTGTTGGAAATCTTACTGGTGCCTAAACAAAACTGGGACTGAGCCTAGCTCTTAAACTGTGCAACACGTGATTGATTAAAATTATAATTAAATATAATAAATAAAATACAATGCAGGCTAACAAAGAGAAAAAAAAAACATAAAAATAAAATAATTTATTCCTTATGTGTAGCTGTCTAATCTGAATTTGTATGTGCTGTTACTGGAGGCAAAGAAAGGCGTCAACAAATCAGCTTATAGTGTTAACCTCTAAAAAGTAAAAATAAATCGTCACAATACTTCAGTCAAGAATTTCAGCATTATATTAGTATTTCTGAAACCAAAAAGTATTTTCAAGTGAATGAAACAATTATTCCTTCATGTTTTGCACAAACAACTTCAACAATCTAAAAAAGCTATCTGAGCTGCAGGCTTTGTTTGACACTGCATTGTCAAGGCAATAAACAGAAAACAGAAGCACTATAGTTTTTATTTTTTTATGTTTTTTTTTAAACCACCATCACAGAAATGTCTGGTAAACCCCATCATAGTAAAGTAACCTCAATCCTCAGAAAGTTTCACTGGGAACTGCATCGCTCACCTGTGGATGCTCCCCAGTCAGTAGTGAAACTCGAACCTCTCTCCTGAACAGCAATAATGGAAACACGACACAAAGAATGAGGCCACCAGCTGCTCTGGCTGAAAACTATTTCTACTTTCTTCCTCATTGACTAACAGAATAAAGTGGTAAACATAATTGTGATGACATGAAAAGTCAAAATATCTGTGAACAGCTAAACTTGTCAGGAGGCTTTTAAAACAAGTAAAAAACTGTTTTCACATAATTTAAGCAAGATTTAATCCTTTTTTTGCAACTGCAAAATAAAAACAAGGTTGGTTTAGAATGACACCTTTGTTGGATTATAACAGCTTATGCAGCCATCTAAAAATGTTTAATTAAGTTTGCACCTTGTCTTCCAGCAAATAGCCTTGCTCCTTGTGCTTGTGTAAATATTCATCCTTGGGGAATACGAGAATCACGATGAGACCTTCTCTGATGGTGAATTTGTGTTTCAAGGCCATCGCTCATAATAGAATTAGTACTTCACTTTGATCTCAGTTCACGATGATCAATGTGTACAACATTTGAAGGAATGTTCATACATATTTACTTTAAACAGAATTTTCATTGTATCTGAACATTTCTGCTACATCCTTATTAAAGGTTCTATAATCCAGACAGGTTAGTTGTCTTTTAAGTTTTATATTAGAGCCAAAAAAAAAAAAAAAATTGATGCACTATATGATTAAAGACAAGCACTGAAACTGTTACTACAGTTTTCATTTGTTTTAAATTGTTTGTGAACAGATTAGATCAATTTATTGATAAACAAAATATTCTAAGTCAGTATGAGATTGGAGCAAAAAACTACATCAATGGCTCTCATGGAATTAATAGAACAAATAACTACTGCTGTCGATCAAAACCAATATTGTGTTAGTATTTTTGTTGATTAAAAAAAGCATTCGATACTACTGACCACACTATTCTTGAATAATTGAATAAATATGGCATTATAGGACTAGCACTACAGTGAGTCTGTAGTTATTTGAAAGATAGGAAACAGTTTGTACAAATAAATTATGTAAGATCTGACTTATGTAATATCATATGTGGAGTTCCTCAAGGTTCTGTACTTGGAACAAAGTTATTTATTTTATATGTGAATGATTGGTAAATGTGTTAGGACTCCTTAAATGTGTTCTATTTGCAGATTATACCACGTTTTGTTTGTTTGTTTGTTTGGGTAAAGATATATAACGGAGGTTGGAGTTGCGGCAGACAGACTTGATAAAAACACAATCTTGGTTTAAACTTAATAAAGTATAATTAAACTTAGATGAAACTGACTATATGATATTCAGTAATAAAAAGGGAACTGTTGAGCAAGGGAGTTATTAAATAATAAAGCTCTGTAGTATATGTTCCACACTTTATCTATTTTATTGATGTTTGGGGGAAAGTGTGCAAAACAATTACAAAACCTATTTTTGTTTTACAGAAAAGAGCTATAAGAATTATTACTAGAAATATTTTCAGTCACCCATTAAAGATAAGATTTAAAAGTTAAGCAACATGTTTGCAAGACAGTCTCATCATTTATTCTTTCATTTGTCCAAGAGGAAGTTTGAAACTTTGAAATTTAGTTGGGACTTAATAATGTCGGGACGTGATAGCCGACAGGATGTGCTACTTGAGCTGCAGCTGTAATCTAAAGGATTGCTGAACCATGACGCTTGTTTGAAACATTTCATTTATATTTTTGGGGTGAGATAAAATAAAACGAGGACAATCAAATGGATATTAAATGAAAACCGAAAGATAATGAAGAAAAAAAATACATGGAATGTAATTTCAAATGCTGACTGCGTAGTTGCTGTGAAATGTTGAATCAGAGGCAAAAGCAAAGCTGGCTTTCTTCTCTCTGCAGTGCTGAGGCATTTGATTCATTAAAGAGAGAGAGGTCAGGGTGTGCTTATCATGGCCAGGTGGGTTTCATTAAGTTGTCATCTTCAGCAGTGGCACATGTGCGGTAGGTGTGACTGTGGCTCTCCGAAGAGATGAACCCGAACACTGGCTGTCTGAGACTGTTGGAGCTGAACGTGAGAATGTCCCCCAGATGTTTGCTTTGTGTTACCATCACATTTTGAATTTAGCAACAGAAACCAATTGCGTGTTGTGTATTTTATGTTTGTCCTGGGCGTATAAGCAAACGTGTAATCCTGCAAAATTCTGATGTTATAACTTTGTGCAAAATTTATACAGTTCTACAATATTTAAACAAATTAAATAGTATTATATATGATCCTATTTATTTATCTCTGTGGTCACCCCTGAAGAAGGAAGAAGCCGGAAGAAAAAAATATCTTATTTATTTAAATTAAAAACAGAAATACTAAGGGCAGCACGGTGGCACAACTGGTAGAGCTGCTGCCTCTCAGCGAGAAGGTCCCTGGTTCAAATCCCGATCCGGGGGCCTTTCTGGGTGGACTTTGCATGTTCTCTCCGTGCCTGTTTTCTCCAGGTACTCCGGTTTCCTCCCACAGACCAAAAACATGCATGTTAGGCTGATTGGTAACTTTAAATTGTCCCTAGGTGTGAGTGAGAGAATGAATGGTTGATTGTCTCGTTTGTCTCTGTATGGCCCTGTGATGGACTGGAGACCTGTCCAGGGTGTCCCTCGTCTCTCCCACAGTGATAGCTGGACATGGGCACTGGTGACCCCCGTCACGCGGTCAGTTGTGCAGCATATTGAAACAAACATAATTATGTGTTTGCTGCAACTTCTTTTAGCAGCAGTGGAAGTTTCCTGCAGTGATATCATATTTATTTTAAAGAACCCATAGAATGCACAATTGACTTAAGTGTACATATTTATAACCATGTGTGCATTGCATTTTGGATTTGACAATATGTTATTCCTCTAAAAACGGTTTTATTTAAATAAATAGGAAATGCATAAGTGGCAGCAGTATAAAAGGTTATAAAGTATTGTTCACATCAATTACTATTAATCTGTTTGATTTTTGTATGATTTAGAACAATAGTCTTTATCTTTGGCTTTAGCTGTCTTTAGATTAACCTTTAGCTTGACAATCCAAATAGACTGGTTTCATTTTTCCAATTTGAGCTTTCAGTAAGTTATTTACAACAGATTGCTGTTTATCTCAAACTGACATTCCCGCTTGACCTTGGATAAGCGAACTTATCTCAAATTGCTCCTGGAGGATGTAAATCATGAAGCTTTGCCCCCCCACCCCCCCACCACTGAGAATATATGTCAAGGTCAAGGTGTCTTTATTGTCATTCTCATCACATGTGGTACATGAGGTGAAACAAAACTATGCACACAGGGTCCCAGTTACATCCAACAAAAAATGCAAACTGTAAAGAAAAACAGTAATAAGATCTAAGATATGTACCAAGAAATACACTAATAAACTAAATTAGGAATATACTAAGTGCTAATCATACAAAACAATGTGCCAAAACAACAGCAGCACAAACATGAGTTTGTGTGAGCAGATGGGGACGAATGAACACAGGAACAGCAACTGTGGACCCTTATCAGAGTTGAGCCAGCTGTTAGACACTGTGCCATCTTTATCAGAACTATGGAACTTTCTGGCAGTGTTCACGGACAATCTCACCACCTCCCCCTGTCTTATGTCTGTCTGTGTTGCTTTGTGCTGAGGTTGTTTTGTATTGTTTTTTTGCTACCTTACACTGTGCCTGCGTGTCAAGGACACAGTGTGAGATATCTTTTTTTATACCTTCTCTTTCCTTGTGTTGTCCTTTTCTTATCTAAGCGATAAGGGCAGCACTTCACAATGAAGCTGCAGCCTTCACGCACTTCCATCTACCCTTGTTTGGACGGCTGCACTGAAATGTATTTTTGCTGTGCTTAACTGTTCAATTACAATAAAGTTGATTCTGATTCTGAGATAAGATCCATCCATCCATTCATCTATCCATTATCTTTACCTGCTTCTTTATTTTTGGGTTGCAGGAGTCACTGGTGCTCATATTCAGCCATCAAACATTTTATTAATCATTGCCCTTTCACAAAATCCCACTTCAGAATGTTTTAGTATCGACATTAAAGTATGACAGCTTATTACTCTTTTGAAACGTTGGTACTTACATAAAGGAATTAACAAGAGAATAAAGATGTAAATCAATAAATGTGACCTTAATTTGACATATTCAATACCACATAAATAGATAATTAAGTGGTTAAAGGTCACATGTTCTCCACATTTTTTTTTCGTTTTTTTTTTTTTTTTTTTTTTTTTTTTGCTGTTTCTTGAAGTACTGGTACAGAAAAATAGGGCCACAAATATACCTCTTTTTTTTCTGAATTAAAAACTTATTGAGGCTAGTTTGAACAAAAACAACATGAATGACAGAGATCCTCAAGAAAACAGCAACAGATTACTTTGATACGAACATTATTATAGAATCATGAGAGTTCAGGAGAAGTTCCAGCACATTAGCTCTTCATCTTTGAGCCAAAATAAGTTTAGTGGTTGAGAATGAACAATTATGCTATGAATGTTCTAAAATGTATAGTTGTGCATTGATAGTAAAGTCAAGTCATTATTTATAAGCATGAGTACCTCACCAGAGACAGGAAGGAAAACTCATTTCTGATGCCATCAAATATACAGCCTAGAGCTGTTTCAATGACACTGAATGAGATGCTGCATTAGTGGTCTCATAAAATGTTTGTTTGAGTTGTTACACCCAAATGAGCTTTTAATTACAGTAGTGCTTTCTGAAGTGAGGCAGAAAATGTGGCCCCATCTGCATAAAATCACCCTTGTTACTGCCAGTGCCACAGTCAGCATTTTTATCTCCCGCAGTTCCTTCTCTATTAAAGTCTACATCCCTGTAAGATCAATGATTAAAGGAGTAATTAACTTTTCCACTGGTGGGAAATTGTAATAAATATTCCATAAGATTAGATCTGGGTGGTAATGAGTCAAATTTACTCAGATAAATGCACTTAAAGGACCGTTCTGCTGAGAGTTTGAGGGAACAGTTTTAATGCTGGATCGTTTTTACACTTGCTACAGTAGATATTCTGGGAAAAATAAACAGTTTTATTGGGTACAGTTACAGTTTATCGCCACTTTTATTTCATATGTTATGCATTATATTTACTATTTTGTGCATTCATGCATATGCTTACACCACCAGATGTGTCTGTACTCTGTTCTGTCCACCGAGCAAAATATTAGCTCTATTTAAATTAGTGTACTATGCAATGTCAATGCTAGGGTGGACCCTTTTACTACAATCTAACTATTCATTTATGTCTTATGAAGAGTGAGATGAGAAAAAGTAAAGAGTAAATTAAATAATAATTTATATGTGCATATTTATTATTTTGTTATTTATTGGTTTTATGGATAGTGCAAGCAAATTATTTTAGCGACAAGTAGTTAGTTATATTCAGATTATAGGTAGTTATAACTAGTTATAGGTGAATGCATCATTTGATATTTGACATATATTTATTTTACTTTATTTAGCCTTTGTTTACACAGGTAGTCTCAATGAGTCACGAGAACTCATTTTCAAGAGAGACCTGCTTTTGAGAGCAGATGGTGGAGGTTAAGGGACTTGCTTACGGGCCCAGAGTGAGGCACATGAGGGTGGAGGCAGGTGTGGGTGTTTCACCTTTCCCACCGACATGTTGATGTTGTCAGTCCAGGGAGCTGAACCTAGAACTTTCCGATCACAGACATATCTTCTCTAAACTTTGCACCACCACTCCCCTATAGATATATACTAATATACAGTATGTATGAAAACGGCTAAGTATGATTTGATTAAATATTGCCCCTAGATGAGTGGTCTATCAACGAAAGGAATTCAGTTCTGCTACCAGACGTTCTAATCATCACCCACTGAAACACCGTGCAAACATACTTGTGACTGCGTAAACTGCATGCTCTTACTACATACACTGTATAGTTTCTAAAATTAGGTTGGAAATTATTATTTTATGCTGGGAGTAAGCTGCCCAAATATTGTAAACATACTAAAGTTCACGTGTTGAAAACATTAAAGTTTGTCCTGAATTAGTTTTTGGGATTGTTTGTCTGTTGTCTGGTTTAGCAAAATGTGCAAGTGGGAAAAAACACCAACACATTATTGTACTTTATTATTTTTATTTTATTTTATTGAGCTTATTGACACACCGTGTGCAATATCCTGTGAAATAAAAAAAAGGTTCAATACAGAAACAACTGGACTTTATTTGTTACAGAAAAACGTTTCGATCCTCATCCGAGGAC
>JARVGV010001299.1:28808665-28822617 GCA_031762435.1 Hypsolebias longignatus | reverse complement strand
TTAAAATAACAAACTGTTACTGGTGAATTAGGCCACATGTATTAATGTTTGTATTATGTAGTACACAAACACAGCTAAAAAAAAAAAAACAAGATCAAGAAACCACAACATGGATAAAGGAATAATTGTGACATCACTTGGCATTCAAGCACATTTTGGCGTAAATGGTCAGCATACAGATTGTGAAGAATGTTCATGCAGAAAGTACAATCAAGGTTTGTGTTCCTCATGCATTGCTCTGTTAAATCACAATGGGGTTACTCACAGCAGAACTGAAACTCTAGATGCCAACGGACAATGGCTGGTGCATCATGTATAAGATAATGAAACATAATCCACAAATCTGTGATTCGTATCTGCTAACAGACAGAGATATTCCACTGTAAAGTTTTAAGAACAAATCTTGCGTCATCAGAGTGTGTGTAGGGAATGATGTTCAGCTACTACCACACCAGGTTTGATCTTAATTTCAGTAAAAAATGGATGAGTTTTACCTATGTTTGTGTTTGGTAAAGCTGCTGTGGTGATCAACTTCAATTGGGTTGACTCCAGAAAGTAATCAGTTATATACTGTATGTACATCCAGTGATTACTTTCTGAGTTAATGTAGATTCTTAGTAAATCCTAAAATTAAAACAAAATAAAAGCAAGTCGATTTCTGTCAAATCCCCAGAAGGGAAGCAACGTTCTGAGCTTTGAATTCAGTTTTGAACTGGAAAAGCTCACCAGACGCAAAATGTCTCCAACTACTGAACAGAAGTTCAGTTCCTTGATTTAAAACCTTTCAGATTAAATTTTTGCTAGTTTCAATGAAAAATGTCCAGTGTTTCATGAAATATTTTGCTAATGGGACAGAAATACAATCACACACATGCACACATGCAGACATGGGCATTAACATAGCCCAAGGCGTTCCCAGGCCCACCAAGAAACATAGTCCCTCCAGCATGTCCTGGGTCTTCCTCTGGGTCTCCTCCTGGTAGGACTTGTCTGGAACACCTCACCAGGGAGGGGTCCAGGAGGCATCCTAACAAGAGGCCCAAGCCACCTCAACTGGCTCCTCTCGACGTGGAGAAGCAGCGGATCTACTCTGAGTCCCTCCTGGATGAACGAGTTCCTCACCCTACCTCCAAGGGAGAGCACAGACATCCTGCAGAGAAAATATTTCAGCCGCTTTTATCCGAGATCTCGTTCTTTTGGTCACAACCCAAATCTCATGACCACAGGTGAGGGTAGGAATGTAGATCACCCAGTAAATTGAGAGCTTTGCCTTTTAACTCAGCTCTCTCTTCACCATGACAATCCAGTACAGTGCCTGCTTCACTGCAGATGCTACAACTATCCACCTATCAATCTCTCGCTCCATTTTTCCCTCATTTGTGAACAAGACCCCAACTTCTCCACTTGGGGAAGGACCTCCTCCCTGACCCAGAGAGGGCACTCTACCCTTTTCCGGCTCAAGACCATGGCCTCAGATTTAGAGGAACTGATCCTCATCCCGGCTGCGTCACACTCGGCTGTGAACCGCTCCATTGAAAGTATTAGATCCTGACCTGATGAAGCCAATAGGACCACATCATCTGCAAAAAGCAGAGATGTGATCCTAAGGTTACCAAAACAGTTCCCCTCAACACCTTGGCTGCACCAGAAATTCTGTCCATAAAAGATATGAACAGAATCGGTGACAAAGGGAAACCTTGGCAGAGTCCAACTCTCACTGGAAACAAGCCCAACTCACTGTCAGCAATGAAGCCCAAGCACTGACACCGGTCATAGAGGGACCTAACCGCCCGTATCCAAGGGCCTGGTTCCCCATACTCCCAGATTACCCCCCAACAGTGTTCCAAGAGGGACGCGGTCGAACGCCTTCTCCAAGTCCACAAAGCACATGTAGACTGGTTGAGCAAACTCCCAGGACCCTGCTGAGGGTGTAGAGCTGGTCCAGTGTTCCACGACTGGGACAAAAACCGCACTGCTCCTCCTGAAGCTGAGGTTCAACTATCCGATGGACCCTCCTCTCCAGAACCCCTGAATAGACCTTACTAGGGAGGCTTGAGTATGATCCCCCTGTAGTTGGAACACACTCTACGGTCCCCCTTTTCGAATAGGGGGACCACCACCCTCTGTCTGCCAATCCAGGGGAACTTCCCCCGATGTCCATTGCAGAGTCGTGTAAGCCAACACAACCTCACAACATTCAGAGCCTTAAGGAAATCTGGGCGAATCTCATCCACCCCTGGAGCCCAGCCACCGAGGAGAATTAAAAAAAAAATAAAAATAAAATAAATGTTGGTACTTTCTAAAGAGTCCTGGGACATTCACCCAACCTTACCGCATTGACATTTAGAGATGTGATGGTAATTTTTTTTTCATGTTAAATTGATTTTCTTTCTTTTTTTTAATTTTATTTTATTTGTAAATTACAGAGCAAAGGTGGACTCAAGTGATAAACTGATCCCGACCTCCTCTCACAGACCCGCCACGAACTTATTCACCATTCTGCATTATTCCCTCTGTTGTATTCTCTGCTCTGTCTGCAGCTTCCCCTCAGAATTTTCTTTTTCAAACTACAACTTCTCTCTTTTGTCCCTTGAAGTAAACACCCTTTGCGCCTGCGGTATTCCACACACAATACAACTTCAAAAAGACTTCCTTATTTCAGTTAGATCTGGATATGAGGGTTGTGCTGCATGAGCAAGAAACTTTTCTTTCTTTCGGTGTGAATTTTTCCTCAGTTGATCGTCGTTCCTCTTGTGCTACAAGCCAAACTTTAATGGGATGTAAACCTGTTGTGACTGCATTTCCCTTCATCTCAAGTATGACTGTAAAAATAAAAATACACATTCAAGATATTCAAGCAGCAGTTTGAGGTTCTGAGTAAAAATTTCTAGATGTATAAGTTTAATTTACTGGAATGTTACATATCTTGTTTGAAGGGATTATAATGACCAAATCACTGTCTGTACTTTAGAACATGCGATCTGTTAAGGTGTTTGAAGTATATTGACTTAAACTTTAAAAAACACACACATTCCTAGCCCCTTATAGAGAAACATGCTGTATATTTAAATAGAAAATCCAATTTAGTGAATGGTTCAGATACTGTATGTATTTTATTATGTTGAAATTATGCTTCAATAGTTAAACCATCCAAATAAAAAAAGAGGTTCGGACCACATCCTAAAACTAAATGTGCGAAAAATAGACGTACCATTGTGTTTGGAAAAGAACAGTTTTAATGTTTTTATATGTTAATTTGACCAAAGTAGGGCTGCAAAAACATCATAAAACCCCCAGCACTTTGTTTCAGATTAGAAAGAGTAAATTATGCTGAGTTTAAAGCAGCAATGGTGATGAAATATTGACAGATGTGGTTAGAAAGGATTCCTCATGGGCTATAACGTTTGCAGATGACACTGTTATCTGTGGTTAAAGTGGCGAGCAGGTGGAAGAGAACCTGGAGAGGTGGAGGTAAACTCTGGAGAAAGGAGGAATGAAAGTTAGAAAAGTAAGATGGAATAATGTGTGTGAATGAGAGGGGGGGACAGATGAAACAGTGAAGCTGTAGAGAGGTACTGAAGGGTTTAAGTAACTTGGGTCAACCATTCAAAACACTGAACAATAATTTTTAGAGGTAGAGAAGAGAGTTCAAGCTTAGTGGAGAGGAATGTTAGCTGTGATTTGTGACCAAAGGATACTGTCAAGAGTAAAAGAGAAGGTTTACAAGGTGGTAGTGATGTGTGGTTTGGAAACAATAGCATCATTTGGCAAAAATATTTTGTGGGGAGCAGCTGAACAGGGATAAAAATGATTATATCAAAGAAACTCCTCAGGTTGAGTGGTTTTTGAGTCAAAGCTCAAGGCAATGCTGAAATCGTTAGGCCACATGGAGAGAAGGGACAATGGATATACTGTACTGGAGAAAATATGCTGGATGTGGAGGTGTTAAGGCCAAAGAGGAGATATATGGATGCAGTTATAGAGGACATGGATGTAGTTGGAGTGAGGACAGAGGATGCAGAGGACAGAGTGAGATGGAGGAGGTTGACTAGCTATGGTGGTCCCTGAAAAGATAAAAATTGAAAGAAGAAGAGGGCGAAGGAAAGGAGGAAGCCTCCAGAGTGTTATAACTCAAAGAACCAAGATTGTTACGAGACCCGGAATGATACAAGAATCAAGAGTAGAAAAGTGAACAGTGCTTATTATTTACAGTGGAATAATATTTACAGCAGGTCTCCTGAAGCCCAGACGTTGTAGTGTGGCACAGAGTTGAATCCAAGAAGGGCTCCAGAAATGAAGGACCAGGCAGTGCAGACAAGGCAGACAAGTGGCTGGTGGTAAGGCACGAGGAACAGGGAACAGGACGGAAGGCAGAACCATAAATAGGACCCAAGGAGGCAGGAGGACTGTAGACACAAACACGAGGTAAGTTTTTATATCGTACTCAATAACACTGGCCAGAGACACAAATACCATGAAGAGTATAATGCTCCAGCGAAGAGTAGCACTCGACTGTAGCCTTATGTAGTGTGGAGCTTCATCTAGCAGATGACTGACAGTTGGTGGTAATGAACGGCCATCTTGGAGAGAGGAGCCAGTGGTACTCTTACACAGGGAAGGTAGGTGTAGCAAAGGAAGCTCAGTGGGATAAAAGAGCATCACAAGAATAAGATGCGATGGAGGCAGATGATTTTCTGTTGCAAACCTTGGAGAGAGCAGCTAAAAGATGTCTTTAAAACAGGTAGATTCAAACCCATAATTGAGACTTTATTGAACTTTATATTCAACCATTTATATTAGTAAGAATTTATATATGAATTTATAACAAATGCCTTATCGCAGTAATCACCAAAATGGGCTGGTATCTTATTACATAGACAATGTTGCTGTCAACTTGGTAACTAAGAAGGCTTCTTTGATGGAAATATATAAATAACAGAGCACAAATTTAATTTTTTCTGTATTTACAGTGTGATTGTACTATTTTGGCACACGTTGTAGCTCTACTGTGTAAAAAAAAAAAAAAAAAAGTTGAATTTGTTTCACTGATTTATGTGATCCCAGCCCTCGCTCTTTCACATCCTGTAAACAGAAATGATCCATCATTCCAAGAAAACTTTGTCACAGAAATAGTAAATGTTGTGTTTTGACGTTTTTGAAAAAGGCTGATGCTGCTATTTCTCAAGAAAAAAAAAAGTATATGTGCTTGACCAACCAATGCTTTAATGTGTGTCACGTGAAAGCATCAGTGCCTGCACATCCCCAGCCTGCTTATGAGCATCAAGGACACAAAGAGGCTTTATTGGAAAAATAGCATGTCTCACACAGCTCACGTTTTATACTAAAGCTTATATAAACGTTATATCAATATGACACTTTTGACTCATTCTCCCCGCTTTGAGGATGTCATTTCAATGTTCACGTAGTCTCCTTTTTGCCTATGTTGATGCATGTCTGAACATTTACACTGTCATGGCGTGTAAAAAAGATTTCACAGTGTCTTCAATATTATTGCTGGAGTTAATTGCTCAAAAGAGTCACTATGCAGTTAAACCCAAACAGGATTAAACACCAATTGATCTTCCCCCTCATGCTTTACACTGACAACCTTTACCAATTAATGTACACTGGGAAGACACTAACAAGCATTAGACCTTACTGTTAATCGTACCTTGTTTTACTGAGCTGCAGTTTTGCTGGTTTCTTTTTTTTTTTCCTGAACACAACTCAATAAGACATTAATCAGACAAAAATAGTGACAACTCAACAGCTTTGGTTTAACAATGCGATTCCAGTGCAAAGCCGCTGTTTGACTGTTGTAGCATCTGCTGCATTTAATAAGCCTGTTCTTGGTTTCAGAAATGATGAATATCTTTATGTCATTCTGTGCGTTCTGTGGCATACAGAGTGTTAAAAAAAAAACATTGAGTGCATCATAAACATGCGTCATTGCTTTGCATATGCATTGAGAAAGATCAGTCAATTAAAATGGATCACAGCTTGTCAGAATCTTACCTAACAATGCAGTTGCTTTACATTTGATCTCTCAGTGTATATTAAGGTAGAGTCAGGTACTGCTTGACGAAAAGGAGCCACACACATTAATATTTTGTTAGGCCACACTTAGCTTTGATAACAGCATGCATTTGCATTGACAGCGTTTTGAAAAACTTGTGCAATGTCACAACATTTATTTCTGTCAAGGGTAATATCATTTTTTTTTTTTTTTTTTTTCAGCCAAGAGGTTTTTATTGATGGGACTGGACTGCTGCTGTAAAGTCCTCTCCAGCTCATCTCAAAGAATCTCAATGGGATTAATATCTGAACTCTGGTTTGTAATGAGAGAATCACTTCATCCTCTATCTTCTTGCAGTGGTTTGCGTTCATTACTGTGTAACTATGAATCTTGACTCGAACTACATGACCTGTTTCCACAGCTCCCGAGTGCTCCTTTGCAAATTCTTTTTTTTTTGTTTGTTTGTTTTTGTTTGGTTTCAATTAATCTCACTGTTAAGTGGTTTTCTTAAAGCTTCAACAGATGTTTACTTCAGTACGATGAGAGCTCTTCACATTGTGTAGGTGGAAATGCTCTTCCTTTCTTTGTAAAACCTTGTAGTGAGTGCTACGGTTACTTTTTTTGTTTTTTAATTTGATTTTAACCAAAATTTAAGGGATTTTTTTTTTCCCCCGAACCACATTTCATCAACAAAAAAAAAGATAGTTTACTGATTTTCTTCAAGGTTTTAATAATGTGCCAAACAGTTTTGGCTTTCTGCATGAATGTGGTCAAACGAGTCAACTTAATGGGCTCCAAACACTGTGGCCACATTAAACATGGCCCTTTTGGAGAGTGAACAGTTGTTGTAAACTGAGAGATTTCTTGGACAAATCTCGGATGCTTCATAGCGAAGAAAGTACTGCTCTGTAAGTGTACTAGGTTGTCTCTGTGTCCTCTTATGTTTGGTAGCATGCTTAAATCAATCAAATGCACACATTCCCTTTCTTTTTTTTAAATAAGTATCAAACCAAAGTTGCTTGCCCTACTATTAAAGCTGAAAATTTATGTCAGTTTGTGTCTGTAAGCCTGGTTCTCCCTGCACCCTGGAGGAGCATGATTCAGCCATAAAGAGTCAGCTCTCGGCATGCAGACGCAAGGAATGTTTTTAAACTTTCTGCCACTTCTTATTTTCACTGTGACGGATCATTGGACATATTAAACCCGGACGAAATCAAATCACAGTTATTGTCTTTATCTCACATGAAAGGAAAGCTTGTCTGGTGATAGGGTTGAAAACAAAACCAAACAAAAAAAAAATCTGGATGCTGTTTGACTAAAGCAGCTTTTCAGTCACAATTATAGTTCATCCAATATTTGTGAGCATGAAGGATAGAAGAGAAAGAGATTTAACAAGTGGACAAAGAGCAGAAATCAAATGCAATGTGATGACACTATAAATACACTAACTGATTCTTACCACATTTCAAAACCATTTTAGAAGACTTGATCTCATAAAGATTTGATAAACAAGGACAATCTGGTTCATTGGGACTGTGAATGTATCACATTTACTGTTTATCGGTGGGAACTGAACTTTAAAATAGTTTAGTGTGAACTTGCACAACACCGAACAGCATTTAACCCAGTAACTAAATTTAGAGGAATGATTTGAAGCCAATGAAAGAGTTCCATGATGACAGAATGAGTGCTACTCACTGGATTAAACTGGATGAACACATTTGTCAACCAATTACAAAATTACCCCTGCAGTGCTTTACTGATTGGAGCTGGTGAGTGGTATGGATTTGCTTAAAGAAATCCAGGTGTTTTTACCATCAGCAATGTACTTTGCCTCAGATCTAGCCTAACTGTCAACCAATAGAGACAGAGGATTATTCAAATTATTTTTTTCATGTGTCTCAGGTTCAACTGTCACGATCCCCAAGCAGTACTGTTTTGAACTTTGGTGATATTGATCGGGCAAAGCAGCCTTGATTGCTCGACCCTCTGTTGGTGCTGCATAACACACAGCATTGAATATTGAATAATCAGGCCCTGGGGAAATTAGTGAGATATCACAGCAAACGAGTTCCATCACAAGTTGTGGTGAAATGACAGTGGCAGGAAAAAGGTTGGAAAATGAGCTTTGGGGGTGGAATACATTGTGCTTTCTATTGAAGTCGCAAAGCTTCTGGTGCCCAAGGCTCAACTTCAGCTCCTTTCTCTCTTCCTGTGTACACACTTGACTTCTCTGAGGAAAGAGCAGCAACATCTGTTTAACCTGAAGCGCTTTTGTCCAACTGTGGGATTTATGGATAAAAGGCTGTCGGTGTAGAACACAGAGCTATTAGCCACAGTCACCACATTCACCAGTCCAATATAAAAGGACAAGTATGGAAACCGAACAGCTGTTCTCAAACTTGTGTTTTGCATATCTTGCAATTTTCCAAACAAAAGCATGCCCTGAAACAAAATAACAACAAGCTGCAAGCTTATAATATCAAACAGATCACTTGCATTTGTTTTCTTTCTTCCTGTATAGAAAAAAACGTATCAGTCTGCCTTCGATGCTGGACAGATGTACTATTGGAATCCTGCATTGTATCAATTATAGCCAAGTCCCAGATCTACCTTTTGTGCCAGATGGAAAAAAATATTGTATACTTACCATTTTATTTCTTTGTTGAGCTCTGCAATAAAGCACAGCTGAGGTGCCTGAAGGCAGATATTGTGCAATGCCAAAGTCAAGTTATTGTAGCACCATAATCCTACACAACAAACTACAGTTAGATGCAAAATCTGCATTGCAAAGATATGTTTACAACATAAGATCAAACTGCAGCAAACATCATCTTATGGAATTCAAACTAGTGGCACGCATTACTCTCTATGAACATTTAAGAGTCACAAAAGCAAACACTCTCCTAAGCCTCCCTGGTAAAGTCTATTCAGGGGTAATGGAGAAGTAAGTCCAATCATTGGTCAAACCTCAAATCCAGGAAGAGCAATGAGGGTTCCGTCCCAGCTGTGGACCACTGGATCAGTTCTTTACCCTCATTAGGGTCCTCGAGGAGTCATGGGAGTTTGCCCATCCAGTCTACATATGTTTTGTTGACTTGGAGAAGACATTTGACCGTGCTCCTTGGGTACAACTGTTTTGGACAGAATTTCTCAGTGCAGCCAGGGTGCAGAAAGATTCCGGTTCGGTGGCCTCAGGATTCCATTTCTGCTCGTTGCAGATGATGTGGTCCTGTTAGCATCCTTGCGCTGTTATCTCTAGCTGTCACTGTAGCAGTTTGCAGCCAAGTGTGAAACGGCTGGGATGAGAATCAGCACCTCCAAATCTGAGGCCATGGTACTCAACCAGAAAAGCATGGATTGCTCTTTTCAGGTAGAATGTGAGGTTCTGCCTCAAGTGGAGGAGTTCAAGTATCTTGGGGTTTTGTTCATGAGTGAGAGAAAAAAGGAGCGTGAGATTGACAGACGGATTGGTGCAGCGTCTGCAGTATTGCGGACTCTGTGCCAGTCCATTGTGGTGAAGAGGGAGCTGAGCTGTAAGGCAAAGCTCTCTGTTTATGAGTCAGTCTATGTTTCTACTCTCACCTATGGTCACAATCTCTGGATAGTGACTAAAAGAACGAGATCACGGATACAGGTGGTTGAAATGTTTCCTTCGCAAGGTAGCTAGACTCTCCCTTAGAGATAGGGTAAGTTCAATTATCAGGGAGAGACTCGGAGTAGAACTGATGCTTCTCCACATCAAGAGGAGCCAGTTGAAGTGGTTAGGGCATCTGGTAAGGATCCTTCCTGGGTGACTCCCTATAGAGGTTCTTCTGGCATATCAGACTGAGAGGAAACCCTGGGGAAGACACAGGACACGCTGGAGAGGCTACGTCACTCGGTTGGCCTGGAACCCCTTGGAGTCCTGAAGAAATGGAAGAGGTGGCTGTGGAAAGAGATGTCTGGGCCTTCCTGTTCAAGCTGATGCCTCCACGACCTGACTTCAAGACAAGTGGAAGATAAAGGATAGATGGACGGATGGAAAAGCAAATGCTCTCATTCCATCCTTGGGAATCTTCTCACTATTTGCATGTGAGTAAGCAGGAAACCCAAGATTCAAACACTGATCACCTGGAGGATCAAAAGAAACCTACAAAGACACCACTAAAGAAAAGGTTTTGTAAGGTCAGGAGTTTAGACTTTTACATGGTGTAGAAAAAGTTTGGTTTTTCAAAGCCACCTTACAGCTCTTTACATGCTCAAATCGAAATGTTCTATCAGTAATAGTTTATTTTTTATTTTAACCAGTGGGCATTTACTGCATAATTATATTGACAGATCTTTACACATTTTTATCTTTTAAAAGAAAAAAATAAAATTGTCCTCCATGTGCTTTGTTATTGTTCGGATGGATAACATCTTCAGTCGTAGGTGGGTTGTTACAGTAAAGTGCTCCAACATTCACCTTGCTTGCACGAAAAAAAATCGAACCCAATGCGCTGTGGTCAGTCTAGCATTTATATCTTGACTAAACTGACTCTAGCATCCAGCTTGATAAACTGGGCCTCTGCGTAGACCACTTGGACAAAATCACAATTCTCAGTATAATAAACATTCAGAAACTCAATGGCCTCTATGGATGACACATTGCTCATCGATGAGCTGCTCGATTTAATATAGTGTTGCCTCACTGAACACAAGTGATGCATAAATCTGTGCCTTTCCTGGGGCTGATTCACCTTCTGCCCCTGAGTGTTCCCCTGTGATTCAGGCAGCTTTGACATTCACCTGCCTCCCATCATGGGCAAAGAAACAGACCAGTGGCTCTAACCTTTACTCAACTGGTGATTTAGCCTGCCTGCCTGCACTGATAACACACTCCATCAGAGTTGCCCTGAGAGGAGGAGATGAGGGCTGCTCTGTGGTGCTGCTGTGCTCAGGTAGGGCCTTTACTCACCGCCACCCATCCTCTGTGTGTTAGCCAGCATCCCCCTTTTATCTCAACCTTGCTTCTATTTCATACACCCACTAAAGCCGACTACATTCCTATTCTACTGCACAAAACCACGACGTGGAGCCTTTAAAGTCAACTACATGTTCTCGCACAGCATCCACAAACCTTGATCCTTGATATAGATGATAAACACCCTCAGCCATAGACGACATTTGTCTCATACAAGTCTATGACACAGTGATAAGCTGCATGACTAATTTCTTTCATAAACGCTTTTTGCAGTTCTGCGTAGTAATGTATGTCAAATGGCAGACCTTGATGTGCTTTGGAGCTTGTTAGCAACAATTACAATGCCACAGTCGAGTTTGTGATAATATCTTACAGAGCCTTATTAAGATGCAGCACGTTATTAAAATGCTTTGCAAAGTGCCAGTTAGTTGGGTTTGTTTGTTAAAAAAACTGTAATGAATAAATGTGCATATTTTCAACTCATATTTGTTCATTCAAGAAAAACTGCATGAAGGATTTTTTTTTTTTAAATATAAATCTGCTGCATTGGGAGTGAAGTGTCCAATCATACAGTTAAGAATATTGTGCTCCTGAGCGCTGGGGATTTTAAACAGTAGTCATCACCTAATAACGTGAAGCTGAGAGTTGTCTATTCAGCACAAAAAGGTGTTCAGCAGAGTATTTTTTTTTCTCCAGATTATTTCCCACAGACAGATGCTCTCTAAATCTGTGCTGTGAGTGATTATGTTTGTCAGGACAGTAGTCTGTTTGCTGAACACCGGAGAGTGAGATTGGTAGGTGAGAATAGTTGCCAAAGATAGACAGCTGCAGCGTTGTGTTGATTGCCACTTCCTCTTGTGTAATTTGAAATGGAGGTGTTTTTTTTTTAAGTCTGTCGACCGAGCTCTTGACGGAACCTGTCATCTCCATGCCAAGGCACTACAGCCACTTTCAGTCATCCTTGGACTGAAGGACCACGATGAAACAATAAATAAATAAAATAATATAAAACTGTGATTTTGCACTTTAGTCCAAAGGACAAATAAATCATGATGCTTGCGTGCTTGAAATCAACTCTTTTACTTTCACTGTTGGAGTAACACATGGTCTCCCTTGTAATCAGCCCCTCTTTTCCTGCTGTTCTCATCAAAATTCTCTGAATGTTCTGTTGCCATGGTGCCTTGAAAAATCTGCTGCTGAGATTTTTTTTTTTTTCTTCCTGAGATAGCAGTTCTTCTTTTTTCTGTCTGCTTACCTCACAGACAGAATCGCTTTGGATCAATTTAGCACAAAACACGCGTTTAATGTAAAAATAGATTGTTGGGACAAAGTGAGCCTCACACAGAAAATCAAAAGGGTAATGTTCTGCCATTTAACTTCTACTGGGCTGTGGTCAAATTGTTTTTGTCTGAATGCACTGATACGCACAGAAATATGAGTGTTGAATTCGCTCTTGACAAAGTTGTGAATACGACGTCTTAAAACTTTTGTCACCTTACCCTCTAGTATTTGCACATCTGTTCCTTATACAAATCAAAAGAGGATTTAGATACAAAATCTCAGCAGAACTTTAAAGATTTCTCTCAAAGGCTTCTCCCAGAAGAAAACTCAGGAGCATGCTGTGTTTTCCTGGCTCTCTTAACACCCTGGGCTGGATTTCTGTGGGAGCCGAGTTCCCGTAAGAAGGTGTTTGAGCTCCTATAATAACAGTTAGGCTGTCAGCTATAGAAGTTGCCAATTCACTGCCTGATCAAAGAGAGAGAGTTACCACCTTGATTTTATTAAGTAAAAAAAGCAAGCCTTTTTCAAACCATCCTTTTTAAGGAAAAACACTTCAGTAATTAAACTTATGTATTACCTAAACATTATGTGAAATCAAATACAATTAAATAGGCAGAATTCATGAAAGTAATTCACATTACCTGCTGACTTCCATATAAAGTTTTATAGAAAGATCTTGTGTGACCTGTTGGAGCTCAGACTTTGTGTTGGAGGCAACTTTCAGTTACAATCTCATACCATACCGTATTTTTCGGACTATAAGGCACACTTAAAATCCTTTAATTTTCTCAAAAATCTACTGTGAATCTTATAATCCTGTACGCCTTATATGAAAGCAGACACGTTCATTGATATTATGCTTTATAATCTGGAGTGCCTTATAGTCTGTAAAATATGGTATATTTTAGCTACACGTCTGTAAAAATGACCGGACTGGACTGAGTTTTAATTTAATTAATCAAGTCAACAAACCACCCCATCAAGTTGCTAGACACACCTCCACACAGCGCCACCTTTGATCAAAAAGATCTGTAGTCATTTGTAGAACAGAGAATAACTTTTCCATATTCTATACATGTTTGACCCTCCCCATTCAGTTATTGTTGACGGTTTCAATTCTTTCCAATTTACAGTTTTTGTTTTTCATTTATTTTAATCTTTTTGTTTTTTCTTTTTTCTGCTGGTCCCTTCAACAGGGTCACCACAGCAAACTAAGTTGCACAAAGACTTGGCAGATACGGGCGGATCCGGTTTAAAGCTAAACCGGTTAACGGCTGAGCTGTTAGAACAGATCTGAGCCGTAAAACGGGGACTACCTGTATATATATATATACACAGGTAGTCCTCAACTTAAGGCGCCCTCAACTTAAGGGAACTCGGACTTAAGAACGGGTGTGCGGCACAGCGTTAGCATACATTTTACATGTATTTCCTCGAATTACGGCAAAAAATCCGGACTTACGAACGGGTGCGGCGCCACGTGTAATGAGTTCCGACTTAAAGCAAAATCGAGTTACGAACGGTTTGTAGGTACGGAACACGTTCGTAAGTTGAGGACTACCTGTACCTGTTTTTACTTTATGATTCTTCAGAACATTATTCATTACTCGCCATGTTGCTTTCAAATCACCACTACTTTTATTTAATAAATCACTATAATATTCCTTCTTATGTTTCCTTATAATCCCTACTAATTTATTTTTATACTTC
>JARVGV010001299.1:28651458-28665084 GCA_031762435.1 Hypsolebias longignatus | reverse complement strand
CTTATTTCTTCTAACTGCACGTCGATAGCAAAGGTCGATTTAGGGATTGAGCTCATTCTGGGAGAATTTTCATTCTTTTTCTGAGCCCAGCTGGCCTCTTGAATTCTTCAGTCCCTTTATTAAAACCACGCACGTCGTTTCATCTCTGTGTGACTGAGTGACAGAATATAGCCAAAGACTGAAGTCTCAGTCAGTCCTGTTGTCATTTTGAGTATTCTGTATAACAGCTGACACCACAAGTGACTGTGTTTCCCTAACAACTGTCTTTGTCTTGAACACATAGAAGAGGATTGATAGGTAATGACTCGATGGTGTACATCCTTTGGCCAAAACTGTGTGGCACTGCTTCATATATCTGGAGAGTGAAAAGACAGACAGAGGTCAAATGTGGCTGCGAGAGGGAAATGGAGCAAGAAAGTGGGATGTTTTACACAGTGGAGGGGAGATAGGAAGGAGATAAAGTGAGGCCAGCTTGTTCCTAGATCAGACTTTTCATTCTAGTCCAGGTGATGATGTGCTGCTTGGAAATAAAGATAAAAGCAAAGAACGGCTGTGAAACTCTACCTTTTTGAACATCATCAGCACCCATACTTTTGTTTTATCTTGTTCATTTCTTTCTCTCTGACACAAGCCTAGCCTGGAATAAAATGGAATTGGAAGTGGATTGGGATGATGTATCAAAAAGCGAAGCCTTCTGACATAAATACTTCATTGGCTGGATGAATAGCTAAAGGTGACAAGCTTAGGGTCCCACTCTGAATGCAAATGGATGTACAGTAAAGCGGGAACCTGAGTGCAGAATTCTGTTTTTCTCATGCACGGAGGCTCACTGCAGACAAATGTGACTGATATGGTCATTTCTCTTGGGTTGCATGCCGCCATGCTGCAAGCAGAGCTGTGCCGTGTCATGTATAACGTTTGAATTTCTGGGACAAGTGAGAAAGCGGAGGCCTGCGACCTTGGCAGTCACCTTCTCAGAATATGATGTAAAACAAAAGGGAAAGAGTAGCATCACAAGAAAGTATAAAACGGTCCTCATTTGTTTCTATGAGCATATGATGGCACTGGTTTCAAGTTTTTTCAGTCTTTACAAGCAGAAAATGTATGTTTCTTGTTTTTGCATAGATAATATCCAAAGCTTTATGAAAATGTAATAAAATTTTCATCACTCTTCCTTTTACACTTTGTCCTCCTTTAGCAGCAGTGAAGCAGTGAAATATTAATGACAGGACACACATTCATAGTTGTGGTGTTTTTCTGATGCCTCTGCTGCTATTTATGTTTCGTTCTTGTTGTTTCATAATCAGATCAGCGCTCATATTGCGCCCGAAGCTGTCGAGTGGAAAAAAGGAGCAAGCTTAGTCAATGAAATTATGAATGCATAACAGAGTTTCTGGTGTTCTG
Source organism: Hypsolebias longignatus (assembly GCA_031762435.1). Classification (NCBI taxonomy): domain Eukaryota; kingdom Metazoa; phylum Chordata; class Actinopteri; order Cyprinodontiformes; family Rivulidae; genus Hypsolebias; species Hypsolebias longignatus. Next base: position 28,663,680 of record JARVGV010001299.1, on the reverse strand, counting down.
AGAAATCTTGCTTCCTTTCTTGAATGTTAGCCAAAACGTACAAGCTAAAACGTGTTATGACAAATTCTCCTGCTTTCACGTTTCCCTACACAATTAAGCTGTGCTGTCTGTCAAAATAGCTGAACACCTGTTGTTGTTTTTTTTTTTTGTTTTTTTTTTGTCCTTCAGGTAGGGGTTTTCTGTGACAGCCTGATCAGGATGCTGGTGGAGACCTAATGATGGAGACTTGATATCAGGTAAGCTTGTTCCACATCACTGCATAACAGAGCAATTTCAGGCTTACTGCTAGCTTCATCAGCTCCAATTCTGAAAATGTTTTGCTAGCAGTGGTGCATCAGCAGATTTGAGGTGCAGGACTATGTGGAGCAACGGTGGGAATTTATTACAAAATATTCAGCGAAACTTACAGGTGCAGAGCAGAAGTGGGTCAGATGACGTTTGTGTATTTGTGTTTCACAGGTAAGCAACTAATAAATGGGTGTACTTTTATATCAGGGTAAATTTATGCTTTTAAGAATATGTGTAATATGTGGCCGGGCTAAAAAAAGATGAACAGAGATGCAGTCAAAATGATGAAAGTTATAAAGGATAATTACTGAACGTGCTGCAGAGCTTCGTGTTCAGTGGAAGCCACAGGATGGAACCAACTTACACTTTAATCCAGCACTGGTCAAAGGAGTCTGTGGTCAGGTACACAAAACTTAGACATGAGCAACTGGACACAGTTAAACCAACAGGAATACTTAAAGGAAGCAATGTGACAAAATAAAAGAGGATGCAAGCTGAACAGAAACCCCAATGAATAAACATCTTACAAAGGAAACGAATCAAAGAACAAAATCAAAACCAAAAGATTAACATAAACGTAACAAAACCAAAGTCAGAAACCTCAAACTACAACAAAAATAATAATAATAATTTGGGGAAAAACATGCTGTAAGATACAAATAGATTCTAAGAATACTATGATTGTGGGACTCAGAAATGTCTTAAGAATGAAAAAGAAACCATCCAGAGGACCTGACATCACTTTGTTGGATTTATGTGACCAATCGTCAGGTGGGCTGGTTGCATTTGAAAATAATACAATCATCAAACTGTCTTCAAATACACAAATCTTTTTCTCAAATCAATCTTTCTGATTTTATGCCCTCAAACAGGATGCCTAAGTGGGATTATGTAAGAAAATAATCCAAATTCATACAAAGCAGCTCTTTTCTGTGCCGTAAATTTTGTTGGAATTCTCACGTTTTCTGCAGGATCTTCTGACTTTGAGCGGTTTATGTCCTGTCTGCTTCAGTTTAAGACTTGTTAAATTATAATAAGGTTGCAGATGACAGATATGTTAACTTTTTATATCTTTAGGTTGAGCCAGAGCTGTTTAATAAAACCCCAGTGGGTCACAAATGGAACATATCTGTTCATTCAAGTGTGAATGTATTTTTTCCACTTTAATGCAGCAAAATAATTTTTTTTTAGAAAAAAATAAAAACAATAATAAATTGAGTCCTGAGTTTTGTGAAAAACCTCTAGTCCGATGGACCCTTCACATCCGGTAACTGAAGATGAAGTACTTATGTAGTACTTCCTCTTTTCCCTGTTGTAAGGCCCTGGTCTGAACAGGGCCTTAGTACCATACTTCATAGTACAATGAATAGTTCCTGAGTAGAGAAAAGGATGGATGAAAAATAGATTCACGATTTGTGTTTATACAACCGAACAACAACATATTGGACTCTAGCAAGTTGAATCGAATGCAAGTGGACTTTTTTTTTTCTTTGAGGACGTTTATATGTTCATTTAAAGAGCTGAGTTGAACTGCACAGTAGAACAGGAGGAATAATGTTGTGGCCACGCAGCAAGAAAGTTGCATGTTTAAAGATCGGCCAGGCCTTTCTGTGTGGGGTTTGAACGTTCTCCATGTGTGGATTTCCTGTAGGTACTCAGGTTTCCTCTCACAGTCTAAAACCATGCCTGTTATGACAGCTGGCATTTATGCACTGGCCCTAAAAGAGACTGTACGCATGAAAAATTGTTTATCTCCAAGTGTTAAATTTGCCCTGTCCAGGCCCGCTCTTCCTCATAGACCGCTAAAGATAGGTACCACCTCTGCGAGCCTCTGCACAGGGTAAACAAAATTAATATATGGATGAGTCGGACTGAACAGATCAGATAAAAAGCAAACTGTCTTTAAGGCTCAAAAAAGATGTCCAACTGTCTTTGATTTAAATTGCTAGAATTAGCGTGTCCTGAATGATTAAGAATTTACACCAGCTTATGGCGTAACATGCCAGATGACAAACATTTCAAGGACTACGGATAAAGAATGTGTAAAATTATTGTCTGACTAATTTATGTTACTGATAATTTAAAGCTTTGTCTGCTTACAGTGTAGTTTATTGTCCATTACAGATGGATAGTGGATTTTGTTTTCATTTTCATTTGCCCATAAGACATAATGCACGATGCAAATGACTATGCAAGATGTAATTTACATAACTTTCTGTAGATATTTCAGTTGTAGAGTGTTAATGTAAAATTTATGACAGCACTAGAGTTTACAAGATGGGAATAGAAGGAAATATGAGGGTGCTAAGGGGAGTAAGAGTATACTCCTAGAGCAACAAAGAAATCCCTAATATTTTGCCTTTTTAATGTAGGAGCCACTCGTGTAGTCAAGTCTACTTGACAGCAAACTGATTCTTCATAAGAGCTGACAGCTTTAAGAAACTCCTGTTCCACGGAGACATTTCAAATATGTAAAAGTTAAAGGATTTTACAGTAAAAGAAAAACCGTGTCCAGAAATAAAGCATGCGGAAATACTATATGTAGTCTGAATGGCCGAATAACGTCTTTTTATTGCCTCATTTTTTTCTGTCATCTTAATGTTAAAATAGTATATAATTTGTAATAATAAAACAACTCGGGGAAAATACTAAGGCATTGTGAGTGCTGGTTAAAAACACTGTAGCTTGAATCATAACCATTTTGCTTATCAAGTGTCTAAAGGCACCTTGTGTTGACTTGACTAATCCTGAACCAAATAGTGCTTCATTCCCTTTGTGGTACAAAAAGCTACTTTTTAAGCTTACATTTGAAATGGGCTAATAAAAAAAAAATGAAAAAAAGTGCAGTAGCAGAAAAAGCTGCAGCAGTACAGAATTTATTTTTATTTTACATGATACAGTATAGTGTAAAAGTAGGTGTGGTGGCGCAGAGTTTAGAGAAGGTGGGCCTGTGATTGGAAGATCGCCGGTTCAACTCCCGGTACTGACAACATCAAAATGTGGGTGGAAAAAGTGAAGAACCCGCACCTGCCTCCACCCTCACTTGCCCCACTCTGGGCCCTTGGGCAAGACCCTTAACCTCCACCATCTACTCCCCCGGGTACCCTAGATAGCAGCTCTCTGCTCCACACAGAGGGCTCTGGTAGCTCAGTGGTCTGTGGTTGCGTCAGGAAGGACATCCGGTGTAAAAACAATCGTCAAATCTTCATGCGACTTAGTTCGCTGTGGTGACCCCTGAAGAAGGGAAAAGTCAAGAAAAAAAAAAAAACTGTACAGTATAAAACTATAATTCAAACTCTGTGCAGATAAAACAAAGTTAATGAGCCATGCTGTCTCTTTGGAGAGCAGTCAGGCGAGAATAATTGCATGCATGTGAAGTACAGACGCTACCTGTATCCTCCTAGCATCTGTTTAGCACACTCAGACTAGGTTTACATCCTGAAAATGTCATTGTACTTTGTCAGGGCACTGCATCTAAATCCCTGCTTTGCTAAGGAGTAGTTGTAGACAGAAGTATGGCTGCCTCTCCGGGGGAAATCTGTAAGCAATGAGGATTTGACGTGAGGTTTATCTCCCTCTGTGGTCAGAAGCGTTGCGGTATTTAGGGTCAAGGGGAGGATTGCACAGAGCCAAGAACAGACATTTGACGGCTGTCACTTGTCCTACTGGTTCAAAGGGATTGTCAGGGCAAAAACTAATTACCCAGCTTGTGTTACGAAATTGAACATAACTACTGTTCCCTTCAGTCCCTCCCCACTCCCCAACTACCACACCATCTTCTCATTGATGTTTGCCTAACGAGCAACGTCTACAGCACCCCACATAACTCTGCATATTTAGTTTACCCTGAGTCACCCTTTTCTGTTTGTGTCCCAAAAAAGAATTTAACTTTTTTTTTTTCCTGGTAGGTCTTCTTGTCCAAAAGAGTGATGTTTATGTTGTGGGAATACACTAATTTTAGGCAGATTTTAATCTACTGGCATGTTCTTCCAGCTTTAAGTTTCATCTCATTTGTCAGGTTCAAGGGCATGAGGGACAAAGAACAGCTTATCTTTGCACATGCCCATTTTATACTACCTACTCAAGATGTCTGTCCTGCAAGTATACACTGTGAATATTCATTTTAATGCAAGAATTGAGAGGAGAAAATGAAGAAGTCGTCGAGTCGTTACCTTAAAATTCAAGTGCACATTTCTTGCGCTTTGTGGTCTGCTTCTTTTGTCAAAGCAATTTGAATCTTGCAGCCGGTGTTTCCTGGAATACCAAGTATCGAGATCAGTGACAGGCAGTGTCGAGTGGCAGCTCAGGGGTATTCTTGAGGCTTACAGCACACACCGGCGTGTGAAAATATCATCGCTGCACCTGATCCTTGTTACTGCGGCACTAATCAGCCAAAGAAATTAAGCTATACGCTCATGTGTGTGCCACGTCTTAGAATAGCAGAAGCTTTGTTGAATTTAAATAACGCAGCTGGGGTTGCTTTTTAGTTTTATTTTTTTAACAATAGTGAAGGAGAACGTGGGGAAATCAAGCACACCTGCATGCACACGAGCGCAAGTCGGATACAACAGACGCATAGCTCCGGGGGATCCGTGCTCAGCGTCTTGGAGCTTTCTCTGCTTTTTTCTCTCAGTCAAATATATTTTTGTTGGTGCAGATGCACTCGGGGTTGGCAAACACATTGACGACTGAGTCATCTACATGTCCACGTTTTGACACGGAGTTGATTCATTGTGTATTAATTTCCATTTACGTTATACTCTCTTGCACTGTTTTTATGTATGCACAGGCGATATAAGGGCACTGTTGAAGTTTTTCCATACAGATGTCTGTCTTTGAACTCTCTGGATTGCAGATTTAAAAAAATTAATAAAAAAAAGCAGAAGTCTGTTTAATGACACTTGGAAGAGCTGAATTTTCCCATAAGCATCATCATTAGTCACAAAGACCTTAACTGAGTTTCAAAAAACATCCACTTACATTAATGGCCAAGAATAGCACAGTGAGTGTGTGTGAGCATAAACAAGCCTCTATCCTAAAGCTGCAAAACAAGAGAAACTTTGATCTATGTTGTCATGCCTAAACCCTGGAGCTCATACATTCAAACAAAAGGTGGGTAATATTTTGACTTTACTTGTACTGTACTGTGCTTGAACACACACACACACACACACACAAAAAAAAAAAGACTAGCTCTCCACCTAGCAAAAGAAAATGTATCCGCTTGGAGCTCAATTTTGTACACTTCAAGTCTTCTTTTTTTAATGTTGTCAGAAAATAAGGTGGGCATCACAAATTGCAGAGCAGGAGAGAGCCTTGTTTCTTTGTCCTGGCAGTGGCTACTGAAATTAGAGACGGTGGTAGACGTTTAACCACACAGCTAGAATCATGTGCAAGTGTGCTTTGGATGCTTTTTACTTGTGCCAGCTCATACATCAGTGCACTTTTGGAAGGAGTGCTTTTCTGTGGAAAAGAGTTATCAGCTAGGTTCAGAGATAAAAATAACACCCACTGGGTCTGGAAGTAGTAAACAGAGGAGATTGTTTGTTTAAAATGATTTAGTTATGTGTCATAAGGAAGAGGTTTATATCTCGGAGGCAATGTGTTCAACGTAATGGTACTTCTTCCATTAATCGAACTGTTAACAATGGTGTACCACAAGGTTCTGTCTTAGGACCCTACCCTCTTCACAATCTACATAAGTAATGTAGGTCAGATCATTTGTGATGCATCCTTATAGTATTTCTATGCTGATGACACAGTGGCCTACTGTCAAGCTAGAACAGCTGCTAAGGTTTTCCAGCTTTTACAGACTGCTTTTAACATCATCCAGTCAGACCTGTTCCATCTCAAACTTGAGCTAAACGCTGACACATCCAAAGGGATGTTGTTTTCAACCAGAAAGTCTGGTCCAGCAGTCCTTTCTTCTATTTTATCTTCAAATGGTGTTCCTATTGAGCTTGTCGATTCATACAAATACTTGTATGTCTTGGTCTATTTGCATCTTTATTTTAAACCCGATGTCAAAAACTTGGTAAAACAGTGAAACAGTTTATTTTTCAGAAATAGATCATGTTTAACTCTGAACGCCAGAAAACACCTTTTAATTGTGACTTTTCTTCCCTGCATTGACTATGGTGACATCATTTGTATGAATGTTCCTGCAAGCACCCTGCAAATGTTGGATGTGGTCTATCTTGGTGCACTAAGATTCATAACTGGCTAAAACTACCGTACCCATCACTGCACCCTGTATTCACTGGTTAACTGGTCATCATTAACTTCACGCAGACTCTCTCACTGGTACATTTCCATCTTTAAATCACTTCTTGGTCTGTTGCCTTCATATACATCCTACGTGTCACTTTGTGAGTGCAGCTACAGCGTGCACTCTCAGGACATTATTACATTCAGTGATCCCTCAGTGCGGACTAAACTAAGCAAATGTGCCTTCTCCTACGTCGCTCTTGTTTCCTGGAATATCTTGCAAAAAGCTCTCAACCTTGACCTCTCAAAGTGGTTCAAACATCTGCTAAGTTCATGACAAAAGCCAATGCAGACATGTTCTTGTTTGTAGTACTGCATTTTGTATCACTTTATAATGTAGCCGTTTTGTTTAATGTATTTATATAATTTTATTATATTTATTTTTTTCAATTTATATGCTTTTTTAATGATTGTCTACTGTTCAAAAAAGTTCAATACTAAAACAACTGGACTTTATTCATTTATTATTTATTCGTTTTTGTATTGAACTTTTTTTTTTTTAATTCATCATGCCCTGGATGACTGAGAATCTTCACCAGCATGTTGTCTACTGTTGTCATCTGTGTTCTTTGTTTAAAATGGGTCCCTCTTGTAAATAAATCCTTGAGGCTCAATGAAACTAACCAGTATAAATAAAATGTTTAATGATTGAACATATTTATTTTAAGGGAAAAAAAAACACAACTGCAGACCTACTTATCCCTTGTTTTCACATAAATGTGAGCATCTGGGCATTCATTCTCAAGTTGCTACCCTTTGCTTTGCCCTGTAAGTAGCTCGTGATGCCACGCCACCAGTATCAGTGTCCATCTGCACATTGCTCAAAGCAACTCCATGCCGTGGGTTCCACTTCCTTTCATTTTGTTTACCAAACACGGCATATCTGAGTAGGACGCATGATAGTGGCAGACGATGGCTGCTGATGAGCCACAGCTCTTCATTGTCTACCATGCTGGAGAAAGAGTGGGAGCCCCTAAAGAGGCCTGGCAAAGTCTCTGCTTCCATCTGCCTGCATGCCTCGCAACGGAGCCCAGCTCGCACCACTTGAGATTATACTCACGTCCAAGTTGTTACTGTAATTTGCATTGGCTCATAGGCAGAAGAGAGTGAGGAGGTGGAGAAGCTGCACATGAGGCAGGGATCTTATAAGTGTTCCTGGCAGCACAATGAGCTTGCATGGGTGTACTATTATGAACAAGTGGCATTGGCAGAGCTATATTAAAGAGCAATAATGGGATTGAGCAGGTTGCCCTGCTGTCTAAGATTATGGTTTGTGTTGGAGCATAAACTAAATTATAGAAATGTACAGCTTGAAATCATCTCAATCAGTTTTGGTGGTATTTTGTGCTTTATGGATGTATTATTCTGGATTCACTCTTCTCCCTGAGCTCTAGCACCAAATGAAATCTACCAGCCACAATACTTGTATAAATAAAATGCACAACAACCCGACTACACACTTTTCTGTTTATTTCACCATGTCACAAGTAGTTGCTTGGATATTCATTGAGCTGAAAATCACACACAGGTAGAAAACCCACACAAACACCAAAATTAGCTTCATCTTAACATGAAACATCCAGGGCAAAGGATCAAACTTAAGAACAAGATCAAGCAAGCTTCTGTGATTAAAACCCTGAGAAACAACCATTAAAATCTTCTTTGGAAATATATGAAAATCAGAGACAACTGCTTTGTTTCATTTACCTTCACAGCTACATGTGTTATTTTTTGCTTTAGAGCAGGGGCATCCAAAGTGTGGCCCGAGGGCCATTTGCAGCCCTTGGCGTGATTTTGTTCGGCCCTCGATTGCAATTAAAGATGGTATAATTTTGACACACGGGCTTAAGAGGTTGATGCAGATATAGACCTTCTTTAGATTTAATGCTGATACTTTTAGGTTTAACAGCAAAACAGATTAAAATAATCTTCTCAAAATTAGTGAAATTAAGTGCAAAACAAAAATTTAGCTATAAATAATCCCTTTATCCTACAACAAACCTTCACTGACCTTCCATCCAGCCATTATTTTTTACCCGCTTCTTCCATTTTGGGTCACAGGGGTTTTAGATTTTGAGCATGCATCAGGATGTTTTGAACGTTTTATTTATTTATTTATTTGTCTTAAATTCTGATTTTTCTGGACCTCGAGTTATTTCATCTAGAGTTCTGGCCCATCTAGGAAAATGTTTGGACACCCTTGACTTAGTGCATGAACATGTGAACAATTGACTTAATGCACATACTGTACGCTTACTGTTTTATATTATTTAGAACTGAAGTAGACAGGGAAGTGCCAAAACCATGACATCCCTCACAGCCCGGTTCCCCTGAATGTTTTCTAACGTCCTCATTTTTAGGGCTTCATTTGTTTCTTACGTGATAGCTTTTGGACTGCATTTCGTTTTTTGGCCAATGTATCAAACTTACTAATTAGCCAAAGCCAGGAAAACAACGTGCAGCTGCCACCTCCATCAAACAGGGCTGTGAACTAATTATTTAAGTCAAGGCTACAACCGCAGTGACTTGTAATCAACTTCCTGTAGCTGGTGGCAAAGTCACAATGTGCAGTATTTAATCCTTAATCACTTCCATCAATCAACTTTTTTTTTTACATTTCTGTTAATAGGAATTAATTACTGTGGATTATTTGGGGGGGTTTAAATGTGAGACTAGCTTCATTCAGTTTCATTTACTTAGGATATTTGGTGAAACGTCAGCAGCTTTGCTCAGCAGCGAATTTATAATGTGCAACACTGGCACTCCATTATAGAGGTTTGAAGTTATTTTACCAGTATTCAGTTGTATTAATTTTGTGCAGCCATGAATGAGAATTTAGATTAAAATAATTATGTGACAGATGAGAGAGGGAGGTAAATGTGTATTTTAGTCTCAAATACCAGGTCTGACAGGGTTGTGATTAGGGACTCGCAAAGTATAGAGCAGGCTTATCTTTAGTCATTCTAAAAACATTTTATTCACCTAATTACTGGTTCTACTGATATGTCATGGTTTAAATAAATCAACCTGATTTCCCCTATGAAATGTAATTAGAAGCAGAAATGTCAATGAAGGACCTAACAGGCTCAGAGAATCATGCACATCAATATGCTTTAATGCCAGGGATGTCAGATATTGTTGTCTCAGCGCAGAGATACAAACAAGTTGTCCGGATCATGAGCTGTTTGGACAACAGCTTATTTCACTTTTACTCCATTCTGCCATCAGGCTTGTTTGATGAACTCAGTATAGTTTGTTGGTGTTGAAAAAGACCATAGATGAGTTTATGTTGCACTTTAAAATTAAGGTTGCATTATTAAGAAGGAATTTATCAGGACTTGCATACCTGGGCTTTTAGGAATTGCCTGCAAGCCAAACAGGCAATATTTAAGAGATACACCTGCAATGCAAGTGTTCTTCTGCAACACCCTAAAAACAAGTCAGAGGAGAGTTATGGCCACCACTCGATTTTTGTGTTAACGTTGTGATTTGCTATCGGTTTTAAGCTGGCAACATTTCTGCACTGCAGGCAGACCAGACAACCCTGTTATAAGTTGTGCAGAATGAGGTCTGGCACTCCTAGGAAGTCAAATCTAAGGCAACTGGATACCCATATTATTTTATTCTTTAAAGATATTTTGCTTATTATTCAAGAAGTTTTTACTGGATTCTAAAAAATAATTAGCTTTGAACTGAGAAAGCCTCTGGAAGACCTTGGAGCCTGTTTTGTTGGATGGACTGCCCGTCACAGGACTGACACACACAAACACCCACACTCAACGTCCTGTGATTTCAGTAATGCAGAAAACATAAATGAATGTAAACACATAAAATGGAATCAACGTAAAACAGGATTTGTTAGTATGTGGACATAATGTAACAAATCAGGGGATTCTTTTCTTTTATTTATTTCTTGCCTTAAACCACTTTGGCTGTGGCTGCCTGCCTGGGAGGACTCGATGAGGGACAAGACGGCCCCCCAGAAACCATCTTGGCTCCAGCAAACTGGTTGGTCCACTTAAGGTGTTTACTGCTTGGTGGGGAAACAGTTTGCTGGAACTCCTCTGACTGAAGAAGCCCTCTGGATGGAGGGTGAAACATTTCTATAAAAAATAAACTGTCCAGATGACCCGACTGAGAATTATAGGATTTGGTACCTGGATTATTGAGCATGAACTTTCTTGATTCCTTTATGGTTAAAATGTTTTTCAAACTTTGTAATAAAGTTTGTAATAAAGAAGAATCTTTGGCATCTGCTGCCTCCAGTCTTTGTGATTTGAACTATGTAAGCTCAGCACATGCTGACAACCATGGTGAAAAAAAATCCACTACAGGTATATTTAAAAAAAACAACAAAAAAAAAAACATTTAAAGCTAGGCGTAAAGTCTAGAGAACAAAACACTGTACAGAATCAGATATTCTTCTACAACACCAAAGTAGCCTCAGGTAAATCATATTAACCCTCTGAGGAAAGAAAGTGGAGTACTCAGTAAAGTTATTCTATGCACAGGGAGAACAAACGGAGCACACTACAGGTCAATTTAGGAGTAAAATATGAGGTCATAAGAATCCGTCCCCTCAGTTTATTAAACATCTCGTGCAGATTCAAAATGGGTCCCCTCAGTTTATTAAACTGTGTGCATGGATTCAAAAGCCTTCTCTTCAGTTTATATGAGATTTATGCCAGCAGACTTACTAAATTTACAGACACCATTCTGTTTGAGAGTAAAATATTATTTCTTACTTTGATCACATGGAAAGGTAGGACAAATTCTTTGTATTCCCATCAACTACTGTAAACAAACCAGCCATCAACCCTGTAAAATAATAAAATTTACCTCCTGTCACTTATTATTATTATTATTATTATTATTATTATTATTATTATTATTATTATTATTATACTTTTATTTATGCAATTTAGTTCCCATTGAGCCTTGAAGACTCATTTACAAGAGGCTTTTTACATACAACATACAGGCAGATGAGAAACAAGTATAAAATGTTATCAAAATAAAACTAGTTTATAATCTAACTATAGCAATGACATTAAAATTATGATATCAATATCAATTCATAATTGTCTGACGTGTTTTGTTTTACCAAATGCTGCTGCCTGATGTTGCTAATTGTAGCTGGTCCCTAAAATGCTCACTGAAAAACAATAAAAACACAACACCTGCTGCAGGTAGACATCAATGTTATGAAGAGTCTGTGTGTACACTTTCCTAAACTGAAGTAATGGTTTCTTAGTTTTACCTGTGATCACATGTTCAAGCTCCTCACAGAAAGACTCCAGTCAAGGTTCAAACCCATTATGGTGAGATGATAGCATTAAGTACCATGCTGCTCATAGTCAGCATTACATCCAATCACCCCCCAACCCTTAACTCCCATAAGTTAGATGTGAGATGTGGAGATAAAAGAGCTTGAATATTGTGATGCAGTCAAAAAATACCCCAATGAGGCCCATTACCAACTTGGATTCTTCTGGAACAGGTCCACAAGAGCTGTTTAGAATCCATTGGAATTGATTTTAGTAACCTTCTTTTGGCTTTTCCCTCTTCAGGGGTCACTACAGCGAGTCAATCTGTCCTCACTCCAACTACCTCCATGTCCTCTCTAACTGCATCCATATATCTCCTCTTTGGCCTCCCTCTTTGTCT
>JARVGV010001299.1:28609456-28619519 GCA_031762435.1 Hypsolebias longignatus | reverse complement strand
ATAGATAGATAGATAGATAGATAGATAGATAGATTGATTGATTGATTGATTGATTGATTGATTGATTGATTGATTGAAAGATAGATTGATTGATTGAAAGATAGATTGATAGATTGAAAGATAGATTGATAGATTGAAAGATAGATTGATAGATATGCCTAATAAATGCTGCACGTACAAATGCATGCATTCATTGCAGGCAAATGCATTAATTTCCACTTTCTCTCTTTCACGTTGGGCAATAAATTAAATGACAAAAATACATAAACAATAACTAATAGTACTTTTCTGTATCATTTTATGATGGCTTGATTGTATAGTCATTTTATGTGCAGTGCATTTTAAAATAGGTTACATTTTACTGACAGTAAAGCAACTAACAAAGGCAGATGTTTATGCAGAAAGAACAAACTCACTCATTCATGAGGGTGAAACTACAATCTTACAATCTTCTGAAAAGACAGGCAAAAGAATAATAAAAAAAAAAGAAGCTTTATCTGATTCTTTTGAACAGTGTGACACAAAATAACTTTACACATGAAATTTTGTGTTGATGGAGCCCAGTAATGTTAGTGGTTGGCATCTTTTCTTTTTTCAAGCTTTCATCCGTTATAATGAGTAGCTCTCTTGTATAATTTTCTCATTCGGTTCCAGGAAAAAGCTGAGTGTTGTTTTGTCTTCAGGTGGTACATTATCACCTACAAATGATAACCATCCAAGTCTCCTGCCTTTAGGGGAAAGGAACAAGCTTCTAATTATATTAACGCCAATGCTGACCTGCAGACAATGCCTTCCTCCTGTGTATTTAGTTTAATCCAGCAGCTACAAAGTGTGACCTTAGGTAATCACACATCAAAACTGTCTTCCCAACATGCATCGCTTGTCCCGCAGCTATTGTGCTTGATTACTGAGACAGTGAGCCTTTTCTACCTTGTTTATCACTTTTGCTTTAAAAGAACTATTTTATAAAGTAGCGTTTTCTCTTACAAGCGATTCTTTTTTGCTCGACTACCAAAAAGGCTGGTTTTATGCTAGTGGAGTTCTTTTTCCCTTAGTCGTGTGATTTACTGCACCCTAATGCAAATCAGTGCATGTGGGTGTCGTGATTCTCATCACTGAACCTCTCCATCTTCACAACTGCTCTGTTTTTCTTTGCTCCGCAGAATGATTCCATCAACCAGCAAGAACTTCTTAATCAACGATCTGGCTGCCGGACGGGAGTACGACCTCTGCGTCCTGGCGGTGTACGACGATGGCATCACATCGTTGACGGCCACGCGCGTGGTCGGCTGCGTGCAGTTCCACACGGCCGGCGAGGTCAGCCAGTGCCGGTTCATGCACAGCCAGTTTCTGGGAGGCACCATGATCATAATCATCGGCGGCATCATCGTCGCCTCGGTGCTGGTGTTCATCATCATCCTGATGATCCGCTACAAGGCCTACAGCAGCCCGGTGGACGGCAAACTCAAAGTCAGCTCCAGCGTGCACTCGCAGACCAACGGCAGCCAGCAGCGGCTCCAGCGTTCCGCCTCCAGGCTGCCGCAGTCTGACGAGGAGCAGCGGGAGGCTCAGGCGCCCAAAGAGTGCATGGCTCTGGTGCTCAGGGTGGACGGTGAGAAGAAGGAGAATCCAGCAGCCACCACTGCCGTCCTGGAGGTAGAACTGCCTCCAAATGTGGACAAGATGATGAGAAGAAGCAGCTTGGACGCCCATTGCTCCGGGCCCCCGTCTGAGGACACGCAGACAGACAGTAGCCTGACGGGCTCCACCATGTCCCTGTGCCTCATAGGCTCCACTGCTGGCTCCAAGGAGGCTCCCCGGCTAAAGGACAAGAAAAGTGCTCTGGCCAACATGGGGTTACTTCCTAATGAGCTGGCACGAACTAGGCACAGATTCTCATTTGACGGTGGGGATTACTCCATATTTCAGAGTCATAGTTACCCACGCAGAGCGAGGACGAGGTGGCACAAGTCCACCAACCAGCTCAACATGGAGTCGTCGCCGCTCGCCAACAGGAGAGTTACGTTCAGCAGCACTGAATGGATGCTTGAGAGCACGGTCTGAGGAAAACTTTGTAGCAAAAAAATTATCTCAGCCACTCACAAACATGTAAAAAAAAACCAACACAATGCCATAAACAGTCCTGCACACAGCAGATGATTCAAAAGAAGCACATTTACGGACACGTGCTAACTCCCTGGGAGTTGCTGGAGAAGAACAGTGTCCCTTCATCCTGCCTCTCCCTCGTCACGTTTCCCGAAAGATTTGTCGGCCATGTCCTGTCTTTATGCAGCGGTGCCTTATTCTTTAAATGTATGAATGGAGGATGCTGCTCACTGTAGTCTTAAATCTTTCTCGTTGTCATTGCCTCGCACTCTGGTCATGGGAAGAGCATTTACTTTTTTGGCTTTTTTTTTTTTTTTTTTTTTTTTTTTTTTACTGTTTTCTGTGGCGGGGATCATGTGGCACTTGGATGTGACTGTTTAATTGTTAAATAAAAAGAGAGAAAATACATTAAAAAATTTTAAAATAAAAACTTCATCAAGCAGTAACTGTAACGTGAACAGCCAGGTATCCTGTTGTGTCAATCATGTTTTTGCTTCTTTCAAAGAAAAGGAAAATAAAAATTAAAAAATTTGCACAGAAGACACGAGATACAAAGGACAAGTATCACCACCAGTCTATACAATAATAATCAAAAAATAAAGTTTTCGATGCTGATTTCTAACGTTTAACGGACGAAAAGATGGGCGATGGATACCTGCTGTGGATTCCTCTCTGACAGTCAGACTGTATGATGTTGAATATTGTTCCAGATGTGACTGTATATTAATCAGAACTGTATCTGGCTGGTCTAGATAAAAGGCAACGAACAAACAAAAAAGACATATATAAGTATATTAAAACATTGGTGTATGTGTACTAACTATGTAAGTAAAGAAGTCACATGGCTTTTTACAGAACATTTTGGGTGTTGGCTGCAAGTTTTTACATTAAAAACCTGTGTCATCACACCTCTCAGTATTTAGTATGTCTCAAAGTTGGAACCATTTACCCCCTCATGAAGGGTATTAAATTCTTTCCTGTGGGTTAACTGCATCAGTGGCGTTTTCTTCTCGGTGCTGCAGGACCATCCACTGCGGCGAGGGTCACACAAACAGAAGCGATAAATATTTGATTCCTCTGTGCTATTTATAAGGCCTCTGTGAAAGCATCACGGCAGCGATGGAGCGGAGTGGGATGTGTGACGACGAGGGACAAGCCAGCTGGACTCGGTGCTGAAATCAAATGAAGCCAGCTGTTGTACTTTGATGTAGCATCTTGTGCTTATCACAAGAGGGAGACAAATCTTTTAGAGTTTTTTTTATTTTATTTTAATGACCTTAGATTTAGGTTATTAGCAAAAAGCAGTTTTTGTGATGTGCTGGAAACAAGAGCCAGATTTTTATTACAATTCTCCTTTCTGTAAAAACTTGTTAATGTTATATTCAAGTTGTGAACACGTACTTTTAAAGGAATGTATGTTGGCTCTTGTTTTCTCCGGTAACAACATTCATGACAAAATTTAACATTTATTATTCAGTTTGTTTAAAATTGCACACATTGCTGGCCTTTAAAAACAAATGTCACGTACAACTATCCATGAGATCAACCTGTTCATTCTCTTGAATTCTGAGGTCTTCAGCAGCTATTTCAGTACCAATAAGTAAGATACAGTATTTACCAAGTTGATTATTATGTCTGAATTTTATTTAAGTCTCCTTGGATTCAACAAAGTGCAGTCAGGTCATCTGGATGGTTCCTTTTCTTTTCTTTTTTTTAGACGTTTTGTCCTTCATCCAAAGGATTTCATCAATCCGAAGAGCCACAGCAGTTCGACAAGCAGCACACCCACATAGTGCACCAACCAATTTGCTGGTGGTAAGATGGTTTCTGGGGTGGTTTCCCCAAATGGTTTCCACAGAAACCATCTTATCACCAGCAGACTGCTTGGTATGCTATGTGGGTGTGCTGCTTGTGGGACTCAGTTTGTTGTGGCTCCTCGGAATGATGAAATCCTTTGGATGAAGGATGAAATATCTCAACAACAACAAAAAAAAGTCCAGTTGACCTGACTGAACTTTGTTGGATTTTCTACCTGGATTATAGAGCATGAACTTTGATCCTTCTTGGATTGTTTTGTGTGCTGTATAAATGATGAATGGTCTGTAAAATCAGTAGTACAACAAACAGAGTGGAAAAATAGAAGTTCCATTTGGAACTCATTGTTTGCAGCAACAGAAAACACCCTCTTCTTTTGCTTAGAGATGCTCAGCATACACTGAGATAAAGCCAAACAACTTGGACAGAAGTCCTAACGATGGTCTGTATTCAGCTGTGTTGTTTGCATCTGCAGTGATGGAGAAGACTGAGTCTGAGAATGAGGTCATCCCTCATCTTCCCTCATCGCTCAGCTGGTTTGCACACAGAAAATTTGCATTTTGCACAAACTAAAATGTCCTTTCACTTTTAGACGACTAAACTTTGGGGTGTATGAATGCTCAGCTGTCAGTTTGTTCAGCACCAACTTTTGCAGTGCCAGCCTGTCTCTGCATTACCGGTAACTACTGACACTTACAGTGTTGGAAATGTGCAGCGGACCACTTCTCCCTGCCGTGAAGTATTTATCTGTGTTGCTCGCTGTAACCATTACTTAACACTAAATCTGCTTAGGTAGGAAGATGCCGAGATTACACCGTGTCTTAGAAAAATGTGCTTGGATGGCTGAAGTAGCAAACAGTCGGGGTAAAGCTAAGTGTTTCATCAGCAATTCTGAGTAGATGCAAAAAAAAAGGGGAGCATTGACTTGATGGTGATTATTTCTTTCACTTAAGATCCCATCCTCTGTTTAATGCATGCTAATGGTTTTAAAGGTCCACTCTGAACATGGTTTAGTGCACGGGTAATTCAAGCAGTTTCCATGCGAACCATCCTGCCTACAAAATGTGTACTCTTTTGCAGCTGTTTGTTCATTAAAGGGTTAATTTCATTGCAGTTTATTGATAAAAAATTTGCACGGACTGTACAGCAGTTTTTACATTTGTATGCATTTTGAAACAAGGTGCATTTTCTTGTTTCACATAAAGTAAAGACCTTTTTTTTTGGCAAGTAATTCCAATAGCAAAGTATGAGCCAATCAAAAACACTGAAGTCGTGGCTGGAATGATGAACTTGGCCACTAGAGTATTTTAAATCTGAGCTGATGATGAACCAACTGCCTGGCGTGGTTTACCACACGGCTTTTCACGTGTAAATCTTTACATGTCCATCATTTACTTTGAATATCACATATGGCACATTATAAGCCTGTCAACAAACTATTATACAGCCATATCTACTGTTTAGCAATGGACTGGACAAGCGACCTTGTAAAATCTTTTACCTTTGATTTGTGACCTTGAACTTGGGTGGATGAAACGATTACGCAACACTCTGTCTTGTGATGATGCATTTAGTTTTGTTAAGCTATCTTAAGCGGATCAGGAGTTATGCATGATGAGGTTTACGTTTGTATGAAAACTGTCTATGCTGGTTTCACATGACTGGTTTTTTTTTTTCCCTCCTGCAGGTTCTGGCAGCTGCAGTCAGACTGAACTCTGCTCTCACTTCTGCCTAAAGAAAGCACTTAGCCTATTGACACAGACTCAACAAAGGGCTGCAGGCTCTTACAGTGCACACAGTTCCAAAGTGGTTTACTAACACATCCTCTGGCATCTGATGATCTAAAAATACTCTAATGGCAGAGAGGCTTACCATTTGTTACCAGTTAGCACAGAGGATGATGTTAATAAGGTTAGAATAATGGCACAACTGAGCACAGCAGAGTTCAAGAGGCCTGTTTATGGTGTTAATGGATCCCTTTATTTTTTACAGTGCAGACGATAGCGCGTAACGGGGATGTTAATTTGCTGCTCGTCAAAATGAGCTACTTGGAACTTCTTGACTGCAACGTAAAAAACTTTGACAAGTTTCTGAATGTATTCACTTTGATCATGAATAGCAGCTTATTAAAATCTATTCTCTGCTTCATAAACAAGCTGAGTTTTCAGACGGAGGCAGGATTGTTGCTGAGCGTTTGATCCTTAGGAGGCCCCTGAGAGGAAGCTGCCCCGTGTTTCTTTAACAACTTGGCAAATCAAAAGAATGGCAACAAAGACTCTTATTGAAAAATAAGTGATTAACTTATGCTGATGTAACCTGATATCATTCCATTTGTTTTGTGTGGGTATGTTGTGGTTCTCAACAAGAACAGCAGGAGCCTGTAGTTGTGTTTGCAATTATAATTCTGTATGAAAATGAAAGTTGGAAATTTAATGTGGTTGACAACAAATCCCACAAAAGTACCAAACTGATGTCATTATTCTTTAACGAATCAGTGCTAAATCCATGCTAAGTTAAATGTACTTTTTAACAAATGTTACTAAAATTAGAGAAATTGCATTTCCTTCAAAAATGATGTGTGAATGTGCTGAAGAACTTGATTAAAAAATAAAAACAAACTAAAATTATCTTAGCTCTAGCAAACTGGTTGGTTAAGGTGTTTACTGCTTGGTGGGGAAACAGTTTACTGGAACTCCTCTGACTGATGGAGCCCTCCAGATAGAGGGCGAAACGTTTCTATAAAAAGGAAACTGTCCAGATGACCTGACTGAGAATTATTGGATTTGGTACGATTGAGCATGAACTTTCTTGCAGCTAAAATTAACTAAAAAAATTAAAAAAAAAAAAACATGTTGAAATGTAGCTGAAATGACAGAACAAACCTAAATTAGTAGAAGAAAGCAGAAAGAACACATACTTCCTGAATTAGGTATTAAAAAGCACAAATTAGTTAGCACAAAAATTTGGAAATTAGCTAAAAAAAAAAAGCTGAAATTAGTAAAAAAAAAAAAAATGTCTGAACAATAACTGAAAGGCAGCAAGAATAAACTACCAGCGGAAAGAGCTGAAATGAGCTAAAAAATGTGGAATTAGCTGAAAAGGCTAAAATTAGCATAAAACAGCTAAACAATAGCAGAAAAAGCTGAAACTAGTATAATTTAGTTGAAAGGACCATAACGAGCTAAAATTATCAGACAGAAGTTAATTGGGCTGAAAGTAGCAAAATAATCACAAAAAGATTTTTATCTAAAAACAGCTGAAATTAGTTAAAAAAGCTAAAACATCAGCTGAACAGGTGTAACAAGCTTAAATTAGTAAAAGAAAGCAGAAAGAGCATGTTTGTCCAATTAAGCTGAAAGAAGCAGAAATGAGAACAAAAAAATTTCTGAAAAAATATTAAGCACACACACACACAAACAGCTGAAAAGTAGCTAAAATGCAGAAATAAGTTTAAATGACCAAGTAGAGAGAGCACATTTTTGTTGAATTAGGCAGAAAAGGGTTGAAATGAGTACAGAAAATGTGCAATTAACTGAAAATGCTAAAATTAGCATTAAACAGGTAAATGGTAGCTGAAATAGAAGAAAAAGCTGAAATGTGTTTGTTGTTGTGGTTAGTAGAAAGATCCTGAAAGGAGCTCAAAACAGCTGAAAAAAACAGCTGAAATAAGTTGAAAAAATGTAACGTGCATATAGAAGCTGAACCAAAACTAATAGTGAAAGGAGCAGTAAAAGGTTGTAAACAGATCTAAAGATTTGAAGGATGTAAAATTAGCTCAATTCATTTTCTGAGGAAAAAAAGGAGGAAACAGCTAAATATTTCAAAAAGCTAAACACTACTTATACAATTTATACACTAAAATAGGTTTATTTTTATACTGCAATACTTGAAATACAAACCTTAGAAATTTATAAAGCTAAAAACATTAATAAAAGCACAACTTTAGCCCAATGAAAGTTGCATAATTTACTTCTTTTCCTCTTAGATAAATAAAAACCTTTAATGTCAGGCCAGAATCTGAGAGCAGCGTGATCAATCAATGAGCCTGCAGCTTGCTTGCAGGAGTCCTGGTGGGGCAGGTGGTGGTTCCCACCCCCTTCATGCTGCCTGCTGACGGTGCCGCAGAGCTGATATTACTCCTCAGAGCAGAGAGAGGAACAAATGCACGAGTTGGTTGATGTTGAACAAAATGCAACACAAACCAGCCCTGCAGTCAGGAGCCCTCTGTGGAGCCCAAACAAAAAAATAAAATAATAAAACCTGCAGTAGTTTTCCTCATCATTAGCTGTGCATCTGTTCACATCTGTCTCAGTCTGTACAACTACTGTCTGAGCTCTCGGTGCCTGCTGCCTTCCAGTTGTTCCTCCTTTGCTTTTTGGAGTCCAGCTCCAAATCGGAGTCCTTCAGGGAGTCCTGCTTTCGCTTTTTACAACTCTTAGTTCGTCTCTCGTCTTTTTCCTCATCGCTACCGTCCCCTGAGCTGCTGTCCTCATTTCTGTCTCTGCTTTTCACCGTTTTCTTGTTTTTGTGTCGGCTTTTAGTCCTCGTTTTCTTCTTTTGCCTGCCTTTTACGTCGCTTCTGCCATCGGTGCTGCAGTCACTGCTCGAGGACTCGTCTTTCTTTCTCTTTTCATTCCCACTCTTCTTCTTCTTTTTCTTTTTCTTCCTTCGGGATGATTTTTTTGATCGCTTCAAGAGGCGTGCTTCTGTGTCAGACTTGGACTTCTTCATTTTGCGACCAATCTTCTTCGCAGCTCTTCTTTTTTCACTAAAAAAAGGGGAGAACAATAAAATCGTCAAAACATGACAAGACTTTATCTTTACTGTCCCTTTAAGATCTCAGTTTTGTTTTGTTTTTTTTGCTTACTTGTCACTTTCAAACTCCTCAGGATAAAGCTCCTTGAAGCCACTATGCCCCCATCTGTGACGAGAACACAAGAAACGTGTAAATGTTGAAAACTTGTCAAACTCTTCTAAGATTACATCTTCAGTGAGGGTGTAGATGTACTGGCACTGACAGAACACAGAAAGGGAAAAATACATTTGTCATGCAGCGTACCTGTCAGGGTCACCGGCCTCAAATTCATATAGTTTGCGTGTCCAGTATCGAACCTCTCTGTCGTCGTGTTCTAAAACTCGCTCTCTGCTTCGACTCGTGTTTCTGGACAAATCTGGGACTCGATCGCAGTGCATGTGTCCTCTGGAAATCAAATGTGTTTCAGCAGTTTCAAAGAGACAAGCAGTGTTAATGTGATTTGTGTTTAACCAGCTCAGATTAAACTGGGACTGCTCCTACCTCATGCTGTCTGTATCTGGAAAATGTTTGTGTCGGGACTTCTGGACCTCCCAGTCTCGCATTTTCCACATCTCCGTCTCTTCTTGGATCTGTAGCAGAACGACGATAGAAAAAAGAAGGCAGAGACATGTTTACCTTCTGTATTTTTAACCGTTCTTTTCAGAAACATGTACATCTTTATTAAGCAATAACTCTATAAACAGGTTTAAACTTTTGCTATTTTCCCCAGGAAAACCTCAGTGGGGCTGAAAGTTTTGAATCGCTCTCATCTTTCCAATCTCTTAAATTTTCATTAGACTATGATCTACACTTTTAAGTTAACGTGGCTTCAAGGTTCTTTGTCATTCACATCACATATGGTACATGAGGTGGAACAAAATTGTGTACTCAAGTTCCCAGTTACACCAAAAAATAGCAAAATTATAAAGTATAAAGAGAGAGTATACAAGGATCTAAGATATACACTAAACACTAATAATGTAATATAATATGGTATTTTAAACAGCAGCCCAAATATGAGTCTGTTGTGAGCAGATGGGTATGAATACACTGCAGTGGTTCCCAACACTGGTCCTTGAGGAACACCATCCTGCATGTTTTAGTTGTTTCCCTGCTCCATCACACATGACTCAGAGTTTAATTACTTTGTCATGTTTTGCAGAACCCTCTTAATCACCTATTTATTAAAATCAGGTGTGTCAAAGCAGAGAAACAACTAAAGCACGCAGGATGGTGTTCCTCAAGGACCAGGGTTGGGAACCCCTGGTTTAGAGGCAAGCGATCAGCAGCATGGATAATCAGCAGCACAGGTAAGTCACATATCTCACTTCAATCTTAATCAAATGA
>JARVGV010001299.1:28556085-28570926 GCA_031762435.1 Hypsolebias longignatus | reverse complement strand
TTACTTACATCATAGGTAACTGGTGCGTTCATGATCAGAGTCTTATTGGCTACAAAGATGCAGATGAACGGTTTGAATATTAATTCAAGTTGTGGCCGTACTAGTGACTTCTGATTTAAAAGTAGTGAAGTACATTACATGGTCTAAATTGTACTCAATTATGAGTAAAATTACTCACATGAAAGAAATACTCAGAAAAGTACAAACACCCCAAAAATCTACTTAATTACAGTCATGTGTGTATTTGTATTTTGTTACTTCCACCCCTGCAAGGTAGTAACTTAGTCTGAAACATTTAATATAACAACTCTAGATAAAATACATAGGTGGTAGTTGGGCAAGAAAATGGTCAGTTTTGTCTCTGTCACCCTTAATTCATTCATTCAACCTTTATTTAGACGAGTTAATCCCATTGAGCCTCGGGGACTCATTTACAAGAGATATATAATGCATAATAAACAGTTATTAACGGTTTGTTAAGTGTTTATAGAGGAATTAGTAATGCATAAACTATTTATTAGTCATCTATAAGAGGAGCCGTGTTGTAAAGTGGTACCCTAATGATAAATCAACAGAAACTGTTGCTTCTTAAATTACAGTTCAGGCCTCGTCTGTCTTCTGTTGTCTTACACACATAAGTAACATTTCATTTCCTGTTGACACTTTTAAAGATCCTGAAAAGCCAAATGAATTCCTGCAGTGTGAACTGTGCCGGGAGATGCTTTCTGAGTAACACCAGAAAATGTCAGTCTGCAGATCAGGTGTATGCTCAGTGACCTGGTTACAGACCTACAGCAACTTCATGACGTCCTCAGGCGGCGGCGCCAACGCAGCTCCTTCAACCTGCGGACACTCGTCAGTCTCCACGAGGAAAGAACACGCATCACTAAACTATCCCACAGGATGCCCCCTCTTCTTTTTTTAAGATCTCGAGTGGCACGCGGCTGAAATGTCAGCCGCAGGCGCCTACAGGGGGAAGGCTGCGATGCCAGCCACGAGTTAGCAGCACATCAAGACTCGTCATGTTCAGAACGATTAGCGACGAGTCGAACGCTGCTCTGTCCACGCCATCCTAAACATCTGCAATCAAGATGTTCAAGGAAAGGGTTGGTAGGTGTTTGCATCCAGGGACGAAATGACAAACACACGAGCGCATAAAAAAAGCACAAACAATCAGACGGAGGAAGACAACTAGAGAGCAGAGCGCGTCGTGGAGCAGAAGTTATCCATCATGTTGCTGAGGCGTCCAGCCTGGTCCCTGCTGAGACGCTTCTCTCTGTTCATGCTAAGGAATGCATACCAAACAGCCCGGGAGAGACGCTCTACACGTTTGTGCACATAATCAAAGGGAATTTTAAAATCTAGGGCTTTGTAAATAACAACGCTTTGTCACGCCAAGGCCTCTTTATATCAATCCCCCTCACAAAGAGCCAATTTAAAACTTCCCATTGCAACGTTTAGACACGAGCGCAGGTGTCCCTCAGAATAAATGAACGTGTTTGCTGTTGCTCCTTCCACTCTTTGATTCATGCTGTAGAAAGACGTTAAAATCATCTCTTCTGATTGTAAAGATGATGTTTAAAATATCTCCTTTGTTTTCACTCATGCTGCATGTGCACACGTCAGCCTGCACGTCGCTCAGATCCATCTGTTGTTTGACACTCTGCAGCCGGACGGGGGAAATGCATCGATGCTGAAACTTAAACTGTCCGGACGCTGCTCAATAATCCAGGTAGATAAATCTAACAAGGTTAGACGGATTCTTCTCGTTGAACCGTTTTGTGTTTTATCCAAAAGACTTCTTCAGTCTGAGGAGCTGCAACAAACTCAGCCTTTTAAATAAAACCTTCTCATAGTGGATCAACCAGTTTCCTGGTGGCATCCAGAACTAGCTGTTCACATATAAATGGAGGACCATCGGCCTAACAACTGATCAAAGTTCCCTGATGGCCACTTGTTATTCACAGAAGACTGAGTGATGCAATAACAGCATTGTAAGAGAGGGACAGTTGGACATGGAGACCCCCCACCCCTGTTTAGTGATGGACGGGTTCTCTTCACAAAGATGCACTCCTTCTTTCCTCTCTCAAACCAGCGTTCCTCTCTAACAAGGACGTGCACGTCGTCTACGCTCATCTCCAGGCCAGCGGTCACTCTTTCAGGGATGAACATGTGCACATCCTTGAGGAACGCCGGTTTGAGAGAGAAGGAAGCCATCTTTGTGAAGAGAGCATGTCCATTATTAAACAGGTGTGGTGGGGGGGGGGGTCTCCATGTTGAACTGTCCCCCTCTTACAGTGCTGTTACTGCATCACTCATCCCTCTGTGAAGAACAAGTGTCTGCACTTTAGATGTTCTGTCTGGAACAGGTGTCTCTTGTAAATGAACCCTCGTGGCTCAGTGAGACCAGCCTGTATAAATAAAGGTTGAATGAAAAAGAGCAGCCATCCGGGCACTAACGATCAATTACAGGTAGTCCCCGAGTTACGAACGGGTTCCGGACCTAAGGACCGTTCGCAACTCGATTCTGCCGTAAGTTGGAGCNNNNAAACGAAGTCCAGATGACACGATTCAACCTTTTTTGTTGTTATATACCTGGATGACTGAGAAAACAAACTTTGTGTTGTCGATAAGATCATTTGACACAGAACTGGACTGACTTTCTCTGAAACACACCCAGTAACACCTGAGGAGTCTAATGCTCATGAGTATTTGAGTTACCTGTGCTGCTCGACAGCCTGCCTGCTGTGGAGCTGAAGGCCACATTCACCACAGCACTGCTGGCCTGGAGTCTGGCTGTCGTGCCTCATCCCTGCTGCAAACTGGCCCAGCCGGCTCAGGAGCTCCCTGTGGAGCAGACCTTGGTGCAGCAGGCCGCTGTAGGCTCTTGGATCCAGCGGCACGGCCAGAGACGGGGCCACTGACACGGACACCGGCAGACCCTCAGCCGTGTGGTTGGAGCCCATGGAGTAAATGGAGGCCAGGTGTTTGTCAGCGATCCCGGGAAAACTGTCGAGAGCGTTTCCCACCACTTGCCCTCCATCTTCAGGGCCCGTGTGAAGTTCTCGAGCACTGGTGATCACGCTGCCTCTCAGGGGCGTCCCCGGGCCCTCGTCTCTTGGCTGGTCAGAAACACAGCTTCCCTCCCCGGTGCTGGAGGACCTGCCCTCGCAGCTGCTGGCATCGTCCACCTGCATGTGCTCTGATTTGATACCTCTGGCAGCATCCAGAGACAAGTCCTGGGACGCCTCTTCCCTCTGACGCTCAGCCTGCTGGGAACTCTCCATGTCGACCTCGGCGTCCAGCTTGGGGCTCAGACCTGGAGCTGCTGGACCAGGACAGCTCCTTTCTGTCATGTGGTACAGTGCCAGGTGGTGCAGGGCGGTGGGAGTGGTGCAGTTGGTTCCGTCCTGTATGGAATGCTTCTTGGACATCAACATGTGCCTCCAGTGCCGGGCCCGGCCGTGGTCGCTGTGGTTTCCAGAGCTGTGATTCCTCACCGCCACCTCCTCGCTCTCCTCCGCCTGGATGGTCTCCAGCACCTTCAGGCACTGCTCCTCCAGGTACTCGATCTCCAGGATCTCTGCGGCGTACAACAGGTCATCCAGGTCCTCGGCCGTGGCCTGCAGCGAGGCGGTGTAGGCGTACTCGAGAATCTGCTGGAAGGTCTTTGGGGACAGGAAGTCCAGGGCGTAGCGCAGGCTGCTGCGGTGGAACAAGATCTCAAACATCTTGCTGGTGCAGGCCAGGACGGTGCGGTGCGCCGGGAACTCCTGGCCGTCCACTGTGATGATGACGTCGCACAAGGTGCCAGTCAGGCGCATCTGGTTGGCCCGCTGCAGGAGCGTGCAGGGGTGAGCGGGATTGTTGAGCTGGAGGACACCCATGTTTGTCGGAGTCGGACCGCTGCATGAGGTGTGGCTGTCCCACAGCTTCACTTGCCTTCAGCTGGTTGCAGCTCTGTGGTTAGGTGGTGGGAAAACAGCAGATCGTTAGAGTCCAGCTGGCTCACAAATAAGACATAAAACATTATTATTATTAAATTATTAATTCCACTCCATTGAAGACTTATCCAAACCCAATCAAAAGGAATACTTTGAGACGTTATGAAGCAAAGCAGTAAATGTTTCATCATATTCTGCGAGATGTAAAGTCCCAAGTGTTTCCTTCAGAGGTTTGATGCACCTCCATGTTTATGTGTTTTAATGAAGAACCAGAGGCAGCAGGTCGATCAGAGCAACAGTTTCACTGCAGGTGATTAGTCTGAGCTCGTTGAGCGCGGTCACGTCGCTGTAATAGCGTCTGCATACTGAGAGGTGACGGTTCAATTTGTCAGGCTGCTCACACACACACGCACACGCGCACCTATCTACTCTCAACAGGTTGGCTCGCTTTCAAAAGCAGGTTCTGATTCTGTGAGGACAGTTAAGTTCTCCAGCTCCCACCAAAATAAAATACTTTATTGTGGAAACTGGCACCGAGATTCAAAGCCGGGTGTCAGTTTTTTCTCTGAATGGATAATTAATGTGTGTGTGTGTGTGTGTGTGTGTGTGTGTGGGGGGGGGGGGGTGATGCTGACAGACCGCATCCTCCTCAACTCACCGCAAATCTCCGAGCGCTTCAGGTGCGGACGCGCCAATCCGCCTTTATTATTATTTAAACACACTGAGACGAATGGAGGCAGATGGAAACTGACCCGGTTCGACCCAAACGGACCTCTGGGTTTTCAACACTTTCAAAATAAGTTTCCAAAATCCTCAAAGGAGAGAGGGGGGAAAAGGCGGCGGTCAAACTTGCACATGTCTGAGGCGCGTCAACAAGAAGACCAGCAGGAAGAATGATAATTAGTGACAATGAAAACTATAGTTCACTAAACTGGAGTGAATTCTCATGTTGGGATCAAATAATATTATTCATATTAATAAAAATGAAAGAGGCAGCTGTGCCAGTTGTCCTCACCTCTGGTTCCTCACGTCCACCGCTGGTTTATCCAGACAACATCTTGCTTACACATTTCACAGAACACGCTCCAAACTCAGTCCTGCTCCAAGTAAGCAAATCATCTCCCTGCCGCCACACGTCCATCATGAGGAGGAGGAGCGAGACTTCCGGGCAAGACTTTCAAAGTAAAAGAGCCGAAGACGTCAAAGGAAATGACCTGAGGACTGCTCAGTATTTGTGGCTTCTTAGATAAATTAATATATTATTATATGTGGTTTTATTCAACTATTGACTTCAAGTTGAATCCTGGTCATGTGCTCTTTTATTTGTAGAAAACATAAAGATAAATAACCTGTTTTTTATTTCTCACTTATT
The DNA here is from genome assembly GCA_031762435.1 of Hypsolebias longignatus. Lineage (NCBI taxonomy): Eukaryota > Metazoa > Chordata > Actinopteri > Cyprinodontiformes > Rivulidae > Hypsolebias > Hypsolebias longignatus. The sequence continues at coordinate 28,565,610 of JARVGV010001299.1, read as the reverse complement.
CAGTCACAGACATATTCAATGGTATATTCTCTTTAATTTAGTTTGTATGTGTCACATGAGATGGATGAGGGAGGCAAAGTAATGATTTGTATTCAATGTGATTAAAAACATTTTCCAGACCTGTCTGCCCTGTAGGGATGAGACTGTGCAACATTTTAGCCTTTCACTTTGCCATAAGCGTTTGACGGCAGTTCTGCACGATTGCTAGCAAAATATCCTATAAATTACTTGACAGGGTTTCATGAAACTCTAAGAAATTAATCACTGGATGTACGTCTACAATGGATTAACATGGAGTCACCCAAATCCAAGATGGCTACCACTGTTAATCAAGTTTAGACACCAAAACAGTTTTACAGATACTGAGCTAGTGTTGGTGTAGCCAATAATCATTCACATTAAATACTTTGAGCTTTAAAATGTCTCACATTAGCAAACGATTGAGCAAAATGTTAGGATCACAATGTTTGACTAAAACATCTGGTCTGAATCTCTGGCACAAAAGGCAATAGGTGATGATCTTTATGTGCATTTTGGGAGGATTGTTTTTTGATCAGTGTCACCTTCAGTCTTCACAGGGCGCCATGGTCGAGTGGTTAGAGCAGTCGTCCTCCAGTGCAAGAGTTGGGGGTTGGAATCCACCAGCAGTCATATGCCAAAGTGTCCCTGGCCAAGACACTGAACCCCTCATTGCTTCTGATGTGTCTCATCAGTGTATGAATGTGATAAAGCTCTGATTGGTCTTTTTAGAGATCTAGTAGTGCTGAATGGGTAAAAGACACAGATTGTAAAGAACTTTGCGTATCTTGATAAAAGAAAAGGTGCAATATAAGTACAGTCCATTTAAAAATTATGCTTTTAAGGTTTCCTGTAGAGAAAAGGTGAATACATGTTCATTTTTTATATTTAATCACTATAAACACCCTCCTCGCCTTCTGAGCCTTTTACTTTGAAGAGAACTTCTCAGACTTCCTGTTTTGTCATGGCTGTCCTCTGCTGCATTGACAGGCTCGTCATGTCTATGGGGACGTCACGGGTCTGAGAGCTGTCTCTCCATCACAGAGACCTCTGCAGGTCACCAGACCTGGTCCACAGACAGGACTGACTGGGTCTCCTGACAGAAGCAGAGCAGGTCAGGTCAGATCTGGAACAGGACCTCTGCTCTTTGGAAAGAAATTTTAAAAAAGTGGGAAGTCTGACTGAAAGTCGATGCCAGACCAGGTCAGTGTATTTGTTGACACAACATTCATTTACCAGTGGCACTGAGGACTGGGATGACATTTAAAAACATCAGTTCCACATCATTCCTAAGTGGAAATAGTTTGGAAGTATTAATTACTCTAAAAACAAACTGGTGTCATGTTGTATGTGCTTATTTACACCCAGTCTTTCTGAAAAGACACTCCTGAGAAGTTTTTAACTTGCACAACCTGGTTATAAGGTGACAGTTCTGCATGACAAGATGGCACAAACACTAAGAAACATTCTTACTGCCACCTACTGCCCAAACTGCATCATTACATGAGCTGAACCCAACAATCTGAAACAAGAGCTCTGAGAGATGGGACAAAAAAAATAATAATGACAAAATAGGCCAAGGCAAATTAGATTCAAAACCATTTTTATTTTGTAACTGGGTTATCACTCAGACTTTACACAACAAATAATTTCTGAGTTTGACCCATTAAAACCAGAAGGAGCATCCAGAGACGGAGGAGTGAGGTGTTCTGGGAGAGTGAAATGTTTTAGTTTTGTACACTTCAGATCTGTACGTAGCTCTTTAACATTACACCTACTGTCTAAAGCTTTACAAAAAGAAATTGTTCTTCTGCTGCACCTTGTCTGCCTTTAGTTCCCCCAACTTGTCAGGCAGTTGCTCTTGGTGAAGGATTTGTTATACAAAAAGACAAAAATAATTAAAAAGACATAAAAAAAACACATTACAGAGCACTTGAATAACAACCAGGGAGAGAAATAAAAAGCGTGTGTAATTATTCCCCAACGAGCCTCATGGAGAACACATAAATCAATATGAGAACAGTTTTCTCCCTTACAAACACGGGCACGTCTACGTGCCTCGAAGTTCTGAAGTACTGACTGAATTCATGCCAAGGCTCAAAACACCGTCCCTCACTACAGCTGGTAATATTTAGTGCCGTCATCAGAGATGGACAGGTTTTATACACTACACGTGTTATTATAATGACCACATCAGTCCACTTTAGTTCTAATAATACATCAAATAAAAATAGGCTTCCTCATGACGAAGCTATTCAGGTTATCATAGAAACTGAGGACGAGACGATCTACTGACACACAGGTACGGTGCACAAGCGTTGCAGGCAGGAATGGAACAGAAATCGTTGGTTTTCAATAGTACAAAATGTTTTGTCAGAAGTTTCCCCTTCAGTTTACAACATCTGCATAAATCTGAGCAGAGGTCGTACCCACAAACACACGAGGTGTAAATTTAGCCCGAGATCGCACAACATTCAGTTCATCCAGAGTTCTCCGACCCTCGGCTGCAGATCAGCTGCTCTGCTTTGAGTCTTTCTAAAAGATTTAACAGCTCTAAGATAAGGCAGTGACAGACTGAGTAACTTTTTATTTTCATTGTACTGCAGGGTGTCGTCTTTCACCTGCTGTGGGATAATCTGACAATTTGTTCTTTTTTTTTTTCAACTTTATGGTTGTAATCCAAACATGTACTTTGTTAGGATCTGGACTGAAAATCCCCAGAACAGACAAAGTGAAACAAACTTTGTAAAAACTTTACAACCACTTGCAGGTCAGACATGCAGAACAAGCTACTTCACAAAAAAAGTCCAACTTAACAAAAAGTGCCAACAGTTTTAAATCTGCACATTACAACATTAAAATAAGAAAAATAATTTATATATTTATATATAGTCCTTTTTCTTACATTTATATTTCTCATAATAATCCAGTGCTTGTGCACCAATGCAATTCGAACTGCACACAAGTAGAGATTTATATATTTATCAGGCGATCCTTATAGGCAGAAACTGTACTTAATCACCCTGACTGGTTAAATAAAATGAGTAAAAAAATTAAATAAATCTCTTATGACTTAAAAATAAATCCTGTGGGTGTGATAAACATTTGATGAACAAAACAAGGAGCAGAGTCAAAGTGCACTCTAACCAATAAACACCACCGTGTCATTAAGAGCACTACAAATGAGAAGTTGAGCAGTGTTTTATTCTGGTTGGTGCTGGGAAACGCTCTACGTGAGGCTTGGACTGGCCCGGCCGCATCATACTTTGCTCTCTGTGGTGTTTGTCTGTATGAGGCTGTTGTGTGCTGCAGTGAGCAGGGTATTTGGTAAGTCTCCCTCCTCCAGTTTGCCTGTCTCATCAGCAAAAAACTTCCTGCAGTGGGAAAAAAGACACATTTTCAAATTAATCACGTTGAGGTCTGGGAAGCAAACAGTTCAGTTGAACACAGCCTCAATGACAGTTTGACCCAAATATGTAAGAAGACACCAGTTTCAGGAGTCTGCTTACATATTTCTTCACCACCTTGACAACAGTCAGATAAAATAAACAATGACGTACCCACAAACCAAACGGGCATTCCTAAACTCACACTAAATGTTTAGCCATTACGTATGTAATGGGTTTAGTCTAATGAGCTCTGTGATTTAATATCCCTGTTTATTTTGAACAGTTTCTAGCAGACGCCCGCAGCTCTTCTCTCCTGCAGCTCGGAGCGAGAAAACGCCAGCCGAGTCCCAGTTCTTTTCTCGGTGAGGATTTAGGGAACACTTAAAAGGTTTACAGCTCCAGCCCGAGACAAAGCATCCACTAATCAATACGAGCACATTTCAGACAGAGAAAGTGTCACGTTACTATTTAACTGCCTTGTGCACAGATGCTTGTTACAGCTTTATCCAGACATGACCGGACTGCTGAGCAAAGAGCCACAAAGCAGCTCTGCCTCAGGAGGATGAGAGGGAGAGCTGCAGGTTCACTGAAGAGCTTTTAGAAACGCAAATGCCTCCTAAAGCCAGTGATGCACATACATACAGCTGTCTGACTTCATCCTAACATCTGCATGTGCTGAAAGGACCAACATCTGAACAACGAAATAACAGCAGAGGAGGTTTTCTGCCAAGTTCAAATTTTCATAAGATGTTTTCTGTTAATACATTAATTGTGTTAATGAAAACACAGGAAATGAACAATCAGGTCCAGTTAATAAGGTTAAGAGAGAGATGTATTAAACTAGAATTATCTTTGATTAATAATTTATATAATACAGTAGTCCCTTGACACGTCGCGGTTTGACTTTCGTGGTTTTTCAAAATAAGTTTTCTCTGTTTCGCCAGTCTAAATGACTACATTACCCAGAAGGCAACGTTGCTTTCTGTTGGAGGGGAAGTTTTGATCCGATCCAAACAGTCCTTAGAGTATTCATAGTGACTTTGACGCTCAGTGGATGCAGAGAGGAGATCAGAACCAGAACTGAGCTGGACCAGAACCGAGCTGCGGAGCTGGTGAGTAAAAAGACATGACTACTGCTCATTTAGCTTAAAATGATAAACTGAGTGAATAAACTTTATCAAGTTATCTTGATCGACAAACTCTTGATAAATAAACTTTTGCATTGGTTTAGTTCATTTAAACTTATTAGTTGACTGAACTGTTGTTGCAACTCAGAAATCTGTCATTTGTACTTTGTGGATTTTCACTTATTGCTGTGGGGGGGTGGGTCTGGAACATAATCCCACGATAAACAAGGGACTACTGTATTGATAACTTTATTCAAATTGAACTACATACATTAGTTGTTTATGTTTACCCTAAATAACCTAAATCTAAACATGAACTAGTTCTTATCTTACATTTTCAATTTAAAACATCACCTCAAATTACAGGTTTTTCCAAATCTATTTAACTTGTTGTGATTCAGGTTTTATTTGAGTTTTCTAAAATTAGAACTTTTTCTTAAAAAAAAAAAAATCAAAGTAGTTTATTAAAAACTTCCATTTCTCAGCTGTTAAAAATCTAAACTTGTCAATTGCTGACTTTGCCCTAATGTCATGTTGTTGTTTTTGTTTGTTTTGTTAATGATTTTGTGAGTCTTAAGACTTTTAAAATGTGCGCATCGTTTTAGGCTTAACAGACCAAAAGTTGCACCACGTCATTTGAAAATTTAGTTCCAGCTTGTGACCGGCTGGAAGACTATCCAGTAAATCTACCAAACCAAAAACTGAGTTGAATCAAAGTTTGTGTGGCGTTTTAGAACATGTTTATGTTTTGATGTGCACGTCTGAAAACGTGCTCGGCTTTGTTCAGCTCCAACGTGTCTAAAGTTGTAAACCCACAACGAGCAAAACATGACAGCCATCAAATCACTTCTGTCTGCAGCATTCAACTAAAAACCATCCCATGTCATCACCACGGTTACAATATTTGATATTGTGTGGTCAATGGCAAGATGCGGTGGTGAATGAATGGGCGTACACGTTACACACACCCGCACACAAACACACACACAGATAAACCTCTAGAGGGAGCCGTACTCATCGTTGACAGGAGGAGCAGTCTTGACCAGAGTCTCTGAAGCCTCCACAACTGGGCCTGAGGGGGGGTGGTCTGCTTCGTCTCCACTGGGCCAGGAGGGGTCAGCAGGCGGGCTCTCTAAGCTAATCAGGTCTGACGGGGGCCTGGAGGGTCTTCCCGTTCCATTTGTGAGCTCTAACTCTAACTCTGTATGTTTGAGCTCTGCGTTCGGAGCTGTTCGGTCATACAGGTTTGACGCTGGCGTGAGGAGATCATTGGGGACTGCAGAGGCAATGTGAGTGATGGGTAAAGGTGGGCAAACATCTGCAACTAGAGAGGGGGGGTGTTCAGCATCTGGATCCTGAGCAGCACTGGTGATTTGTGAGCTCGCAGCAGGTTTTGTCGTGGATGTGCTGTCTACAGTTGACTCAGTAGGATTGTTGGTGTCGAAGGCGGTAAAGCTACATGAATCTAGAGCATCTGGTTTAAACTCTGGGTCTGGTTTTGGGGGGGCAGTGCTTGCTGGAGGGGGGGCAGTTTGTGCTGGTGTGTCTGTGTTTAGGACTGCAGTGTTTGGTTGAGCGGTGGGCTTAGTGACTGGGGGGCTTGGAGCAGGTCTCTTGGTATCTGGAGTGGTTGGGGAAGATGTAGAAGACAGAGTGAGGGGGGAGACGGGGGGGCTACTTTTCGCATTCAGTGCAGCAAGTTTAGGAGAGTGTCTGCGCTTCGGTGGTATTGGTGTTCCAGATTTTTGAGGTTTGGGCTGTTCAGGGCTACGAGGAGGATCCTGCTCCTCTAAGGTGCTACTTCGTCTTTCTTCAAGTAAGGGGGCAATTTTAGCCTCTACAGCAGTCGAGGAGATCTCCGGGGTTGGAGGGGCCGTGTTCGATTCTGGGGTGGGGGCCGGAGCAGCTAGAGGGGTGGGTGAGGGTTCATTGGCCAGAGTGGACAGGCTGCAAGTGAGGGTAGTGGTCTCACTAGAGGGGCTTTCCTGAGCAGGGTCGTTTGTTGCGGTGGCTGTGTCAGAGTTGGTGGCTACGGAGGAGGGGGTGTCCAGTGCCAGAGAAGCCACCAGCCTGAGAGAGCAGGGAGAGAACAGAGACACACAGACTAGACACCAGGGTGACTGTGACAGAGGAAGGGTGGCCCGGACGAGAGCATGCAGAGGGATTAGTTGGCTTTAGAAATTCACACAAACAGACACAGCAACTGAAAAACAGCAGCTATTAAAGCCTAGTGAGAAAAGAAAGAAAAGAAAGGGCATCATGCTGTGAGTGAACATTAAAGGATACATCCCATACACACACCAACATGGAGTACACGGACTAGGAAAACTAATGTACTAAAAAGGCACCAGCCTCCCTACACAGAACTACAGAACCACATAGGACCATCGATAAGGGTTAAACAGTACCAGTGACGATCTCATACTGTACAATCGTAATTTTTTTTCAGACATGGCTCACTGAGCGTGTCCAATGGCTTAATGAATCGACCGCACTTAGGAGGAATGAAGCCTTTGTGTCTTTGACTGGTATTGCTTCAACCTTCTTATAATGAGACAGAAAATCTCCAAAGCTGAAGAAGAAACACAAAATACTGTAATTCCTCTGATGGGAATAAAAAACAGAAAAGCAACAGAATCATTTGGACTCCACTCAAGAATGGTATAAACTTTTAACAAGAACCAAAAAAGTACTGGTCAAATTGTCATTTTAAATAAAATTATTCTTTAAAGTGGAGTGCAATGTACAACAGCTAAAAAGACTTGAGCATTAAAGGGCTGTGCGCCATATTTTTTCAGCTTGTACTCACTCTGGCTTTGTGAGAGGTGTGGTTTCGTTTGGTTCTATGGGTCCGGCTGCGTTATGATTGGCTGTGCACTCGTCTTCTGTCCTGACTTCCACTATCGGCTCTTTGGACTCATCTTTCCTGCAAGATAAAGAACAGTGAAGGTAATGTTTCAGTTGATTACATCATAGTTGCCATTTTGTTGGCTCAAGACTTGAAAAGAGGCGATGGGAGAGCATTAAACAGTGTTCAGTATGAAATATTGTGAAGGGGTGAGCAAACCTCTTGTGACTTCAATCACAATAAAGAATGATTTTATTCCATAACAGACACACATAATTTTATATAGAAACTGTTTTCTGTTTTATTTTTCCAGTAAGAAAAACAAAAAAGATTTAAGCACATTTTAATTGGAACATTGCCAAATTATGTCAAGGTATACTCAGACTGAACTTAATCTAATAATTTACCCCAGAGTTGATGGTAGAAGCATTTATTTTTCCACCAAGTCATTTAATCTAGTCTTAATAGGAAAAAAATACATTTAATAAAATGCCAAAGTTCAAGTTTTTGGATTTAATAAAACAGTTACATCTTATTTTTGACACAAAGTGTATAAACTAAATGCCTGGCAAAAGGAAGTGGAAAACTCTAACCTAGTTTTATTCTGTTTACTTGAAACACTTGAAATGTGCCGTATATCTAAATGAAACCTTAGATACTCACACAAAGGCTGCTTTGCCCTCCTCCAAGCTGTGCCCTTTTGTCCCCGTGCCTGATTTGCCACAGAGGCACATGATGAGGCCACATTTGTTGACAAAGTAACAAGTGACATCCACAGCCAGCAGCAGGAGTACAAACCCCACAACAAGGATCCCCGCCCACAGCATGGTGCCCATGGAGAGCGCTCCTTCATCACCTAAATCTGCTAAACAAGAAACAGAAATGAGAGCGTGCCAAACAACCTTTATAAAAACAAGCCCAAAATAACTAAATAAAGGCTATTGTACTACTGTAACCACAAATAAAACTTTAAAAAAGAACTTACCTTTAACAAAGAGACTACACTTTGGTTGTTCAGCCTGATTTTTTATGCTGTGTCTGCAGGTGTAGACTTGTGTTCAAACTTTCATTTACTGGTCACTATGAGGCATTTATCTTCTTTTTCAACGTCTAAGACAAACATTTAAAAGCTCATCTATGTTCAAACCTTTTATTTGGTATTAGAAAAATGAGCAGATCAAAGTTTACAGTGTGTTGCTGGTTACAAGCTGGATATTTTGTTGACAGAATGTCATTTCCCAGATGTTACAAAAGGTATACTGTATATGAAATGAAATTGATTAGAGCAGAATACTAATTGTCTGCTAAATTCTAAAAGCTAATTATAAATGTTATAAATATTTACGTCAATCGGCCAGAACAATATGACTACTAGCATCACACTAGTCCTACACTTCATGTGTTCAGAGTGGGCTTCCATATGTTTTGTATTGTAGGTGAGTAAAGTGGCCAAGGCTTTGTGGCCACTTACAGATTGTTCACATGCAGATTACAACAAAGAATTACGCGTTTTTAGAACAAAAAAGAAAAAAAAAAAAAAAACTAATGTAAAGTCTAGTTTGATGTATTTCTTTGTTTCCAGTTTGATATAATTGTTTATTATCTTTAAAAAAAGCATTACAAATGGCAAAAAGTGCATCAGTTTTTGAAATCAATATTTTACTGTCCCAACCATTTTTCCATTACGTTTGATATTATTGTCAAGCTTCTTGACCAAACATCAAATATAACAAAATATCATGAAGTATCTCAATTTAAACGTTATATTGTCATAATAACCACTGTCAGGTCCAGAAGGTCTCATTTAATGGATCTGATGTATTTTTGCCATTCAAGGATAAAACATGTCAACGTTTGTTGAAAGCCTAACAGTTATACAGCACACACACACACACGGGCATAGTATAAATACACATACACAAAAAATGGTTCAGTCGTGTCATCTGGGCAGTTTCTTTTTGCAGAGAAAGGTTTCGTCTTTCAGCCAAAATACTTCTACAGTTTGAGGCCTGCCACTAACAACTGTCTTATAAATAGCACCTTATTGACATGTTTCAAACCAGTCTGCTGTGAAATTCCAGAAACTGGCTTTACACATTTAAAATGAAGGACCATCTGTCCAAAGCAATCAACAATCGGTGCA
>JARVGV010001299.1:28521394-28533770 GCA_031762435.1 Hypsolebias longignatus | reverse complement strand
ACTGTTTACCAAGTTCAGCTTCCCAAACTGAAGACAAATCGCTCAAATCTTGATTTAAATAGGTAAATTAGTGGCTTGTCCATCATTGAATTGTACAGGGGGCGTTCCAGCTGACTCCTGTTCATACGTCACAGATATCTACGCTGAAATAGCCGGATTTTCCGTGAAAAAAAACAGCGCCACATTCAAAATGACTTTGGATGACATTTTAATATATTTATGTTTGTTTGCCAAAACGAACATAGTTCAATGATACAAGATATACATGTTGTGCCATTTTATGCAAAGTTCAAACATCAAGTCAGTGGACCTTTAATTTCTAAGCTAAGTATTTAATTTGCTAACTAAATATTTAGCTCTGGCCTAAATATTTTTCAAACTAAACATTTAATTTCCAAAATAAATATTTGATTTACTATCTAAATATTTAACTTGCAAGTTAACTGTTTGGTTTGTAAACTAGATATTTAGTGTGGAACTAAATATTTAGCTTGCTAACTAAATATTTAACTTGCAAGTATTTAGTTTGTAAAGTAAATATTTAGCTTGTAAATCAAATATTTAGTTTGGAACTATGAAATTTATAAATGTATATAAATTTATAACATGGTGAAAATATGACTTTGAAGAAAAAAAAAGCAAAAACTTTTTTTTTTTCCTAATGAAAAGCTAAATAAACCAAAATATTGCTGGTTTTGACTGTGTAGCTTTACAAATGACACCCCAGGGCTGGTAGCAGTGAACATGAAAAAAATAAAAATAAATAAAGACCTAGAAAAACTCAATTTTCTGATTTGCAATCCTCTTTCATATTTCAAATTAATGAGGACTATTTATGGAAACAACTGGTCTAAAAATACACAAATGCAACAAAAGTAAAAATAACTGCTGCAACCTAATATTAGATCTCTCACTTACAACATAGCTGGGCTGATGATCAATGACACAGTTTGTAAGAGCACACCTAAAACTTAAAACATGAACATGAATGAGTTCAGGCTTTGTACATTTCACTCAGGCTGTTTGAAACGACAGATTTTTCACACCAATTTCCTCACATATGTAGAACACATATTTGATAGTGAAGCATGTTGGAGAAAAAGGCCCTTTCTTTAGCCAATTTTCACATTCTTTCAGGAACAGAGCTTGGTCTGATACTCAGCTGCAGCACAGGCAAATTTCAACATCTTTAGTCCAAGATGTCAGAATTATAAACCACATTAAAATGTATGAAATTCACTTGGAAAAATAATTAAACTTTAACAGGTGACACAGAAATCTGGAGAAGTGAATGGAAAGACAAACACACAACTCTAAAAAATAAATCTCTGAAGATGATTAAACTACATAGGAATAAAATAGAATGTTGAGAATAAAACAATCAAAAGTCTCAGATAAGAAACAGGTGAAGGGAAAAATAGCACAAGTGAAATGTAGTGAACAAAATGTCAGGTTGCAGATGTAAAACAAAGAGACTGGTCTGATATTCAACTGCATCACTCTGAGCATTTCCACTCTCACTGACCCCTATTTGATCAAGAATTTTGATCTGCATCCATTCAGAATTGAATTAGACTTCCCTGACATGGTGATGGATGGGTGCAGGAAAAAGCCATGCATTTAGAATACCTTGTGTTGCTCAGGCCGAGTCCATGATGCCTGTAGAGGACAAAAAGACAACAGACAGAGCAAAGTAATTCTTAGAAAATAATCCTCCATCCACTCAAAGCTGGGATGCTGCACATGGCATGGAAAAAAAAAAGTCCTCCCTAAGTTCCTGATTTGAATGTTTAGATTTGCTCAATACTGCAGCTACAGTTGGAGTTATGGTACTATGTCCTTTATGTGACAATCTTTTCTTTTATAGGTACATTTTGATGAATTCTTGAGTTAACTGCACTGTGCACCAAAACAAGGAAAGTATATTGGCATTGTGATTGCAGAAATTCTTACAGATAAGAGGGTTATTGGTTTATCAGGAAGAAGTGATTCTATTACACTGCAACAACAGAGCTAGGCCAGTCTTCTATGATAAAAGCAGTGCAGCAATTATCGACTCGCTATCCATTTTATTCTCCTGCTGCTGTCTTTATTTGATAAAAAGCCTTTTCTGCACCAAGACACACCAGTTAGTATCCAAGTCAATCAAGACTCTGAAGAACCTTTTCTGTGTTTTTTTTTTTTTTTAATTTTTTTTTTTAAGTAAAGACAGGCTGAAATAGATAATTATGTCTCAACTTTTTGTAGAGCAGATGCAAAGCACATAATTGTATACAGTATTTGTGTACAAGTAATAACTCAGTAAGTTTATTTTCCCTGAACAAAACCTGCTCTGTTGTCTGAGTTTCATTTTTACCCAACAATGGTCTGGCTTTTATCGTATTGTGAGTCTGAAATTGACAAAGATCTTTCTGTAGCAATAATTACAGCTCAGACAAGAGTAAAACATTTAGGCTGTAAAATGATCGTTCTTGTGTTGTACACTATATAAAACAAACCATGGCTGAGTTGTTGAATTTTTTTAACTACCTGTCCACATCATGTTGTGTTCTTGTTCAGGCATTAAAATAATACAATTCAGAACTTTAGGTAGATTTTATTTTTTTATGAATCAAAACTAAATCTATAATCAAACACAAAAATATGTTTGATTTGAAGCTAGCATAATATCATAGTTGAACATGACATCATGAACTACTGAGGAACTAAAACCACAGATATAAATATATAAATAAAAGATGATCAACATCATCATGCTGGGATAAACTCTCCAGTTCATCCAACTTCAGACAGAAGTACATTCCATCATGGCAGATAAAAATCTCTGGACAACACTGGTGAAGATAACATGCTATATCCAATTAAATCACACAACACTGAATAACGCCACGAGACAGGAAGCTTTTTGGACAGCATGCTCTGTGGTGATGCTGACGAGAAAATGTTAAGCATTTCAATGAGATGTGATGGTCTATAAAGAGAAAATTGAAGTGCAACAAGCAAAGTGATGGACAGCCACTATATCAGGTGCTACGGCAAGAAAATGTAAAAGTGAATGAAATCGATCTACGGGAATAATTATAGGGCAAAGCAATAAATCAAACCATAAAAATTCACATCTAAAACCTCTCATACATTATAATATCTCAACAGAAAGCTGTACAAAAGCTAAATATTCCTTTATTTTTGAAATAAGAATCAAAGTTAAGCACATATTAGAAGTGTTTCATGCAAAGAAGGTTGTAGATCATTAAACGTAGCAGTTGGCTGCATGTCATCATAATGCTGTGAATGAGCAGGCTCCCAATTAAAACAAGCAGCCCAACAATGTGGAACGTCACAACCTCATCCACAAACACAGCGCTGCGTCGGCTGTAAGTGAGCTGACAAGTATTGCTGTCATATCTGTGACAGGTGTTTGCTTGAGACAAAAGGACAACGAACAACCGCAGATGTGAGCTTGCAAAACAGAGGACACCCAAACGCTTATTCAAGCAAACACACGGAGCAATGTGTTTCTGACACCCATGAGATTTGTCTTTTTTCAGGCTTATTGTTCTTCTGTTCCACAGACAATAATCCACTCTCTTTGTTCCAATCTAAATTATAATGTCAGCATGAAGGAGCCAATGCAGAGAAAAAAGAGACTTACTAATACTAATACACTAAAAGCTTTAACAGAACGGGGGTGGGGGGTGTTTTATTAGCTGCATGTCAGACTGTCCTGTGCCATGAACTGCTGAGCCTTGGACCCTTTTCCACTGCATCACAGAAATTTGACAAGTGTTAGACATCCTCATAGCCCAGTACTGCCCTAGCAAGAGTGCTGCTACTGAGTAGCTTTTTGTGTTTACAGAAACAATATTCTTTCTGCACCAACAAACAAGACTGCACACCTCTGCTTTCAAACACATCGCCCCAATCACTGCCACACAACATTAATTGCAATTTTTTAAGCATCTCATTACTGATATAACAATCACTAATTTTCTCTCTTGAGTCTGTAACTTGCAGTCTAACTGGAAATATGCATTTTATACAAAGCTGGAATTAAAATGGATTTCTGGCTTTTAACTGATATAAAAAATAAAAAAAAGCACAACACACTGGAGACATAAAATCCTGTTAACCAATTTACCATTATTGCACTTTTAAGTTTGATTAAAAAAGAAACATTTTGCAACACCCTTACTTTGTATTACTCTGTATATGTCCAAATAATTGCAGCTTGAAGCGTCTGCATCAAGGAGAATGTTTAATAAGTATTCAAATTGGCAAAACATTCATTATGAAGATAATGTACAAAGCATGGATAAATACTTAATTTACATATTCAGTTATTAAACAGACACACTTATCTAAAAACAACTCGGAGGAAATGCTTTCAAAGGACTGAGTGAACCAAAAAACACATGTAAAATCATGAAAGTTTTTGAATTAAACGTTTAAACACTTAACTTTGATAGCTGTAGAAACACAAACAAAACTAACCCCAGATGAGCACAAATTTAAATTTGAAATGTAACGCCAAGCAAACACATTCTCATAAGTCATCTTTTTAAAACAAAGTCCTTTTATTTTATTTCTTTCAGTGAGCAGTAATCCTCGATCCTCACACAGTGCTGCTCTTTAAATGGTTGAGGGGTAATGCTTTTATCAGCCTACAGCTGAGCAGGTTACTGAAAATGAATTGATTTCTCCTATTTTAATGTTTAAACTCCATAAGACCAAAGAAAATCCAGACATAGAACCTAATTAGAGCTTCAACATAAGTTGGATTTTTATTCACGAGCAAAGAAAATCTGGAGCATCTTCCTTAATGGGGCATAAAATAGAAATGCAGCTTCATTCCATGACATTGCCTGACTTTAAGGAAATGCAATACAATACAACTTTATAAAAAAAATAGGTGGTGTTGTGTCATTACAATGTTGATATGAACCACACTGTCCATGATTTAAATTCATTTGGAAAGGTGGCCTGAAACAAATCTAGTCAAAGAACAGTAAAATATAACAAAATGAAAATAGGGAGCACTTTGGAATTACTTTTATTTCAGAAAATACCTGGAATAATATTGAAAATATGCAAAAATACCAGTTAGTCATGTGGGTTTAGTGTGCTCAGACAGGAAAACAGTCATGCCAGGTTGTTTCCATATACCAGTAACCTAATGCATCTAATACAAATCAAGTCTTTCTCAAAAGAGGTAAAACCCTCCTCTACCTCCTTTACTAATGAGAACTTTTTGCAAATTTTACCATTTCACATTGTTTTGATTCACATCTTGTGGGTGTGAATCAAAATTTCTGCCAAGTACACTGACAAATCTGATTTGCATTTATTTTTATTTTTTTTTATAAATGCATTTACCACATAGACACAAGATCATACCAGTAAAATGAGTTTTGTTAATTAGTCATCAGTCACAACAAATGTTGCTCATCAAGTACGTACACATCTAAACCTGCATTTTTGATGGTTTGGTTTTTGAATCCCCTTCACACTCAAAGCTTGTATTATATTTAATTTATTGAGCAGTCACCCATGACAGCAAGTGCAAAATGGATAATACTGTACATGAATCATGCAATCCTTATGAGCATGCACCATCAAGACCAGGACTGGATGAGTTAGAGAAAGAAGTGCATTCAGCTCAGCTGCCAAAGCAGGAATCAGACCGTCTGAACACAAATATTTTAGCTGCAGCTGTGGTCAAAATTTGTCATAAATAATTACAAAATAAATAAAATAAAAAATTGTGCAAATCCTTACAGATTTTTCAAAACATCATCATTGTCAATGACAGCCAAACTGAAAATACCTTTAATGGACCTCTGACCCAACCAGCCCTGATCTTGTTGGTGCATGCATTTAACGATCACATGATTTACTGGTATATATTGTTTCCACTTCACAAAGTAAATAAACTTTAATATGAGATTTAAAAGCACATGATGTACAATAATTCTGTACAACAATGATGAAATGGCTTTATAACTAAAATGCCACTGTACACATAAATGCCAGATAAAGTGCATCCAAATTAACAGTCTCAACCTCAAGTTCTGTTTTATAAATACAATTATTTTTATGATATAGTAGTTTTCCATAAAATATATTTTTTTCTATTGTTAACACACTCATGCACCAGAATTGATAGCATCTGACCGACTAAAAACCCAACAAAACTGAAAACACATTCAAATGAACTGTTAATTAATTCTGGTTATTAATCAGCATCACACATCTCACAGCACAGATCTGTGCTAGTTTTCTGACCAGTAAGAAAAGCTCACCTCAGTATGTTAATGGAAACATGCTTTTTGGCACATTCCTATTTTTTTTTCCTATTCATCATGTTCACCTTTAATAATTGCTAAGCTAATACATTTTCACAATCATCCCAGACAATATACAGCTGTTGTGGTGATTACAAGTTGTATGTCGGACAGACATACAAACAAAGCATGTAAACAATTAGCAGCCCTTTCTCTTGTGTACTCAACAAATGCTCACCACATTTTGCTGGTAATCAAAGCTATGAAGGGAAATCCAAACAATTAGCATAAATGTGAATCTGCATGGCTGCTAATCATTTTTAGGACAGCTGTGAAGAGCTGGCACAGATCACTAAGCATACAGTACACTACAGCACAAATCACACTGCCACCACTGTAAACCTGACATGTGCAATGTGACATAGTTCAACACACACACACACACAATATGGTGCAAAAAATTAAAATAACGGATCGTGCATACTGTCGGGTCTAGCATTTATTTATTATAATAAAATAAATAAATAAAAAACAACACTGTGTGACATGGCCAGCCCAGCAGTTGCTGAACTGCTCTTCACAAGAACAGAACAACCTTCCAGGAAGGTTTTATTTATTTTTTTAATGATATGAAGGTGAGATGTGAAGCTTTGAATTAGATTTTTCACCAGTAATGAGTCTCTCCTCATCCATTACAGCTTCAAGACCAAAAAACAAACCAAACTGGAAGTGACAGCAGAGGAAGTCGAGGCACACCAGCTGGCAGATGTGTTCTATACACAGGCTTCTCGTGGGAACTTGACATTGGATAATAGAACTGAGGTGTAGACTGTTACTCTGCAGCGCATCCATGTGTGCCAGAGTGGCTAGCCACAGAAGGTAAGCCGACTTACAAAGGAAATGGAGAAAAAAAAGGCTAGTCGTGAAGTGCGTCATATGGTGGAAGTGTGTTTTGCACTTCTGAGTGATGCTCCAATCAAAGTGTATTTTTTAAATATCTAACAGACAGGTGGCCATGAAATGTCCCATTTGCATGAAGTCGGCTTAAATTCATATCAGTTGAAATGGGTTTTAAGTGGCCAGTTTGTTTCGCTTTATACCCCAGGCCACACCAATTTTTAGTAACAGCTTTTTAAATTTTTTTTACTTATTATTTTGTCAGCAGAGGCATACAGCTCTGATACTTAAAAGATAAACTTTAAGTGGAGCGCCTTTAACCTCAAGTTGTATGCAGCACTGGCACCATTGTCAGACAGTCTACAGTAACATGGAGATGAGACACACTGAGCTGTGCTTGAACGGTAACCTCATGCTGCGATGGAAAGTTTGAAATGATCAGGCAAAAGCAACACAGAAATGATGTTTCCCTTTTATTGTGTCATTAACCAAACTTTCATTTGATCTTGTAAGAAAGGTATTTTCTATTACAAGATCAGAGAAGTTTTTAAACTATATTTGGAAATCATGCAGTGGTCAAATCAATTTCATGAGCCCTGATGTGATCACTCCTTGGGGTTTTCAAGAAGCAGCTGGGGAATTTTCAACAAAGGACAAATTTGATTTCAGTGGGACTTTTTGTGGTATCTGAAGACAAATTTTACACACTACTCCAGGACATTTCTGTGCCACGTGGATTTCATACCTGATAGATCCTGTTTAGATGTACCTGTGGGGAGAAAATGTAGCGTATGTAATGGACTGGATCCAGAAATTCTCTGTGAACTGATGTTTACCTCTAAAGCATAACCCACTTTTTTCCTTCTCAGCTGCAAAGAGACACCAATACCTTGAAGAAACGAGCCGTGTGGACAACAGATGCATGAGAATACCGGTCAGGTATCCTTTTTTAATGATTTAGATGTGTAATGATGTAGATTATAAAGGGAACATCCAAGACATTAAAGATGTAATGGAAGATTAAAAACTGTCTCTCAAACACAAACAAACTTAAAATAAAGCAACAATATAAGTGATAATATAGCACCTAAAAAAAAACATTTTCAATCAAATGGCATAAACAGATTATTATAAAGGTGAATGAAAATCCTAGACAAACACTTGTTAATTCAAGTGTTCATTCTAGCACATATAAAAAGAAGCAAACTTCATCAGTCCTAATTTATACAATCATTTTGTAAAATAAAAAGTTGTTTCTGAATAGGATTCTTTTTAACATCAAAGAAACTCAAGTGGCATCAATGAATTCAATTGAACCTGACAAGTTTCACCTAACTGATAACGAGATCCACTAGATCATCTCAAAACAACAGCTAAGGCGGTGTAAATAATCAATGGCAAATAAAGCTTGTTGGAGGCACTTTGCAGTGAAGTTCTCCACCTGCGCCAAATCAATATATCATTTGAAAGTAGGTTAAAGGTATTTACTTTGTCTCCTCAAAACACCTGTGGCTTGCAGGTTTGTGTTCCTCCCTGGTGGTTACTGCTAAACATGTCCCAATTTCACATACAAATGCATCACAAAACATGCATACTCAAGTAAGTAAATCAACAAGAAATCAACGTCTTTCTATTCTGTTAAGGTATGAAACGTGAGATATACTTAAGAAAACCATGCTGAAACTTTAGAAATGTTTAAAATGTGAAAGTATCACATACAGTCTGGGAATTTTTTATTTTTTTTATTTTTTTTATTTTTTAGGATTAGATTCTGTACTATTAAAAGTGATAAATTGACACCATTGTATTTTTCCAAGTGTTTTTTTTTAATTTATTTATTCATTTTTTGATCATGTAGTAGTTGTCTAAAGCGATGCACGTCTTACATAAAGTAAATCCATTTGTTTTATTTCATGAGGTGGAACATCTGCAGGATGCTGGTTCTTTAAATATATTTTAGAGCATTAGATTTGAAGTTATTTAGAGAATATTAAAGTAACCTATTCTTTCTTTACAACTTTACCTGCTCGCCCTCGGTGAAGGTGTGCTCCCCGTAGCTCCAGCTAATGGTAGGCGTTGGATCTCCTGTTGCCTCACATGTCAGAGTTATCTGCTCCCCCATCTCTGACGTGGTCTGGTTTACAATGTATGTAATCTTGGGTTTAACTGTAAAACACAAACCTGATGATTACATATCTACTTATGCTAAACAAAAGTTGGCTGATGTTTTGGCAGAACATGCAAACTGAGTTCAAAGGTAGATGAGGATCAGTTGTTAAGAGGTTAAAGGTTTTTTTATTATTGAAAAATGTTTTCAACTTTACCACTGGTAGCAGTTTTGATCACCATGGTGAATATAAATGTAATTAACATACCACTTTACGCTATCTCAAAGGATGGCATCTTCATTATAGTCCACATTTGAGGTAACTGTCATGCGTTAACCTTAAAGCACAGCAGAGTGCAACACTGCTGACACGAGCAAAGCAAAGCAAACTGAAGTGCTACTTCAGAGGCTTGTGGGTGACTGTTAGTGACTGCTCTCATCATTTTTTATTCCACTCAATGAACGGTGAATGCATGGATAAGACAATGCATGGTAACAAATTCAATAGTGAGTTTATTGTATGAAAGTGGTGAGGCCTTGGACAACACCAATACAGTACATTTTGCAGTGACCTTGCAAGTACTACAGTTCTTAAATGTTCTGCATTTAAATGTGTTCAGCAACAGCAATTTGTGCTTTACTGATCTAAATGCAGCCCTTTGCAGAAATTAGACTCTTACTTTAAAACTATATTTCATGAGAACTTGGAGATTTTTCTGTTTGTCAACTCTTGGATTGCTCCTTCTATCTAAATACTCTAATACCATAAGATATATTCTAGGGATATTTATCACACAAACTAAATTACTCATTTTTACTGCAAACTGCAATGTTCAAGAGAAAAAGAGAAAACACACAACACAGATGAAACTGGTGTTCTTTTTTCAATGTTACTTTTTGATTGCAGTTTAAGTAACTCAAATGACAAATGTGCAAAGACTAACATGTGCCATCAAGTTTATTAATAAGTAATAATGAATGTATTCTGTTATAAAATATAAATATCCAGTCAAAAACTGTGATGGTGGACACCTTACACCAAAGAACTCAGAATTGGCTAAATGTAAATAATGATTCTGAAAATACACATTTCGGAATTTTATATCCAGAGGTGGAACTGAACAAAAAATAAATAAATAAAATAAATAAATAAATAAACAAATAAATAAATAAGCACAAGATTGAAGCATTTTACAAATAAGGCAAGCATAATTCTGTGAAAATTATAAAATCTCATGAAAACAATGAGCTACACAATAGGTTTTGACTGCTGTCTTGAATCATTTTGTGATAATTGTTTGCTTTGAAGAAATTGCAAAGGGCACCTCTTCATATTAGAGAAACAAATTGCTCCAACTAACACACTAGAAATTTAACTGACATAATGACATGAACTCATATTATGATTTGAACTGAAAATATATTTATTGTGACTAAAACTAAATGCCAAGAAGAACATAATAATGGGGGTGGGGGTGGGGGTATAAATCTGCTGAGCTGATCCTTGTTTACGTGTTCTGTGAAATTTTCAGCAACAACCCACACCAGAACAACACTTTATTCTTGTCTGTCTTAAAACGGACACAAAACCTTACTATTGTTCTTCCTCCACATACATGCTCAAATATATCATTCCCACTCACTTGGATCATTTTACTGTTTCATTGTCACTAGTTCATGTGTGTACAGTATATAACAATTTGTCTTACCAAACACTCTCAGGCTGAGCTCTTTTTCACTTTCTCCAGCCTTGTTCTTGGCAATGCAGGTGTACTCTCCTTCATCCAGTTTGGAAACATCCATTATTGTCATTTCTGAGCCATCATCATTAAAACCATACTTCTCTTCATCCTCAAGTTTGACCCCATTTCTGTCAACAGGACAGATATCAAACTCTACATTAGTCAGTCCAAGCTGTTGTCAAACACCACTTTACAACTATTTTGCTTAAAATTAGAATACGTTTGTTAAAATAAAACTGAAGCAGTTCCTAGAATTCTAGAGGAAAAGTAAGAAAGGCCAAAAGATTGAGTAGAAATGCAGCATTAAAAGAAGATGTGAATGCTGAAACTTTTAAAGAAAACTGTTTTTATTTTTATTTTTTTGTGAAGCAGTGAGCGTTACTTTGCAACTATTAAAAAAATATTTACAAATACTTTGTGTGAATCATATTTTAGCATTTAAAAAGTTATGGTCAGTGAGTACTAATGAAAAACAGCAACAATTTAGCATCTGAAAGATACAGAAACAGTTTATGATGCTCCAGAATGGAATGCATGTATAAATACCATGTGCCACATCTGTGTATAAAAGTATAAAGTGCAAAATATAGACAGGAGATTCTCTGAATTTATGATCATAATAGTGACTTTCCTTCCAGTCCTGTTTTTTAGACTGCTGCCAGTGTGGACTGCTAAAAACTGGATGGAACAAAAAGGTGAGAGGTTCACATATATAAATATTTTTTTATGTCATGTCAACATGTTTCAACTAGTTCTGTCACTTCTTTTGGCTTGATTTGTTTCACAGTTAGAAACTAACTTGGTAAGACCAGTCTTCCCTATAGGTTTATGGAATGTGCTCAAGGTAACTGAACATGATTTTTGCACTTTAGTTTTTTTTTTTTTTTTTTATTTTTTTTTTTACTGTATTTTATTTATTTTAATTTTTTTTGGAAGCATAGTGCAGTTAATGTAGTTGTCTCAAAGCCACTTGTGTACTTGTAATTGTCTCAGTTAATCTGCCACTCCCTCAGTAAGTTCTGTTCAAATCCATGCTTTGAATTCAATAGGCCATGTTACCAAGTATCAATTATTAAATGTCTCCATCTTCTACTGCCCAACCTTGACCCAACCTCCATGCAGGTGGTGGGTCCATGTGGAGGTGACTTCCTGTTATTTCTTCAGGCTTGACCCAGCCAAGTCCTAGGAGTCCAGGACTGACCATCAAGGTGCTTGGCAATGAGCTCCCCACAGGCCTTGCTCCAAGGAGGTGCCCTGGTTTCCTTTTTCCAGGAGATGTTTCCTGATGCCACTGTTATTTTTTTAATCAGTCTTAAATCATTCTTAGTTTGGGGGGGGGGGGGGGGGGG
>JARVGV010001299.1:28397211-28419276 GCA_031762435.1 Hypsolebias longignatus | reverse complement strand
TCCCCCACGGTAACCGAGGGACTACTGTACCCAGAGACAACCCACGCATACACGGCCAGCACATGCAAACTTCACGCAGAAAGGCCCCCGGCCGGGATTTGAACCGGCGACCTGCTCGCGGAGACGCAGCAGCTCTTTCAACTGTGCCACCGTGCCGCCGGTGTTTCACTAATAGTACAGATAAATGCACAGAGCAACAACGTCTTTGTTCTACCTTCACCTTTGGTGGCGGCCAATGGTAAAGTTGTGGGATTAAACAAAAAAAAATGTCAACTGGTTCCCAGACAGCGCGAGGAGCCGCCGCCACTGAAGTGATCAAACTGAAAGAGCTGCCTCGGCTCAGCGCTCCGTCATGAAACAACGCGACTCCTAGTTACAGCAGATGATCTGTTTAGCAGCATTTCTCTCCCCCGTGTCTCCCGAGGCTCTGCTTGTTGTAGCGCATCAGATGGTTGAATTTCAGAGGGTTCAATGATCCCACTTATTGCCAGTTTAAAGCCATTCGTCAAGTCTGAGTGATGGTGAAGTGGATCAATACGAGCTGTCATGACGCCTCGAGGCGCTGCTGAAGGACAGGATCTCAGAGAAACAAAAGGAAACACGCAGCTGTTACACATCTTTTGGTTGCCAGTTGGCATCTGACCCGATGAGTGATCGACGGCGTTCTTCTCTGGATGCCTATGGTGGTGTTTGGCTTTGAAACAGATAATGCTGAAATCTGCTCACAGTTTGCTGCTCTGCCCTCAATTTGTGTTTGTCTGTTTGTATTCTGGTGGGTGGTTGGCTTTTTTCTTTCTTCTTTTTCCTTTGGTATTTTGCAAGTGCTGATTTCCCTGTTCTCTGATCGTCCTGTGGCAGAGCTGAATGTTGGTGCCTGCAGGATGCTCATCTTTACATTTTCATGCATATTTCAGATGCCCAATAAAAACAAGCAGCGAGCCGGTAGTTGAATTTAGAAACTGACATACGTACAGTATAACGCTCTACTATGAAGCTTAAAATTTGATGTTATGAAAGTTTAAATCACTTCATTTGTCTGGATTTCTTGACGTCTTGTTGTACCACTCAAGATAGACTTTTAGAATTAAATTTATGTCTGCAGGATAGTGTAATGAACTCCTAGTGGAGTTCCTCAGGGTAAAAATAAATACTATAAGACCAATTAAATTTCAATTCGGTTCAATTCAGTTCAGTTTATTTATATAGCGCCAAGTCACAACAGAAGTCATCTCAGGGCACTGTCAGATATTCTTTGCTTATTTGATCTGTCATAAGTGAGGTAATTCCAACAGCAGAGAGAAGGCATATAAACACAAAATCCTCAAAAATAAAATAAGTTAACATAAAATAAAATAACAGACTCATTTCTTAATGTTACACTTTTACCCCTTGCTCCCCAACAATAATGCTGATCCTTTAAAGCTGGGTTTCAGGGGAAAGTTTGTGAACAGTTAATATCTCACCTGTTGTAGATACCTATTGAAATGACCTCATCAGGCAGAAGGTTGAGGAGCATTAAGTGCAGAACAACTAGACTGAGGAACAGCTTCTACCTTGAAGCTGTTAGACTCATAAATCCCTAATCAGGCTTATCAATGTGGAAACAAAATAACTGCAATGCCACTTTGATTATGTGCTGCTGACTATCCATGCTGCTGATCTCATGCTGCTGATTTAGTTCATACTGCTGGGTTCATTCATACTCATCTGCTCACACAGACTCATGTTCGTGTTGCTGTTGTTTGGCATATTGTTTTTGTACTACTGTATTAATGTTTAGCGTAGTGTGTTTCTTAGTTCATATCTTGGATCTTGTTACTGTTTTCTTTAACAGTTTATACTTTTGTTGGATGTAATTGGGGCCATGTGTACACAAGTTCGTTCCGCTATATGTACCACATGAGATGTGAATGACACTAAAGAAAACCTTTACCTTGGAGCAATTGGTTTAATTCTGACTGACGAGCTGAACAGTTGGTCCGAGCAGAGCCAAGACCAAAGTGCGTCTCTGCCATCTTGAATCAAGTCCAGCCTCAAACATGTTACAGCAGTTCATGCAAATACTGTCTTATAAACTTATACATTGCTTGTAATGCAGCATTACTTGGTGATTTACATACAATTTAGTAGTTGGTTTCAAATGTAAATCGTAGCAGTGGCAGCTAGTTTTAACAGAATATCATAATATTTCTGCTGGAATGACTGTTTTAATGCAAAACTGCTGGTGGTATAAAGATCTATAAGATACTGTTTGTGTGATCATATTTGAAGTGTTTTTAAATTTGTTTTAAGATGGTAGCATGCCACACAAGTTTTGTCACCACCTGTTGTTAGCTCATTAATCTGGTTAAAAATCTCCAAACTGTAGGTGGTTTATTAGAAACATCTCATGTTGAGTGGCCACATAGTCGAACCATTTCTTTCTTCTATGTCACAAAAAGTGTTGGGATACACCTCCCCCCTGGTGTGAATCAGTAGGAGGGCACGTGTGTGTGTGTGTGTGTGGTGGGGGGTTGCTCACCTTACAGGTCTTTTACAATTTTTGAAGCGTGCTGTTGGCAAAATATTCTGTTTTTCTTTAAATGCTTTAAGTACAATTTGAGTTAATCAGAGAAGAAACTAAAATAAAATGTTCATTGTACTCATGTTTGTCAGTCAGAAATAAAAAAAAGAAAGGCAGGTTTAAGTGTTTGCTACATTTTATACAGTAACTAAGAACTCCATACACAGGTAAGTCCAGCTTTAATCAGACAAAAAGTTTGTAGAGGCAGTAAAACAAACACACCAGACAAGCTGAATTATAGCCATTGATGTGATTTATTTTAAGGTGAATTGACTGTGGTGGCCATCTTGAATTACTTTGTAGAATACAAACTTTATTTATTTTATTTTATTTAATTTTTTCTCCCTTGTCCTGATCGGCATTGTGGCACTCAGAATTATTGTCTGAGTGTCGAGGTGATACCCAACAGATATACTGTAACAACAGCACTCCCCACCGCAAATGTCACACAGGCCGACCAGCCAGCACTCCGTCAAAGCGAAGTCACGCCCCCGACCGCCGCCCTACACCACCAACGACCACACGCACACTACCACAGCCGACCCTCCACCAAAAGCCAGCAGCCACCCCGGCCACAGGGCCGGCCATCGCAACCAGGAACCGTGATCAAAAAATCTGGAAAAATAAAATTAAAGAATACAAACTTTAATAACAATAGGGGTGGCTAAAACCAAAAATAATAATATAGAAAAAAAATTGATCTAATCGTAAAACTGTTTGTAATTTTCCATAAGCTTCAGACAATAAACCTCCATGTGCTTATAGTGGTCTGTGAAAGTTTTGGACACGAATTAGAGATGCAAACCAGTACAGTATAACACCTAAACATACAAAGCAATGCTTAAACAATGAAAATGCACTAAAAAATGTATTTTTCAGATAAACATAATTTTTAGCTGTATATTGTTTCACGTGTTTTTATTTGTAGATTTTACATTCAAAGCTGCAGTTTATTAAAGTGAAGCTACTGAGTATTGATTACTAACATCAGCTGTGAGAAAAATCAAAACAGTCGTTGTTGAGACTCGTTTGAAAACTAGAAAATGTAAATGAATGGATATGTGAGTTTAACAATCATTAATTTATTGTTCAATTGGCAGCATTGGTAACATTTAAAAAGGGTATGCAACCCTATAATAACTGTCAATCTGCCTAACTATGCAGCAACATCATTTTTCATCTAATGAAAAAAACCACATTTCTAGAAACCCATCCATAGATCTCATGGTTGTTATTTCAGTACATAATAATCCAATTATTAAGTATTTGAGAAACTGTCTTAGCACATTAGTGCTTTTTGTACAATGGGTCTTCCCTCCACTCGCTTTAGAAAAAAGCTCTTAAAGTGCTGTACAGGATAGATTTAATACTGCACGTAATGGCCCATTGATATGTGAAGTATTTCATCCCCTGCACTGGAGATCACCACCGAACATCATTTGTAACAATAATTTACTCTTCTATTTAAGGAAACTGAATTTATAGCTCATTAAATTTACATTAAACTGTGCTTAATAAGCCCCCTTCTAATTGTTGGATAATTCATAGCACTGTTTTATACAGTACCAGCTAATGTTGCTGCTGAAACGGAGCTTCTCGTGCAGCATCGGCAACTCAAGAGTGTAAAGATTTGTTCAGCTTGTTGTAGAGGTTACAAAGAAAATCATGTGCGCTGTTCACAGGGGTGCAAGAATATGTTTTCAAACCTAGAAATACAAGTAATTTACTGAGTACCTGCCAGTACCGAATATCAATACAACTACTAACAAATGCTATCACATTCTTACAAGTACTTTGAAAATGTGTTTGAAATTCAGCTCACCTTTTGTGCTAACTCCTTAAGTAGTAACAATAGTCATGTCCAAAAGCACCCATTGAGGAGCGCTGTGTTTCCTGCCGCTATTTTAAAACTTTGAATTTGGTTTCGTACTGTAGCATATAAAAGCATTTTTAGCACTTTTATTAAAAGTGCTAGATTGATTTCCCTCCTCTTGAGAACTTTGTTAAGCACAATTTGCAGCTTTCTTTACGTTTGTCACTATCGTTTTTTTAATCAAAGTATTTTTATAGATTTTTTTTAAACATACAAACAAACACAAAAAGCATTCACATCCGTCTCATTCTTGCTGAAGGATGTATCCACAGGGACCACCTGAACAGTGAGATGAGTGGTGATGGGTGAACAGTTTTGCCACATATCACAGAGAAGGTGTCAAAAATACATTGTCAAAAAGTCTACAGTTTGGGACAGGTCCTGAATGTATGCATGAGTGTAGCTGGAGTTTGTTTACAATGATTACATGTGGGGTCCAGGTTGGTCTTGATCTTAGGTAACTTGTCTTTGGACCAGTGCAGCCAGTGCACCACCTTAAATTGAATTTCAGCATGTCTCAGACAGATTGATGGTGAGTAAAATGTTCTTCAAGATCTTTCTTCAGATTGAATTTGATATGAATTCCTCCACATCTGTTTCCCATTTCAGTTTAAGGGAGTCCAAACTGGTAGTCTGGTGGTGTTTTGTTGACAACTTTGTGGTGCATTGCCCCAACAATGTGTAAGGGGTGCAGATTGGAAATTGCCACTTCCAAAAAAAAAAAAAAAAAAAAAAAAAAAAACAACCTCCCCATAACTGATATTGATCTTTTTCTTCCCCCCTGACTGCCATCTGAAAGGTGAACAACACTGCTATAGAATGGTATTGGATACTGTGCTATCAAACACTTTTTGGATAAGAGTACACAGTATCATCCCTGATACTGGTATTGGTACATCTAATATTGTATACTACTGTTTCACTAAGAATACTACATGTCAAGGCAAAATTTTTTTCTTATTTTTGCTTTTGTAGCAGCATCAGCTTGAGCTTACGTTTGAATCCAACTCTCTGCATCTTGTGTAAGGCAGTTTCTGAGCGTGCGTTCACTGTCAAACTTCCTGCTCTCTTTGAGTAAATTCATAAAACAAATCTAGGTGCAGCGGATCCTTGTATCTTAAAGCAAGCAGGCAGGTTTCACTTTAGTTTTTGGCATTTCAAGTCAGATGCTATCACAAGTCAACCATCATAAACAAAGAGATGGTTATGAAGGGTCATGCTAGAAAACGAAAACGAAAATCTCTGCCTATCCTTGACTGTATTATTTTCCATTTCTAAAAGACTTCAGTCTTTGCTCAAAAACATTACCTTGGGTGTTAGGCACACAGGGTTTTCTCTACATACTTTATAGTAGGACCTCTGAGTCAATAATGTATCTGGTTGTTTTGTCAAGGTCACAGAGTGCATCGGTAGACATGCTATTACTGAGTCTTGCATTTAATACAAAAAAGAGAGATAAAGTCAGAGGACATTTCCATTTGTACTGCAGCGCCATACAGAATGACAAACTGAGGATGATCAAAAATCTGTCTATCACTGTAGAAATGTAGTAAACAGTCAATTAGGAGAAAGAGACAGATGACAGGTTCTTTCATGGCTGTGGGGACAGAAGCTTCCATTCACAGTGCCGTGGTAATGAGGAGGAGAGCTGATGTCTCTGAATATGACATTGTTCTCTCTGTTCCCTGGATTTGAAAGACCTCACTCTATTGGCTGCAATGTTTAGACATTGACAATCAGGCCTGCATGAATTAAAAAAAAGGAAATGCAATGATTTTGTTTTGAAAGGGGCAGAGAGTGCACATTAGTATGGGTGATGGAGCAATTACAAGGCGTCATTAAGGCTCCCAGTCCTGCACTTTCTAAATGAAATAACTCTAAATGGGCTGATAGCACTGTACAAATAATACTCATAAAGTTACTCTCAAAAAGTGTCCAGAAATGATCCCGTCCATCCCAGCTGATTCCTGCCCTGCACTGTTTTGTGTCATATTGTGACTCCACAGTTATTCAGCTGTCACATACAACATCATCACAGTTGCCAATAATTAGATCTTTATAAGGATGGCATCAGGTTTGCGTTTGACACCCACCTAAACCTTCCCTTCATTTTACCACAGTGGACAGCCTCTCCTACTGTAATGTTGGCAAGCTGAGTGAGATTAAAGGATTAAAATGTTATGAATGATGGGCAAACGATTAGCCCTACAACTATTGAAGATGGTCCTGATGCATGCTCAATAATCCAGCTGCAAAATAGAGTTCACAGTGAGACATAACGTCAGTAAGTTCTGTTATTTTATGTATTGGTCTTTTCAATTCAATTTCAAAAATTCAAAATTAATTATCTGGCATATGTAGAAGGAATTCATACCACCCACTAGCTTTCATGCCAGATTGTTAGATTAATCATGTCTTAATCTTAAAAAAAGGGTGGTGCTTTGGTCGTTTTGGTCAAACCTTGAAAGTAGCACAATGCCAAGCACATGCACAACAAGTCATGGGCAAAAACATTATTGTCTGCCTCAGCCTTTCAGTGGTGGATACACTGTATATACAGTGTATACATATATATATATACACACCACAGTTAATTAAGTTATAATGTTGGCCTGACTAGGACTGCATTAGCATATAAATAAACAATAATAATATAATAAACAATTAAACCATTCATTTAATGCTGTAAGTAATCTGTCTCAATTTTAAACAACAATAATTACATTTGTTGCCATATATGCTATGTTATGGTGCTGGAAGGACCCATATGCAGGCCTACAGGAAAGCAGGTTATAAACGCAAAAGTCTTTATTAGTACCGGTATTCAGGGTGTTCAAACAGAAAAGAGTAACTTACAACCTGGAAGAATTTCAACTTGACACAGAAGATAACAATAAACAAAGGGTCTGACAAACTAAAACAAAACCCGAGAAGAAAGAGCAAACAGCTAAATCTTCGTTGTCAACAAGTGCAAAAGATAAAAATGAAATGCTGTTTTTCAAAAAATAATACAAGAAATGAACTAACAGAGAACAAGCGCTGAGACAAAACTGTAGCCAACCTGGAGTAAAGAACAAAACACAAAACATTAATTTACAAAAAAGTCACTAAAAGAGCTTATAATTATATATATATATTATAATATGGTGCACAATAAACCACAGTGTTAAGATTGTATACTCATCACTTTATTAAAAACTCAAAGCAATCACTGCGTTCTGTTTATTATCATTTCTGAGCATTCGTCAGTGGAAACAGTTCAATACTGCTATTGAGCATGAACTCTCTTGTTAGTTCAATACTGCATGCACAAATGCAATTTAACACATACAATGCACAGAAAAAAGAGGTATAAACAAGAGCTTTTGATGTCTCTGTCTGTTTAAAGTTGTTGTATTTTTTTGTAACATGGGGTCTTGTTAAGTTATACTGTATTTTCAAAATCTTCCGAGCAGTAAACAGTGTTCAGAGCTTTCTGAGTTAGAAAAAGGCCAGAAGATTTACGACCTGCAGCTATACAGAAACAGTCTAAAACAAATCAAAACTTTACAGCAGATTCACGAAAGCGCTGTGTGAAGGATTTTTACAATGTGCCACCTAAAGTACAGAAATGCACAGCAAGTTTAAGGCTTTTTGATAATGTGTTTTGAGTGTGCGTCTAAAATATACCAACAAAGCAAACCTGTCAAATTAATAGTTATGGATTTTATTTTTCTGCTTGCTCTCTATGAGGACGGATGCTTTTCCCTCCCGCTTTGCTTTTTGTTCTATGATTCCTCTCAGAGCCTCTCGCTACATATCCTCTGAATCGTAAATTATGGATCTGGTCAGCTGGTCTCTCAATGCAATTGATAAAATTTTCTCGACAAGAAGACAGGGCGAAAGAGAGCCCTCTTGCCTGCACGAGACGCAGCTGGATACACAATGGATTCCTGGGGACAGTGGACGATTGTGTGTCTGGTATTGTTGGTCGAGGATGTTGAAGACGCATATATAATTGGATTTATGATAAACGTGATTTCTGCTTTTTGGAGTTGGCGGTCATCTGGCTTATCGACAAATGTGGAATATGTCAGCAGCCGTTCTGGCCTTGGTAAGGCTGCATGGCATGAAGGAATGTACGGAGCGGTAAACTCAGACTCAGACGCTGGATGAGCTGAGCCATAAGCTGGAAGCGATTTTTGAGAATCACAGGCCACTTGCGGCTCCTGGGACTCACCGGTGGGAAGAAATTGACCTTGGAAAAGGCTACAAGCTTGGTCCTGCGGTGTGACCACTAATTTTGGCTGTTTGGAGTCGTCACTGAGACGTACCAGCAGAACTATGAAGGCAGACAGAAAATCTTGGGTCTGCATGACGAATCTGGCTTTGTCTGGTTGCTGCTCACATAAATCTATGATCTATAATCTTATCTAAAGTTGTATTTCTATTCTTCTGATAAATCCAAATCCAATATTTACTCCCTGCTAACTTTGTTTTAGATCTTTACTGAGTTGCCAAGTCCCAAGAGAAATAAAGCCTTACCTGCTGAATGCTTTGGTGTATAGAACAAATCTCCTCTCACTGGGACTGTTCGGTGTTGGTCGGGTAGCGTGCTTTGGGTTTAACAGAAACTTGTTTGCTGCTGAAGCTAAATGGAAAATCCATGGGACCATCAGCCGTTAACTAACACAGTGCAGTTTGGTTGATAAGCCAACATTTGAAGTGGAATTTACATTGTTTATTTAAAAGACTATTGATGCTACAGATAGGGACACTGCATCAACAAGTAATAACACCACTTCACTCAAAACTCTAGTGTTTGCTCATAAGGGATTAGTTGTAGAAATTATAATAATTTGGCTAAATTTGGACATGCAACAGTTATTATTTAGCGTAATTTTGTCTGAAATTATTTATGTTTCACATCAACTAAATTTACGTTGATCATCTCAAAGGGCCACATTACAAACATGATCACTCATCCGTACCATCTTTGACATCTTACATTTGACTTTGACCCTATAGACTGTCGTTCATAAGAACATTAAAGCAATAACTGTGCCAAAATAACAATGTTGAAAAAAGTCTGAAAGTAAGGTTCCGTGAAAAGGTTAGGAACAATCATATTTTTATTGTTGCTGGCATCACATGTGGTACATGAAGTGGAACGAAATTGTGTACTCAGGGTCCCAGTTACACCCAAAAATAGCAAAAATGTAACGTATAAAAAGAAATAAGGCTCTAAGATATACACTAAGATATATGCTAAACAAACGCTAAAAGATCTAAGATATATGTTGCTAAACACTTATAATGTAAAATTATATACTATATTAAACAGCAGACTGAAGATGAGTCTGTAGTGAGTACATGGGTATGAATGAATACAGCAGCATGCGACAGATAGCTCTTTGAGGGACTGTTTTGCTAACATTTAGCCTAAGCTAAGCTAAGAATGCTTTTAAAACAACTCCAGAATCACAAGCACGTTTAAAAAAAAAACAACAACTTTACATTGTCGTCAAATTTACATCATGTTATTTCTATAGGAATCTATTGTTTTCGCTGTTGTCCACTGTTGTCATCACTCTTTGTTGAAATCAGGTCTTTCTTGTAAATGAGTCCTCGAGGTTTTCTTTGCATTGCTGCTTAAAAGCATGCAAAATAAAACTGGCAATCATCAAAAAGGTTGTAAAATCGAGTTGACGTAATATAAAAATGTGGAGATTTGAGTTGTTTTAGGAAGGTGCTCAACATGGGTTGGAGTCCACTAAAATACGCTGTTATCATCATTCCAATCAGGATTAAACTCTTTCTTCAGCTTCAGTATCAATGACTCACAAATGTTTATAACATAAACTTCAGAATCCTACTTCAAAAGATCTGAACGTTCCCTTCAATCCACTCCTGTTTTTCTTGTAAATAGGGGCCATTTGGAATGGTTTCAATATATTTCTGGAACAATATCCTACTTATTTGGTCAATAATGGCTAAACGGAAGTCCAACACAGAGGAACTCTTGACTGTGGATGACAGTCAGACCAGAGTTCACAGCATTAAGGCTAAATAAAAGGTGATCAATACAGAGAAGAAAGGGCTCTCTTGGATAAAAGACCCAGTCTCTAGTTATTGAACTCTCACTAATCCACTGCTTGAACTGGAACAAAACAGGTCCTGGTTCGCTGATCAGCAGCTGCCGTGTTTTGCTTCTAAAAAGAAGATGTTTTTTTGTGGTTTGCCAAGAAGAGCATCCACGAAAAGGCTTATCAATACATTACTCTCTCAAGCTTCATTTGGATCAGTGTTATCTAATACGTGCACTGAGGTTTGATCGCAGCTCATTCACTTCCACCTCAGTCTAAATAAAAGGCTTTCTGTTGAGCAGCAGAGCTTTGTTTTTTTTATTTAAGGCAGCAGGAATAAAGCATCACCTTTTTGCCTCCGTGTTGGGCTTGTATGAGCAGATCAGAGCCAGATAAGGTAAACGCTGTGAATATGCACACAATGGGAGTAATGAAATGCTACTGTACCAAACCAAGGTGCAAATGTTCCTTGCCAGTAAGCCGCTGCAGAATGCAAACACTTGCACTAATCAATACGTCTTACACTGCTAAAGAAGGTGTTTTGCTGCAGTTGCCAATTTTCAGTCCGAGATACGGGTGAAAATGTGAAAATCTTGTTTCCAAACAGTGAGATATCAGGACACCCTGTTCTTGCTTTACACCATTCTCTGGAATCAGTCACTTGCTTTCTTGCTGGAGTGCTGTTTGCAAATGCATTTATGCGAGCAGAATGAAATATTATTCCCTTACACAGCAGGATATAGCCAGACTTGGGGACAATATTAAAATAGCCCGGTCTCTCCTAGTTACTGTGTGGCTTTGCACCAGAGACCCCCCCAATGCCCCCTAATGTGTCTCTGATTTTATTTAACGGCACACCCGGGGATGCCAGCTGGAAGGAACTAAAATTTCTTCCAGAAACAACAATAAGTACAGTACAGAATAGAAAAAAAAATAACAAGGATACATTTATTATAAAAAAAAAAAAAAAAAAAAAAAACCTAAAATATATTTTAGATCCTTTAAACTTTTTTAAGCATTGTTGATTTTTTATTTTTTTTTTTTAAAACAAGGAACTTATTCAGGAATCAGCTCAACAAAAACTCACATTTCTTCACCTGCAAACATCTTTGCTGCAAAAAAACAATGTCAGACTGATCAACAGACCATGCACATGAGTGTTTTTACAGAAAATCAACCTCTCTATTGTGATTTTAGCTGTTAACACTTAAGATAATGTTTTACGATGTGGCTTGAAGTGGAAAACCAATATTAATATGTATGTAAGAGAACTCATGGATTGAATGAATAATATAAACATTTACACTGGCTATTAAATACAGTAATTAATAAAAACAAGTCACTACATGGTTAATGGGTTAATAAGTTAATTTGTTAAGCATTTCCTTTCTATTTAAACTCAAGCATTTATAATTTTCTGAAAATCCTTACAGCTATTGACATATTGTGTTCAGAGGCTTATTCTGAACTTAAAACACTTTGAGACCGTTTTACATTTTTTGAGCCGAACTGATCCAGAACAGTGCGGCACGGTGGCGTAGTCGGTAGAGTTGCCGCCTCTCAGCGAGAAGATTGCTGGATTAAATCCTCGCTGGGCGGCCTTTCTGGGTGGAGTTTGTATGTTCTCTCCGTGCATGCGTGGGTTTTCTCCAGTTTCCTCCCACAGACCAAAAACATGCATGTTAGGCTGCTTGGTAACTCTAAATTGTCTCTAGGTGTGAGTGAGTGAGTGAGTGAG
Organism: Hypsolebias longignatus; assembly: GCA_031762435.1. Lineage (NCBI taxonomy): Eukaryota > Metazoa > Chordata > Actinopteri > Cyprinodontiformes > Rivulidae > Hypsolebias > Hypsolebias longignatus. The sequence continues at coordinate 28,407,037 of JARVGV010001299.1, read as the reverse complement.
TGAGTGAGTGAGTGAGTGAGTGAGTGAGTGAGTGAGTGAGTGAGTGAGTGAGTGAGTGACTGGTTGTTTGTCTATATGTATCCCTGTGATGGACTGGAGACCTGTGCAGGGTGTCCCCCGCCTCTCGCACATTGACTGCTAAATATGGGCGCCAGTGACTTCCACGATCTGAAAATGAAGAAATGGGAAAAGACAATGGATGATCCAGAAAAAAGTCGGGCACCTGATAAGAACATTAAGATTAACAAATCAGAGACTAACCTGGATAAATAAAGGATAAATAAAATAAAATAAAATCAGAGCTCATAAAGAAAAACATCTTATAGAAAGTACAAATCTGACGAAGCCCTCCAGATAGAGGGCGAAACGTTTCTATAAATAAGTAACTGTCCAGATGACCCGACTGAGAATTAGTGGATTTGGTACCTGTATGTTAAATTTTCACTTAACTGCCTCGACTTAATGGAATCAGAGTTTTGTTTAGCAATAAAGCAAATGTTGGTTGAACTGGAGGTAGATTCAGAACTCAGGAATGATATTTCTTCACCTAATACACCTGCAAACTTCTTTATCTTACATGACGTTACATTATATTACATTAATATTGCTTAGCATATATGGTGAATGGTAAATGAACTGTACTTATCTAGTGTCTTTCTATCTTATCAAGATACACAAAGCTTTTTGCTGTACAATCTGTGCCTCATTTACCCATTCATACAGCACTCTACTAGATCTATACAAAAACTAATCAGAGCTTTATCACATTCATACACCGATGGGACACACGTCGGAGGCAGTGAGGGGTTCAGTGTCTTGCAGCATGTGACTGCTGGTGGAATTGAACCCCCAACTCTCGCATTGGAGGACAACTGCTCTAACCACTCAGCCACAGCCACCCCACCCCTTAGATCCTTATATACTGTTTCGTTTTCATTCTTATATTTTTGCTTTTTTTTATTTTTTATTTTTTTTATTTATCCTTTATTTATCCAGGTTAGGTTTGTGGGTGTGACTGGGACCTTGAGTACACAATTTAATTCTACCTCATGTACCACATGTGATGTGAATGGCAATACAGTCACCTTGAACCTTGATCTTCTTGATGTGGACATTACTACTTATTCAATGTTTTAATCCCTTCTTTTTTATATCAAAGTTCATGCTCAATCATCCAGGTACAATATCCATTAATGCTCAGTCAGGTCATCTGGACAGTTTCTTTTTTGTGGAAAGACGTTTCACCCTCTATCTGGAGGGCTTCTTCAGTCTGAGGAGTCCCAAGTAAACTGTTTTCTCAACTAAGCAGTACACTCCTTTAGTGGACCAATCATTTTGCTGTTGATAAGATGGTTTCTGGGGTCAGTCCTATCCCCTGTTGACTCCTCCCAGACAACCACAGCCAAAGTGATTCAAGACATCAAAGTTCATGCTCAATCATCCAGGTACAATATCCAGTAATGATCAATCAGGTCATCTGGACCGTTTCTTTTTTGCGGAAAGACGTTTCACCCTCTATCCCGAGGGCTTCATCATCTTTTGGAATACTTTCACTAAACACTCACTAAGTTGTCAACAATGTCAGAGCAGGGAAAAAGGCAGCAACAGATTTTCTTCTCCTTGCACTCAAGTCTCACAATGACATGAATGTATTTGTAACGGAGATGAGCACAGGCTGAAAAATGCTCAAATGAGTCGAGTTTTTACATCTTAAAACAATAAAAATAATCATTCAGTGGAGAATGAATTGCAAAACAGTTGAACAGAACCGTGTGGGAGACACATTATTATATTCTGTCTGCTCGTTTAATATTTATTTTCATGCATTGCCTACAAAGACCAAAAACAGCACAACTACTACAGTATAAAATGAAAGTTTTATTTTTAAATTTATGATTGCAGAATCTATCTTGCAATGTTTTTAATGTAAAAATGTAGCACTTCTCACATTTCATATCTGAAGCTGGTTATTGTGGCTTAACATGAAGACGGGCTATTGTTGTAAACTTTGTCTTTGAGATGCTCAGGGATTTTGGGATTTTGTTATTGTTGAACAAACCCCTAGTTCTACTGAGGCTGAGACCAAATCTGAAACTCTAGTGTCAAAATTCTTATAGCACCTCATGTGCAGACATTTACATCACTGTCAGTTTCACATCACGTATGTATTAACATAGAAAATGAGAATTTGCAAGTGCAAATGGTGGCAGCATGCAGCTCACAGGTGCAGCCTGGGGCATTTATGGCTTGAATACCATAATACTTCTGCTGGAATGATTGAAATAAAACTAGACAATGGTGTAAAAATGATAACGTTTTCACATGAATGGCTGTAAAATCTTTGAGACTGTAATCGTTTTTAAGACGACAGCTGTCCAACTTGGCCATGGCTACTCTCAGGTTAGCCGTTAGCTTGTCATTCCAGTCAAAAATAACTTTTTCTTTCAATTTAGAGCGTTCAAAGAGCCATCAGCAGGTAAAATATTACTGCATTGATCGTTCAGACCCCTTTGATCCAGACTATCCTTTCAAAGTAAGTAAATACCACAGAAGTGCATCCATTTCTTTAAAATGACATGGATGTGGTTTTGCGTTTTTCAAGAATCAAGCGTGATTTTTGCAACTCCTTGCCATGCCTATTTCGTGATATATGGTTGCTTTGTATTTGTTTCGGCACGTGTCGTTTAGTTTGATGCTAAGGTCATAGGTTAAAGAGTCAGTGCATCATTTGAAGGTGAACCGTCAGAGGTTTTGATGTTTACTCAGAAGGAAGCTGTTGTGTGACAGGTCGGTGCTGCCTGCCATGCGGGGGTGTTATGGTATTGTGTTTTTGAATTATCAGCGTAACGACAGACCCATCTTAATTACTCTCACATGCAGTGCTATAATCAGTCATTGTCAGCCTGATCAAGACGGTGCAAACCAAAGCAATAAGACTCATTCACCCAAACCGGATGCTATTGATTACTTTTCATACTTGAGTCATTGCACTGCAGAGAGACATGAGAGGCAATAGAGCTAATGGAAGGGGGTGACTCAAAGCCACGTTGTTTACATCTAAGATGACAGGTAAATGCCTTTGAGAGGAAATATGAGCTTGATCTTTTGGCTCCCAATCAGCTCTGTCTGTCTGTCTGTCTGTCTGTCTGTCTGTCTGTCTGTCTGTCTGTCTGTCTGTCTGTCTGTCTGTCTGTCTGTCTCTGTGATGCTAACAAGCTGCTAAACTGTTAGCTGCTCTGCAGGTCAAAAAGTAAAGATATGCCAGTTTTTCTAATTTAGAATGAAATGCTTTAAAATGTTCCAAAATCTTTAAAACTCTATTCAGTACATGTTTCTTTCCCCACAACCACTGAATTGTTTTAATCACAAACAATCATACACCTGATTAATAAAAAATATAAATTATTTGGGATGCATTTTCTTTGGTTTTTGCGGACTTTTTATATTAAAAGCATGCAGATGCAAGTAGTGTTTTTTTAATATTATAGAATTATTTATCAAACTCTGACGGGTTTTGTTTTAGTTATTATGAATAACAACATTGTGTTATGATGCTTTGTATTTTCCAAAATGTCTTATTTATTTATACAGTGAACTATTTATTACATTGTTCAACTAAAGTATAAAAACATTGTATGGCTTTCATGGTTTAATGAGGATAAATGCAGTTAAGTGCATACTGCACACATAATGTAAAGTTTATTTTCTTGTCATGTGATCATCCCGATGCTTTCATCTTATATCTAAAGTGCTCAAAGACCTTCCACATATTTGTTTTGCTTATGATTAAATATTGATACCATAGAGAGCAGGAGGGGGTTTGATCTACATTTTTTGTGGGTATTTTTTATTGTAGTTCTTTAAAAGAATTTAAAATGAGAAATCCAGTGTGCTTGGTGCAAAATATATGTAATAGCTAAAGGGGCCACATATAAGTGTCCTTTTCCAGCTGTAAATGATCGGTTTTCCACACTTCTTACTCCCATAAACGATATAAAGTAGGATTCCTTAAAGGGCTGCATATTGTCTGCAGTCTTACATGTTAAAGTTGTAAACAAAGATGTTGCATGGTCTGGTGGTGCTAGAATGACTATCAGCTACTACCACAGCAAAATGTAGCTCAATATCAGCAAAATTGGCTGTAATCATTTTTGTGTTTCCCAATTTTGATTAGCTGTGGCGTCCATCTTTATCCAGTTTGGCTACAAACATTAACCATTTGGAGCTCGACATCCATTGATAATTCTCTCAGAGTGTCTAAAATTTGTCCAGTGGTTCATAAGATATTTTGCTAACAGACAAACTAACATACACACAGACATTTAAACACTCTCTCTTTTTACATTTATTGTAATTGAAGCTCAGTTTATATTAGAATCACTAATTAATATATAAAGAACAAATACAACTGACCAAACAGTTGGACCTAACTCCATAAACTCAATTTTAATTGCACTTTCTGTTTTCTTTCTGTATGATAACTTTGCCGTAATCTTGTGTTTTCTTTCTCGTACTGTATGTGCTCATGCACATTCGTTTCTCTCGTCTCAGTTTTTCCCGGTGGGGGCTCTAAAAGAGGTGTTGAGTCCTCCTTAATGAGCAGTGGGCCCTAATGAAGTCAACAATTTGCGTTTATGCTTTATCATTACTGTTTGTTTTGTTCGCTCTCTTCTTTAAAGCCGTTATCGCCTTCCCAATCAAAGTCTTTTGCTGGATATTGGGGGGTGGGGGGTGTCACTGTAAGTGCTCACTTGTAGATGGATCCAAGCAGTGAAGATTCATTAGTGTTTTTCATTTGTCAGCATGAGCCGAGTCGATTTGTCAAGAGTTTCACTCGACTCGATTCTTTCATCTCGTCCTACGTCTTACTTCCAGCACCGTTTCAATTCTGCCAAATGTGGAGGAAGGATAAAGTCAAATACAGTATATAAATACACTTAAAATCTCATTACCTTAAAAACTGTTTTGTAGATATAAAAAATAAATAAATTGAGTGCAACTGCATGCATGATGTCCAAAATATTGTCTTATCTCGACAACTCATGCAAATATGGAAATATTCCATTAGTGGCCTTGAAATGCTAATAAACAGTTTTACTCACATTAGCTATTTGCATCTTTGAAAGTGATTTTCTTTCATTTTTCTAAAACTAGAGCTTTAGTCATCTATATTTACTATGAATATGAACTAATATGATATGCATATTAGTTGGTCTATTTAATATCATGATGACTGATTTGTGTTTATAGTTCTACATATTTGCATTGCACAACTAAAAAGAGAAGCCACGGGTGTATTTTCATGACAGCTGAAAGGGAATATAATAAATAACTAGAGAAATTGCATTTCCTGCAAAAATGCAGTGTGAACGCTTATTGCAGAAGAACTTGTTGACAAACAGCTGAAATTACCTAAAAACATGCAGACATGTAGCTGAAATTGAAGAACTAATTTAGCAGAAGAAAGAACAAAGAACACATATTTGTTGAATTATGTTTCAAAAAGCAGAAATGAGTACAACATTTTAAAAAATTAACAAAAAAATGAGATTAGCCAAATTTAACTGAAAAGTTATAAATTGAAAATGAAATGCTTTTTAAACATTTTTATTTTTTACTGAAAAGTAAATAAAACTATTAAATTAGCTAAATGTAACTAAAAAAACTACCAGAAGGAAGTTGAAGGAGCTGACGTTAGCTTTAAAAAATGTGGAATTAGCTGGAGAAGCTAAATTTACCAGATAACTACTAAAAAGTAGCTGAAATAGCAGAAAAGGCTGAAACTAGCAGAAAAAGGCTGAAAGAAGCATAACCATCTGAAATTAGCAGAAAGAAGTTATTAAGTTGAAAGGAGCAAAAGTTACTGCAAAAAAAACTTGAATTTATTTGAAAAGAGCTAAAATTAACTAAAATGCAACAAAAAAGGGTAGCTGAAAAGGTACATTTAAAATTGTAGGAGGAAGCAGAAATAGCACATTTGCTTAAAAAAACTGAAATGAGCACAAAAAAGTATACATTTTCTGAAAAAAGCTGTAACAAAAAAAAAAAAAAAAGATAGTGTCTTACATTTTTCATCACCCCAATTCAAGGCCACAAATCAAAGCGAAATGTAAAACAAGGTCTGTGCTTGTCCCACCCATAAATTCCTGTCCGCTCAAGGTAATTTAACAACACTGGATAAATATTTGTACCGCCACTATAGTGTGTTGCAAAATACTTTCATCGCCACAGCTCGAAGGTCAAGGTCAAAGGTTATACAAGGTTTTTGCTTGTCCTGGCTGTTGATGTGGATTGCTGTATTGCTGTTTATATTTGGGAGTATAATAATAAGTATGTGCATATTATTTTTTGATTACACACAGCAAAGTCATTCTAACTAACTTGTTCATCATGGAAAAAAAAAAAAGTATTAGCTGGCCAGTGACTAAATCCTTGTCACTGTGGAGCCAGAGGACTCAGAAAGCATCATGTGCTTCACTGAAAAAAGGCTCTAAAGGGCAGAAAGTATCAGATGTTTTTTTCCCACAGTGAATATTGTTTAAAAATTCCATACCTCGGAACATACAGCATATCAAATAATTTCCATCAAAGTATTTGGTAATTACAGTTGACCTTCATGGAACTGGTCACCGTGCAAGTTTTGTCCACAACAACTATGTTCTTCAGAGGCTCAGCCTCTCTCACGAGCACACATTAGAAATATTAATTTTATGGCGGTGCAACGCTCTGAGTTGCAATTTAAGCTCTTGAGGGGATTGAGTCAAAGCGACTAAACTTTAATGTGCTGTGTTTTCTGCTCATTATATTATGCTCCTCTTGAGGAATATTTTCTACACTGAAGTATGACAGTATGAGATCCCAGAGGAGCTATTCCAAACACACAGAGCTTTTTTTTCCAAAGATAGAGCGCAAGCTGATCAGATTAACAGTTGAGAATTTTTTTTGTAAATACAGTACCTGTACGTGGAGGAGTTCAGGTATCTCGTGGTTTTGTTCACGAGGGAGGGAATAATGGAGCATACGATTGACCAACCGATTGGTGCAGCAGTATTGCGGACTCTGTACCGGTCCGTTGTGGTGAAGAGAGAGCTGAGCTGTAAGGCAAACCTCTCTGTTTACCAGTCAGTCTAAGTTCATACCTTCACCTATGGCCACAAGCTCTGGGTAGTGACTGAAAGAATGAGATCATGGATACAGGCAGCTGAAATGTTTCCACCGCAGGGTAGCTGGACTCTCCCTTCGAGATAGGTGGAGAAGTTCAGTTATTGGTGAGAGACTCAGAGTGGAACCGCTCCTCCACGTCGGGAGAAGTCAGTTGCGGTGGTTCGGGAATCTGGTAAGAATGCTCCCTGGGCAGGGAGGTGATTATGGGCATGTTTGACTGGGAGGAGACCCCGGGGAAGACCCAGGACACGCTGGAGTAACAGTGTCTCTCAGTTGGCTTGGGAACACCTTGCTTCTGGAAGAGGTGGCTGTGGAAAGAGATGTCTGGGCCTCCATGCTCAAGATGCTGCCCCCGAGACCCAACTTAAGAATAAGTGGAAGACAATGGATGGATGAACTTTGTCCTAGTTTTAAATTATGTCAAAACACTGATGCCAGAAGAAAATAACATACGGGACTTTTGTGTGGGGGTGGGGTCTAACCATTCTTGTAAAATATTTTGTAAATGATAAATGGTAAATAGACTGTAGTGCCTTTCTATTTTATCAAGACACTTAAAGTAATCTGTGCCCTCATTTACACATCCATACAGCATCTACTAGATCCATTCAAAGAATAATCAGAGCTTTATCACATTCATACACCGATGGGACACACATCTGAGGCAATGGGGGGTTCAGTGTCTTGCTAAGGGACACTTCAGCATGTGACTGCTGATGGAATTGAACCCCAACTCTTGCACTGGAGAACAACTGCTATACTGCTGTATTATTCATTTTATTTTTTAACATAACTGGATATTATTGTCGATGGACTCGGTGGTTCAGTGACGCCGTCTTGGAATCCTGAGGCTGCAGGTTCAAGCCCAGGTTGTGTCAACAAAAGGACCTTCGACAAAATAGTTGCCAAATCTTTTTGTGTGAGTGTGCTGTCTGTTTGTATGTGCGAGAACAGAGCTGCCGGATGAAAAACATCCAAGTTAACATATTTGAATTTACTTATGACTCTTGAATTACTATTATGCTTCTGTGTAAAATTTGCTCCAGCTGACATGGGTTTCAGCGTGACAGATTCAGATTTTGATTTGCTGCTCACTGAACACCATTTTTAAAGGTTTTACACAATGTTATTGTACGCTCCAAAGAACCTTTTATCTCAGGGTGCTCAAAACCTCTGAACAAACTAAGACATGTTTTCTGTATCCAATTCCTTTTCTGTAGAGGCGGGACGTTTCCTGTATGCTTGGGAAAGCGCTGCAAACTTTGCATCACTGGATGTAGTTCCAGTAAGCCCAGGGCTGTGGTTTCACTTATTCCAGTGTCCAGAAATTTGCAGCCTTCTGTGGGAATGGATATTTCAAAACAGCTTTCCAAACCTTTTGTTCCATTTACCTGTTTGCATCTGCACAGCTATTAAAGAGTCTTGGCCGTTCTGTCATGTCCTGCTTTCTTACCCTCAGTGGTTTCTCTAACAAAGAATTAATTCATCCCAGTTTTGGTTGACAGCTTGCATTGTGTCTTGCTCTTTAGATGTCAGTGAACTTGTCCTTAACGGGCTTTTTTATGCAGCTTTATAAACAGTTCTGTGGTAAGCGATGTCCCAATACATTCTCCAGAAAGGTTTATACCCTGGATGTTTGTTTGGAGAGCCATATTTAGCAGCCTGAGCTGACTCAGGACTATTTTAGTTACTGAAAGAACACAAAACTCAATTAAATACTAAGACCTTTTTACACAGGAAATTAAAACTATCTGTTTAGGGTGTTCCCTGCCTTTTTTTGTTGTTGTTGTTGTTCAGCATTGAAAAATCAGTCTCCTATGATCCTTAACAGGCTTAAGCAGATATAGAAAATGAATTAGATGGATGGACATATGAAGGGAAATCAAATATATTGAGAGTTCTTTCATCCTTTAAATCTATGAGTGTCTTAGTAAATTGAAATTGGTCTTGGACATTTTAATCTGCCACCTCCTCACATCCATCCTTGTTTGTGTAAAGGGTGGGGGATATAATCTATTTTTAGATGCAACAAATCATAAACATGGAAAATTGAATTTTGCATGCCAACATATGTTCTTGTCAACGTTAATCTATGTGGTGCCATTTGTTTTGTAGAGTTATCATAGTTTCCTGTAGAAGAAATATGTTGCTGAGAAGATGTTTTCAAATCATTTTCATCTTGTCTTTTATTAGGCCTAACTCTAAAAATGTAGTGAAGATATTAAAGCATGACTGAGGTCACTAATGACTTAGACACATTAATTTGTGTATAAAATTCCTAGGATAACAGCATATTAATTGTGTTATCTTTTTTATTTAAATTTCAGTGTTAGGTTAGCATCTATGCTAATTGTTGGTCAGCAGCCTGTACTCAGTGATGGTATGTAACAAAGTACATGTACTTCGTTACTGTACTTAAGTACATTTTACATGTATCTGTTCTTTACTGAAGTAGAGTTAAATGTGGGTACTTTTGAGTTTTTCTCCACTACATTTTACATTAAGTATCTGCACTTTGTACTACACTACATTTCTATAATGTGTTGTGTTACATGCTGCATACACGCTGCATTTTTAAAATTTTGTATTTGTTCGTTAGTTTGAAAGTAACCAATGGCGAGAGGGGAGTTGGTCCATTGAATCACTGCAAAGTGGGCAGGTA
>JARVGV010001299.1:28356960-28369736 GCA_031762435.1 Hypsolebias longignatus | reverse complement strand
CAACTGTAGCCTAACATTGCAAGCTTTGATATTTCCTTCCTAGCTGACATGACACCTGTGGTTCCCATGGTAACAACACAATCAGACTCAAAGCTACAATAACCCTTTGTCAGAAATAGAACAGAAGGGCCCCTGTCTCTTTATTGTGCAGCCAAACAAATAAACCAAACTGCTTTAAGAAAGGACTAGAATCTGATTCTGTGCTGCTCGCGGCTCAAGTAGTTTTCCAACCAACAGCAGAGGGAAGTGAAGAAGGATGTGTCTGAGGAGTTGGAGGCTTCACTTTATTGTTTGGAGGCTCTGCTAGAGCTTTTCTTTGCCCAATTCTAGTCTCTGGTTTTTAAAGCTGCTCAATCTCAACTGTCCAAATAGGGCAGAGTAGATAGAAATATTAATACAATTAGAAATAGCAAGGCAAAATAAAAAAAAATGGTTACAAAGTTTCTATTTTCTTCAGCAGCACCACATTATGTGAAACATATTGTTTATATGGTAAAGATTTAATTAATATATTTTTATTAATGTGTCATGATAGCATTTAAGGATTCATGAAACTCATTTGGTATCAGTGTTCATTTGTCATTTTTTCTGGCTCGTTCACTGATTATTGACTTGATTTTGCAAAAGCAAAGACAGCAATTTTTCTAAGTTTAAAAAAAAAAAAAAACTGTCAAGGGTAGAAATTTTACCATGTTTACAAATTGTCATTCCTAAATTTGTTCTGCTGTGCTTTTTGATTGTTGAAATATTTTGCAATGAATTTTAAGTTTGTTTTCAGGTCTAGTTATAACGTTTTAGATATCTTGGGTTGTTTTGAGCAGTGAACATCTTACCAGTTGTGGATAACACTTCAAACATCCTCACTTCATTCATTCATTTAAACTTTATTTAGACAGTTTGGTCTCATTGAGCCTTGAGGACTCATTTACAGAGACCTGCTTTTAACAAAGAAACAGATAAGATACAAACAACAATAGACAATCATAAAAAAGCATATATGGAAAGTAAATGGAATAATAAAAAACACAGCTACGGTACTAAGCGATTTGAAGAACTTTAAAGAAATAAAGTTTAATTCAAAACAGATTTGACCTAAGAGCAAGTTTGAGACAAGCTGCTTTGTAAACCTTACACCTCAATACTTTTGTATTAAAGTTATTTCAGCAGAAATATACAATAATATAAAAGAGAGCACATTACACCAGTTTTGGTGTCCTTGCACTGGCTCCCAGTTCACTTTTGAAATCAATTCAAAATCCTTTTGTGTGTTTTTAAATCACTGAACAGCTCTGCTCCCTCTTATCTCACTGATCTGCTGCAGCCTTAAGTCTCACAGTGCTCTCTGAGGTCAGTAGACCAGATGCTTCTGTTGGTTCCAGGAAACTGTCTTGAGCTCAGAGGTGACAGGGCCTTCTCTGTTGCAGGTTCAAGAATGCGTAACCACTTCCTGTCTCTTTCAGTTTGGATCTATGTATTTTTTGCTGTGTGCTTTGCTTGTTTGTTTCTGTTGTGCAGCACTTTGGTTGACCTTGCTGCTGTTTTAAGTGCCATATAAACAAAGTGGTATGGTGTAATATACCTTCTAAAAGAGCCCCAGGTGGCTCTAAAAGTGTTACAGCTAGCTGCTGCTGTCACGTTTTCTTGGAAATTATCCCAAAATTTTACATAAATAACATTTATTTATTAACATTCTGCTGCGGACATTTGACGTGAGTAGAGACACTACAGTGACTAACAACTTTGTAACATTTTAGCTGTTAATAATAATAATAATAATGTCACACAATGTCATCAATGTATGTTGCCATACAGAGACGAAATTACTCTCTGCATTTAACCCATCCACCACCAGGTGGTGCAGTGGGCAGCTATTGAGGGCGCCTGGGGGGGGGCAATTTGGGGATAAGGTGTGCTGCCCAAAGACACCACAAGGTGTGCAGTGACTGGGGGTTGAACCTGGGTCTCTTGGGTCCCAAGCCATCTGCCCTGCCTCTACACCATCTTGGCCCCCTATACTAACACATACACAATATCTACGTGGGCTTAACCTGCCTAAATAAAGGTTGAATGAATTGTAAAGTGGATAAAAGGTGTAAAATAGCTTTCATGTGGACCGCAACTAGATTTCTGAGACAGGTGTTTTTTTCAGGCATCGGTTCATTTTAGTCCGTGCTACGTTTGGATTAGTTTTCTAATCCATTGAGAATTAGCCATTATTTCACAAACTTAGGTTGTAACAAGAGCTATCCACAACAGGTAAGATATTAACTGTTCATAACCTATCCACATAAACTCACTTAACATATCTGAGCTTTAGGGTGACACATATTGTATATTGGCTCAGTTTATTTTTTTCTTTTTTTGGGGGGGGGGGGGGTGGTCAAAATAATGATTATAAAACTGTAAGATGGGTGCAATGTTTCTTTAGAAAAGCATTCTTGTTCTTTTTGCATATATAAATATAAAACTCTCCGTTCAGGCTCATGAAATGCAACTTTGCAGTGATTCAAACACAAGTTTCATGTTATATAAAAACACCTTTTTGTTATATCTGGTGCTAATTTAAGACTTGTTTGACTTAAATTCCAGGTTTAGTTTAGATTTTAGACATTGTTTGATTGGGTAAAATAAAAGGACTCTAGAAACAAATTTAACATGTTAGAAAGTTGTTTTTTTAAGTTGTCATGGTGACAAATTTCCCCGCCCCTCCCTCTAACACGACCACACAACCCACATTACATGTTTTGATGTGCAACTTGGCACGGCAGCCGAGGTTGGAAAAGTTAAATTTGGATTGGCCGCAACTTTTTAACCCAGATCTGACTCGATGTTCAGACATAAAACGCACGATTAGTACAATCAGCGCATCACTGTTTTTGTGCAGCTTCAAACAAAAAAACAAAACAAAAACATCACATGTGGTTAAATCAATACAAACGATCCAAAACTAAGACAAACTAGAAAGAATGGGTTCATTTTTCCATTATTATTAAAAAATATGGATGTGTAAGTGCAGAAAGCTACTGTCTTATCTGATTCAGTCTTCAGTGCTGCCTTGTTAAGAACCTATTTTCAGCAGCAAACACAGATCTGCTTTTATCATCGTGTAGCAGCTTGTGAGGCAGCCTCCACTGTTTAGAGAGTCTAAACAGCTCTGGCTGCAAGAAAAAAGAAAATGCTCGGCGTGGGCGTCACCCAGTTAACCCGTAACCACAGAGTCAGGCAGAGAAAGGATACGGAGGCCATCTGGTAGCATTTTTACAGTATGGTGTGGCAGTTTGCCCATGTGTGCTATACAGCAAGGGGTCGGATGGCGGTCACGACGGAGATTCTCCCTGGAATTCTCTGCAAGGACGCAGCCATGAATATTCTCCGTCCAATTTTCCGGGTCAGACGTCAGCCCGAGCCAAGTACACGACCCGCTCACATCTGGCTCCAGGTCTTGCAGGCCGAAGTGATCAAACTGTGTGACCTTTAAAAGACTTAAATGGTGTTTTAGCAGTTATTGGAGCTGCGTGTGAAGAGTGCGATGGCTCTGAGATGAGGGGAAACGCTTTTAACTGGACAGCCTGCGCCTCCTTTTTCATGTTTCAAGACAGATCTTGAGAGGATGTGGGACATATTCTGGGGCTTTTAAAGCATTTGGAAAGAGTTTAGAGAAATGATGAGTTAGATTTGATCATTACATGAAACAAACTCGTTTATATTTTCTCACCGTCCATTTTTCTGAGATTTGTGTTTAATAAAATCAAAAGTTCTAGTATTTCTACTGCAAATTGATGTTTTATGACCTAAAATCTTCATTTTATTATTTCTATTCCTATTTGAGTGTTCTAAAATTTTACAGTAAAAAGAAAATTTGTTTAATTTACCGTATTTTTCGGTCTATAGGACGCACTTAAAATCCTTTGATTTTCTCAAAAATCAACAGTGAGCCTTATAATCTGGCACACCTTATATATTAATTCTAGTTGTGCTTACTGACCTCGAACCAATTTTTTGTGGTACACGGTGCTCAAAAATCTGTCAAAACATTTTAATTTTGCTTAATGCGCCTTATGATCCCGTGCGCCTTATAGTCCAAAAAATACGGTAGCTTTTATTACATTTTTAACATTAAAATTAATCCAGGGAATATGTCTGTGGAACAGTTTAGTAGATGAGATTAAAGCCGCAAAGTCAATGTCTATGTTTAAGAAAATTATTAAAACTAAATTAATAAAAATAATCTATAAGTTGGTTTATATACAAATTACTATATACTGTATATGGTTAAAAAAAAATAAAAATAAAAAGATAAGCTACATATTGTTATTTATTTATTTATTTATTTATTGTATCTGATTGTTGTCCGAATTGATTGTCTGAATTAATTTTATTTGAGGTAGGGGCAGATGTTATAAGATATTTTATTCTTCTGCTTCCTTTCATTTCATGTATTGTTTTATATTCCATGTGGTTTTGTAAATAGTTTTTATTTTCTATGTAATTTTTAAATTGAAATGAATAAATGATTAAAAAAAATGCTGTCATATTATTTCTAAGAAAACTTAGTTTATTTTTGTTTTCGGCAATGAAGATGCAAGAAGTTTAAGGTCGCAAAAAGGCAACGAGGCTTTTGCCCATGTCTGTGCGTATGTGCTTGCATTTATTGCATTTATTTGTCTGTTGAACCACTTTTAATAGAACTCTCTGAAATCAATAAATTAATTTACACCCATAACTAATTAATGTTTGGAGTCAACCCCAGTCAAGATGGCCGCCACAGCTAAGCAAGTTTCTCCAACACATGTATGATTATTATTTGGAAGATTTTACATATTTTGAGCTTAAATTTAATGATAGGAGCTGAGAGTCAACCTCAGCACACACTTTAAACACTGTGCATGCCATATATTTGATTAAAACTTTGGCGTTGTCTGGTGGCACTAATGCCATCTGTCTGTTAGCTAAACATCTCTTTAAACACTGGAAGAATTTGAATAAAACTTCCAGGGAATAATCACTGGGTGTACATCTACACCTCATTAGTGATTGGTGTCTACCCTGTTCACTTTGACACAGCCCATTGGCATTAGCTAACACAAAAATGGCTATAATTTAGTCCTATTTACAGATACTGAGCTAAAATTCCTTGTGGTGAGAGGGATTTTTGACACATTGTCTGTGCACTAACAGTTCATGTGAAATCTCACAAAATTGCATGAGATTTCACATAGCATCATTTGCAGACTAAAACTGGCATAAAAAGAGGAAGGCATTAAACATTTCTGAAAGACATTTAACTATAACTGTATTTAGTGTATCTGTAAATTAATAATAGTTCTGACTGATATCAGTGCTGCAAGTTGAAGACCATATTTTATATATTTTTAACGTGGTGTCACTTCACAAACAACATATCAAACCTACAAAAAAATACTTTTTGTGGCATTAACAATAAGTGCAACAGGATAAACCAACATGCAAGTTTTGTGAAATTATTACTAAAGAAAACAGCCTCTTGAGGTGAAACATTTTTTTCTACCTGAGCAAGACAGCAGAAAATATTTGATGAAACAAAAGCAAGATTTGTGCAATCACAGTCGCTTATCAAACAACGGCGCCGTCCTTGGCCACAGTTAAGACTTATCTGTGAGTTGGACTGACCTACAAATCTACAGCGTGTGGGAAAATCACCAAAACGTTATTTTGCATCATCAGACACAGCTTCTCATTCTTTGTACCAAAACAGAACAGATACAGAGAACGACGCAATCTGAGATTGTTTTAACAAACAGCTGAATATTTCACACAGTAAATGGAGAGGTTACACAAAATAAAGACAAAAAACACAAATATCTCTAACAGTCTTTCCCGTTCTTTCCATATTTCTCTGTCTGAATCACCATGATACACAGGGGCACATTCACCAGGCCAGATCCAAAACACCAACTACTGAAAGGCACACACACATGCCACATGCACACACGTGTCCACTTGTCGCTGAGTGCACGGAGGCCATCTGTGCTTCCTGTGTGACAACCAGGTGCTTCAGACTTTGAGCGGAACAGCTTCAGTTAATTAATGTTACCCATTTGCATTTCTTCAATGGCTGATTGTTAGGGATTAAAGAAAACTATTATTTTAAAAAAATTATTAATTTTCTTTATTTTTAGCTGCCAAGCCTTTGTTTTTGACTTCTCTAATAGCTCGGGAGATCTGTCAAGCGTAAGTTGAGTGAGGAGCTCGTGAAAGCCAGTTGTGTTTGTTTAGAGAAGTGCAGTAGCTGAAAATCAATATTGGACTTGGACAAGCTGTTTACCTTGATAATGTTTAACAGAGGCTTATCTTGCTGCCTGTGTGATGTCAGTATGATGAAATCTCCAACCAAACTGGCTCTTTAGCCGACTACCGGAGTTGTACTGCACTTGCAGGTCAAAATCAGTACAATTCAAAATGGCCGCCTCAGCTAACCGACATCAGAGCTAAAATTAGGTGCGGCACCAGCCGAGAATCGTCCCCAACACATAAACTGAGTGCTACACATTGAGCATCAGCTTTCTTTACATTTTTGCCATTATATTTTGAGGTTAACCCCTTTGATCTGTTAGCAAAATATCGCATCCATCTCAAGTCAGATTTTAATAAAATTCCCAGAAATAATTAATTAGATCCATTCATTATCTTTTATGCACTTCTTCCTTTTTGGGGTCACAGGATTCACTGGTGCCCATGTCCAGCTGTCACTGTGTGAGAGGCGGGGGACACCCTGGACAGGTCTCCAGTCTATCACAGGGACGGACACATAGAGACAAATGAGACAAACAACAGTTCAATCTCTCACTCACACCTAGAGACAATTTAGAATTACCAATCAGTCTAACATGCATGTTTTTGGTCTGTGGGAGGAAACTGGAGAAAACCCACTCATGCACAGAGAGAACATACAAACTCCACCCAGAAAGACCCCGGGCTGGGATTAGAACTGGCAACCTTCTTGCTGAGGCAACAGCTATACCAACTGTGCCACACTTAACTTATAAATAGGCAATATATTACATATTTTCATTAAAAAACATGCATGTCAGGCTGATTGGTAACTCTATTGAGTGAGAGAGTGAATGGTTGTTTGTCTTGTTTGTCTCTATGTGTCCCTGTGATGGACTGGAGACCTGTTCAGGGTGTCCCCTGACCTCCTCACAGTGACTGCCAGATATGGGCACTAGTGACCCCCCGTAACCCAAAAAGGAAGAAGCAGGTAAAAGTTAATGGATGGAAAAAACAAAAACATTAGGACACTTCCTAAGGCAAGACATGGGATCTTGACCGACATGGTTTAACCTCTGCCTTCCTTTACTGCTCTACTCAACATGGTTTCAGTCCTGGCAGGCTGGGTACAAAAAGGTTTTTGGTCCATAAGACCTACAATAAGCAGAAAATAATGAGCAGATAACTTGTAAGTATGTAAGTTTTATTCCTAGTATTTGTTATGCACCCCCCACCCCCCATCCCACCCCAAAAAATAAAAATATATAAATAAAAAATTGTGAACAGACCTCACATTTGGAGACTTTTTGGAACTAAAGGTCTTTTTTCTTTCAGACTGCTTCTAATCTAAAGTGACCTACCACTGATGCTCAGACATACTGGACTTCATTAGGGATTGGAGGGTTAAGTCATTTGCATCGTATTTTGAGAATAAATGTACACCCAGTGGCCATCACCAGTGTTCATCACATTTTCACAATAAAATATCACAAGTGGTGAAGCCCTCACAGACAACCAGCAAATGCCTGTAAAACTTTATAAAAATCATTTTTGAAAATGTAAAAACTGCAACAACAACAACAACAACAACAACGGTGCTTCTGTTCATGAATCTGTTTCAAGACCTCTCAGCTGCAGCTTGTTCAAAACTGTTGCTACAGATAAAAACATTTTTATCCACCAAATGGACTGGTGGCATCAGGACCACACCAGTCCTGATACCACAATCATTCTGCTAACAGGACCACAATACTAACAGGACCATGCTGCTAAAATGATCACACTAATAACAGGATCACGCTGCTTACAGGACCACACTGCTAGCATGCTGCTAACAGTACCATACTGTTAACAGGATCACACTACTAACAGGACAACAATGCTAAAAGTACCACACAGCTAACAGGACCATACAACTAACAGGACCACTCTATGGACAAGACTACACTGCTAACAGAACCACACTGTTAACAGTGCAATGCAACTAACAAGATCACATTGCTAACAGGACCACACTGCTAACAGGACCATGCTGCTAACAGGACCACACTGCTAACAGTACCATGTTGCTAACAGGACCACACAGCTAACAGGATCATGCTGCTAACAGGAACACACTGCTACCATGCTGTTAACAGGATGACACTGCTAACAGGACCACAATGCTAAAAGTACCACACAGCTAACAGGACCACACAACTAACAGAGCCACTCTGCAGACAAGCCTACATTTTTGATAGAACCACACTGTTAAAGTACCAGTTAAAGTTAAAGTTAAAGTATAAATGTGTAACAAGATCACATTGCTAACAGGACCACACTGCTAGTACCATGTTGCTAACAGGACCATGATGCTAACAAAACAACAATGCTAACAGGACCACACTGTTGAAAGAACCACATTGCTAACAAGATCACATTGCTAACAGGAACACCCTTCTAATAGGACCATGAGGCAAGCAAGACCACACAGCTAACAGAACCACATGGCTAACAGTACCGTGCTGCTAACAAGACCACTCTGCTAACAGTGCCATGCTGCTAACAGGACCACTCTGCTAACAGTACCATGCTACTAACAGGACCACTCTGCTAACAGTACCATGCTGCTAACAGGACCACTCTGCTAACAGGACCATGCCGCTAACAGGATCACATTTCTAACTTTTAGAGCCTTACATGAGTAAGCTCCCTCGTGTATCTCAGACTTGATCCAGCTTCGCACACCATCTCGCAGTTTGAGGTCATCAGATCAGAGGTTGTTAGAGGTATCCCATACACAATTTAAATCCCGAAGAGATTGATCTTTCCAATCAGTTGCACCATGGCTCTGGAATGCACTCCCCCAGTCTTTACGTAGCCTTGATTCTATAGATGCTTTTAAAAAACATATGAAGACTTTCCTTTGTAAAAAAAAAGATTTTAGATAACAGCTCCCTGTTTTCTATTTGCACTTTTGTATGAATGGAATTTTTTTGTGTTTTTTAAATTTATTTTATTCAATTTTTTTTTGTTTCCTGTCTTACTGTGAAGCACTTTGTGATATGAATCTAAACATTACTTACTTACTACCAGCACTATGCTGCTAACAGAACCACATTGCTAACAGGATCACACTGCTAACAGAACTACACTGTTAACAGTACCAAACTGTTACCAGGATCATGTTGCTAACAGTACTACGCTGCAAACAAGAACATGCTGCTAACAAAACCACACCGCTAACAGGACCATGCTGCTAACAAGACCACACTGCTAATAGCACAACATTGCTAACAGTACAATGCTGCTAACATGACCACACTGCTAACAGGACAACACTGCTAATAGGACCATACTGTAAACAAGACCATGCTGCTAATAGGGACAGGCTGCTAACAGGATCACACTGTTACCAGGACCACATTGCTAACAGAACTATGCTGTTAACAATACCATGCTGCTAACAGGGTCATGTTGCTAACAGGACCATGCTGCAAACAAGACCACGCTGCTAACAGGACCACAGTGCTGACAGAACTAAACTGTTAACAGTACCTTGCTGCTAACAGGATCATGCTGCTAACAGGACTACACTATTACCAGGACCACAATGCTAACAGAAGTATGTTGTTAAAAGCACCATGCTGCTAACAGGATCACATTCCTAACAAGACCATGCTGCTAACTGGATCACACTGCTAACAGAACCATATTGCTAACATGACCATGCTGCTAAAAGGACTACACTGTTACCAGGACCACACTGCTAACAGAACTATGCTGTTAACAGTACCATGCTGCTAACAGGATCATGTTGCTAACAGGACCATGCTGCAAACAAGACCATGCTACTAACAGGACCACAATGCTAACAGAACTACTCTGTTAACAGTACCGTGCTGCTAACTGGACCATGGTGCTAACAGGGCTACACTGTTACTAGGACCACACTGCTAACAGAAATATGCTGTTAACATTACCATGCTGCTAACAGGATAACATTGCAAACAAGACCATGCTGCAAACAAGACCACACTGCTAACAGGACCACAAGGCTAACAGAACTACACTGTTAAAAGTACCATGCTGCTAACAGGACCATGCTACTAACAGGACTACACTGTTACCAGGACCACACTGCTAACAGAAACATGCTGTTAACAGTACCATGCTGCTAACAGGATAAAGTTTCTGACAGGACCATGCTGCAAACAAGACCATGCTGCTAACAAGACCACAATGCTAACAGGACCACGCTGCTAACAGGACCACATGGTTACCAGGACCACACTGCTAACAGAACTGTGCTGTTAACATTAACATGCTGCTAACAGTACCATGCTGCTAACACGACCATGCTGCTAACAGGGCTACATGTTACCAGGACCACACTGCTAACAGGCTCATGCTGTTAACAGTACCGTGCTGCTAACAGGATCACGCTGCTTACAGGACCATACCATAATGCAAACAAGACCACGCTGCTAACAGGACCACAATGCTAACAGGACCACAGTGCTAACAGAACTACACTGTTAACAGCACCATGCTGCAAACAAGACCACACTGCTAACAGGACCACACTGTTACCAGGACCACACTGCTAACAGAACTATGCTATTAACAGTATCATGCTGCTAACAGGATCACGTAGCTAACAGGACCATGCTGCAAACAAGTCCCTGCTGCTAACAGGACCACAATGCTTACAGAATTATGCTGTTAACAGTAACATGCTGCTAACCAGATCACATTGCTAACAGGACCATGCTGTAAACAAGACTGTGCTGCTAACAGAACCACACTGCAAACAGTACCAAGCTGCTAACAGGATCACACTGCTAAGAGGACCATGTTTTAACAGTAACAATGTTAAAACAATTTTTCAATTACATTTCTTGTTGTATGTACTCTATGTTGTCTGTTTAGAACAGGTCTCTCTTGTAAATGAGTCCTCATGAGACTACCCTTTATAAATAAAGGTTAAATAAAAACTATTTGCAGTAATTTCAGTCACACTTTGTCCTCTTTAATGAACCTGCTTCAGCAGCAACACATGCAACAGGTGTGAAACACTCAATCTATAAATGTACTAAACAAATGCTATGCAGGTCAGACAGTCTGGATGGTTCAAAAAGCTTCATTCTGGTGTTTGGCAGCTGTACGGTTGGTGCAGATTAATCTGAGTCCTACAACATCTGGCTGCTTCTGATTCGGGGGAATCAGGACTGGATGGAAGCCCATCACTGCTGATCCTGAACTAAATCCAAAGAGGAAAAAGCTCCGAACACATCTGACTGACGCCTGAACTGACTCAGCATGTTTCAGTCTGCAGGTCGGCCCAGTTCATCGGGTCACAACTTGACAAGTGGGACAGACAATAAAGTTATATTTCTCTGTTGTTTTACTTTTACCTTTTCATTCCAGGTGTTGTGAGGGTCCCTCCCCATGGATCCTCACAACACCTCCCAGTCCTACACCCTGCATGATGGTGCAGTGAGTCCTCATCAATTATTGTTATTATTATTATCTTAAGGATAATACAGAGATTACCAGCATCACTTCACTAAAAGATGACTGAACTAAAACAGACATTTATTTGTGAACAAAGTCTAAATGATTTAATTCTGTCAATCCATCTTAAAGAAACAGTTTTTCTATCTTTAAACATCAAAATGTTTGAAATGTTCACAAATATGTGGACTCACTGACTGATGGGATGTATGGCAGCAGGAAGACCAGAGGCTGTCAAGCCTTTATGTTGAAAACTATTATTATTTCTTTGATTTCCTCATTATTCATTTTAATGTTCATGTCTGTTTCATTTTCAGAGCTTTGTTTTGGTTGAAAACCAAATTGTGTCCACCCAAAAGGACTCCAGATGTTTGACGCACAGGACTGAGATTTTATTTTGTAATTTACAAATTAAATCAATTTATTTTAAAAGGCACACATACCTTTAGAGAATTTCTTGAATATTATTGCTGAACAGATGAAAGTTTTTTTTTAGTCTATATGGAGCAAATGTTTTTCCGTTTCTGAATTTGTCTTAAAATAAAATAAAAATGTTGAAATTTATTTGGGCTCGTACAGAGAGATGTTGGTTTTTTGACCTAGTTTCAGGTTCATCGTGCAGGATTACTGCTCACTGAGAGAAGTTGTTACAGTGAGATTATGTGATACATACATGAAATAATCTCTTGGATTTAAATAAGTAAAACAATAACAGAGTGGGTCACCAAACCAAATAAAGTATAATAAAAATATAATTTAAAGTAAATTTATTTTTAAGTCCAAATGAAACAGTGAAGAGAGAGACTGATCTGAGAACAAGCAGACAAAAATACTCTGATGAAAAATATTGATTTTACAATATAATGCAGAACAGTCTAGATACCATAACTAATGTACATATGTATAGACAGACAGACAGACAGACAGACGGACAGACGGACAGACAGACAGATGATCGATAGATAGATAGATAGATAGATAGATAGATAGATAGATAGATAGATAGATAGATAGATAGATAGATAGATAGA
>JARVGV010001299.1:28318772-28329411 GCA_031762435.1 Hypsolebias longignatus | reverse complement strand
CGATAATTTCCCTCAAAATACGATAATTTTATGCCTCTGGTACGACAATCCTACATTTCTCACCTGGCAACACTGAATGCAACGGCGATGCAAACAAGTTACTGGTTGTCCGCTGAGACCAACAAAATCTGCTGGTTCAATCCCAAAAAATAAATAAAAGTGAGTGAAAGTACAAGCACATATTCATTTATTTATTTTATATCTCGCTACAATGATTCCAACAAGTCAGACACAACACCTGGCAGATTCAGTTGATCAGTTGTGCAGCCACGATGCCTGCAATGACGCGTAGCAGCACAGACACTGTCAGATGTAAAAGTGACACGGTGTGAAAAAAAAAATAAAAATCCAGTGTATGCTTCACAGAACCACCATAACGTCTTGTGTCATTTTTGAAGTTTAAGTTGTTTTGATTGACAGAATTAACTCCTCTGCATTTCTGAGTGAGTCAGCTCTTCATCAGAATTCCTTCTGCCTTTTTTCAGACTGACTGCATGCCTTTAATATGTGATAGTGTAAACCAAGACTTTTTGAACTGTTTCTTCTTTTAAGATATGCAAAAACAGTATAGATAAATATGTTGGTTTTTGCTGGCTTTCATAGAGAAATAACATTACTAATGAACTTTTCATGTTTCTGTTCAGTACCCCAATGACTTCTGTTGTGACTTGGCTCTATATAAATAAACTGAATTGAAATGGAATTGGTATTCGTAAAAAAAATACTTAACTAATGTCATGAACCACTCACAGTCAAACATGCCACTGGTTAGATTGAACAAGGAGCAGAGGGGAGTTGTCTGAGTTGTCACTCGTGAAGATTATGGGTAAAGGCTGCAAGACTGTCTCCAAGCAGCATCTTGATCCTCTGACCACTTCTGCCAGTACAGTACAGTATTCTTAAAAAGTATAAGGTTCATGGGGCTCCAACTTCCCAAGATATGGACGCAAGAAGAAATGCAACCCCAGGTTATCAAACAGTGTGGATGGTAGCAAACGAGCGAAGAAACCATTCAAGCTGAACTCCAAGTTCAAAATAGGTCACTTTCTTATCGCCCAGACCATCACAACCATAATGGGCTTTATGAATGGAGATCCAAAACGGCTCCACTAATTTCATAAACGCAAAATAAGTCAGACAGGAATTGATTAAAGTGCATATTGACAAGCACCAAATTTTCTTGGACTGATGCGACAAAACTGTAGATTTCTGAACAGACACATCAGTTGTGTTTTATTTTGTTGTGGAACGGTACCAGCAAATTTTTCAACAGTTGTATCTTATTCTGAGTGAATTAGGCGAGAACTATCTGATAATTCTCAATCAGGTCAACTGGACAGTTTCTTTAAGAAACTGTCCAGTTGACCTGATTGAGACTTATCAGATTTGACACCTGGATTATTGAGCATGAACATTCTTGTAGGCGAGAACTAGTTTTAATAGACAACTGCTGTTTTGAACATAGGTAAAGAGAAAGATAAAGATGTGTGATGATTTTGAGTTAGTTAGAAGAATAATCCATGAGATGTTTAGAATTGTATAAAATCTTCACTCAGCAAGACATTTTTAAAGCTATCGGGGTCTAGCAGGGGTTTTCCCTTGTTTTTCTGTTTATCTTTATTTATTTGTAGGGTCCTGAGTTGATATTTCAAATTCAGCTATCGACAAATTTAAACTCAAACACAGAAAAAGTTATGTATTTATTTATTTATTCTGCTAAGCACCCTTTCAAATATGACATAAAAGCATATATCTTAAAAATTCAAGGTTTGGGGCCTCCAGGCGTATTTTCTTTCTTGTTTTTCCAACACCTACGCATCCTTTTGAAATCAGAAATCTAGAGCTTCTTTTCTAGTCAGCCTTCATGAAACACTTTAACTTGAACTGATGTCAAACAGCGTCTGGGCTGTCGCACGACGTCAATCAATCGGCTGTATCAAGAGTTCAGTCACTCCGAGCTGAAAGGCTTGTTTTGCTATTTTGGGGTCACATATAAGAACACATCTTAGATCCATGGTTTTTATCAAGTTGATTGAAGCTTCAAAATGAAGCGCCTGCTTTGGAGCCACCACCAGTTGCTTTTGAATCTGCCTCAGTAATACTTCCATGTGGAGCGGAGTTACGTCTCTTCGGGGCCTGTGGCAGCCAAAGTTCAACTTTCTACCAGGTTGGAGTTCACTGATCTGAAATTTAAGGTCTCCTGGATGCTTAATCAGTGTGGGCATTTGCTCCAAAACATTGTCCCCACCCCTGTCTGCGATGCAGCATACCGAGCTGCCACTACCTCTGAATTGCACTTAAGACTGTATATGGTCTCTGGCTTTGTGGTATTCTCTTCCTACTAATGGACTGTCCTCAGCCAGAGGTGCTATCCATCACATGCACTACCTGAAGTCTGGAGCCTCTATAAAGATTAGGGCTGTTAAGAGAAGATGGATGGACCCTGTCGCCGCCAAGCATCATCCCCAAATGCCTAAATTAAATCTAGAAATCCTCATGGGGAGGTTAGATTAGCCTCGTAATAGGAGGCACGAGGCAGGACTTGCCTCGCCCCCTTCATCATTACAGCGGTATATCTTTAAATATTTATGAAAATTGTGAACATTAGCTTTGAGTCGTTTTAAGGTTAGTTGAAAAGCACTTTAGAGGTGGGAGAAAATCTCACCGTGGTTGAGTTTGCCGCATTTTCATCAGACACGAGAGAAGCCAACTAGCTGAGTACCGTAGATGTTGCCTCATTCCCTCCCCCTGCCTCCTGTCTTTGTCTTTTGCCTCTGGGAATTAGTCAAAGAGCCAAACAATTGTTAAGGAAGTCCATATTAGAATGACCTTTGTATCACAGTTTACACCTCTTTTGATCTTTTAAAAGGTTTGTTGGTCCTGTGGCCTTTTAAAGCCAGTAGTTATGGATTTGTTTCCTCTCGCTGAGATGGTTAACCGAGGTGCTTGTAACTCATATGTGAAAGACCTTTAAACAAAATAGAAAAAAGAAACGTTTGCCCACTTTTATGATTACAAGGCTTGTGACGCTTTAGTGTTCAAAGCACAATGGCATAATTGATTGTAAATGCAAATGTGTACTTAAAATACAGGAGTCACAAACGATTCTTAAATCCAGTCTTTTATTGGACATGTATTTTATGTTGTGTTATTTAAAGCATAGATTAGAAAATCTAATGATTTTTGTCTGTGTGTGTGTGTGTGCATGTGTGTGTTTGTCGGGTTAGTAAAATTTCTCATGAAAAAGTATCCATATTTGAAACACAAAGAAAATAATCACTGGATGCACATCTACTAAAGATGAGCATTTTAAGTCAACCTAATTCAAGATGGCAGCCACATCTAGATGAGCTTAACAAACACAAAAACTCTCATGTTTACAAATACTGAGCTAAAATTGGGTTTGCAAGTAGCCAAAATTATCTCCAAAGCGTTCTTGAAAGGCTGATAAATCATGCAAGATTTATGCACACTGCTTATACACAACAATAGTTTACCAAAATTTGACCCAAATTGCTTACTTTAGCATAATTTGTATCATCAAGATTATTTTAGTTCAAATACCTTGACATTTAATGCTGCAGGAATCCCTTCAAATGTTTTAAATAAAGTGAAAACATTCATTTATTAAAATTTGGCATGACAAGAGACATTTTGGATAGTTCTTTATTCATTTTTGCATGCCAAACACCTCTGTCACTTTTTAACAGACAGTTTCAGTTGTCTTATATTTGCCATATTTTTTGCCATATAAGTCACACCCTTTTTGCATGAATTTGCAATTCCTGCGACTTACACACCGAAGCAACTTATATATGTTTTTTTTCTCCATATTTACAACCCATTTTTTGGCTGAGATTAATGATTTAATTCATTCTGACATGAAAAATATTAAACCTTAATATTTTCAGCCTCTAAAGGGCCCTTGAGCCTTTTGGCAAGCCAAGTGTCTCATTAATAGGTCAAAGTGACTATTAATGAGACACTTGTCTCATTAATAGTCAAAGTGACTATTAATGAGACATACTTCTGTATGGCTTGCCATACAGAGCCCCTCTTCCTCTCGCTCTGGAACTCCTGGAGCAATCGTCAAATCAGCTGCATTTCGGTGCGACGTGTACGGCGGAAAATATGGTAATAGCTTTGCATTTGCATTTTCTTTACAAAGCTACAACTAATGTTTTCATCCCTCAATAAGTCAAATTTGTGTTTAATGTGCTTCATAAACTAGTTGCTTTAATTTCCAAAGTAAATTATAATGTTGAAAATGGAGTTTCAAATAAAAGCCATAACAAAAGGTTGTATTATTTTTATTTTTTAGTGGCTAAATTTAGCACAGTGTCCATCGACACAACAACAAGTCTATTATAACAGCATAGTGTTTCGTTTCTAGAACATTTTATTTTATTTTATTTTTATCTTTTACAAATCCATCTGTTATCAACACTGTACTAATCTTTATATAATCTTCAATTTAAAGCAATGCTTACGCAGATGTGACAATGCAGCCATGTTGATAAATGTTATAATAATTTCATTTTATTTTATTAAAAGATGAGTCCCCAACTTTTGAATTTACTTTAGCAGCATGTTTAAATTTTAAAGTATTCAAAGAAACAACAACAACAAAAAAGCTTGCAAATTATGTAAATAATATACATTTTCCCACTAAAAATGTTTTTCTAAATATTTCATCAATAACCTTATATTAATTAGGAGGTTTTTAAAAAGTTGTTGGAGGTAAACTAATCCACCAAAAAACTGTGGGTGTCTAATTTTATACCCATGACAGACAGAGATAAAATAAAAACAATACACGGTGAGTTTTGACACAACTGTTCATTCATGGTGTGTCTAAAGTTTAGACACAGTGAGCAGAAAGAGCATATTTCACTGTGATAATTTAATAAAGCTGTAAAATGGAAGCATCTGGGAATAATTAGCCAATAAAACAACAGAGCTGAAGAGAGTGTTCATTCTCTGTATTAACCTTCTCACAGCTGTTTGCTTAAATAATCAATTTGTATGGGAATCTTCTGGAACTTCAATAACTTTTCCCCCCATCCATATCATGAAAGACTTTATTAACCAATATTTATTCTGTCTCAGTATAACAGAACAACATATTAATGCAAAAAATGTGGGGACAAAAATTTTTTTTTAAAATATGTTTTCATTGTTTGGAAAAAATCTTAAATAATTTAAGCAAAATCAAGCAATACATTGATGTTACCTTTCGCTAAAGGATTTGAGTAGTGAATATGGGTGAATTTTACTGACATAAGTCGAGAGCACACATTTTCAGTTTAAAAGCAGAAATTCATCTCTGTTCTCAAAACTTGTAATGCTTGCACTCAAAACGTCTGCTCTCTTTCAAAAGTTCTCTGTGCTCTCTCATGTCTTTGTGTTCACACTCAGATTTTGTGCTCGTGCGCAAAATTTCTCTCTGAGATTTTTAAAAAAATATATACACTGTATATATAAACATGTAAAAAGTATATTTAATTAACCCTAGAGGAGTCTTCCATCGCCCATTGGTTGGGATGGTTGCCAGGCGACGGTACACCTTGTTCCACGAGAAAGCAGAAAGGAATTTGCCAACGAGTTGAGAGATTTGCGAGCAGAGATTTGATCCATGCAGAGAGAAGTTTTGTGTCTGAGCAGAAAATCTGAGCATGAACACAAAGATTTGAGAGAGCACAGAAAATATTTGAAAGAGAGCAGAAGTTTTGAGTGCAAGCATTACAAGTTATGAGAAGAAAGAGATGAATTCCTGCTAGGGATGTGTGATATGACATAAAATTAATATTATGATATGTATTGTGAAGGGTGGCAATAATGATGTATATCACGGCGTGTTTTTTGTATAAAACTTGGAATAGGAATTTTTTTAAAAAGCGTAGGGTCTCCTTTTGCTATAATTTATTTTGAAAACTGCTATACCACAAAATAATCTCAATTAATAAAATTCCAGTGCTAGGTCCAGAGAGTTTTAAAATAATAAACAAATCAAGCATTAGGCTTCTTTCTTGTAGTGCAAAACAGAGCAAAATGTATCAAATGTAGTTTTAGCCATATGTTTTAAACAAAATAATATATTGTTAACTCAGCAGTTTCCAGTATTCTCACTTAATAAATAAACAGCAACATAGCAGCATTTTACACTGAAAACATGTGAATCTCCAGCCCTCTAGTGGGCGTCTCCTTCTGCTTTAAGGAGATATGACACAAAATGGTGACCAGGTTCCTCTGTGGCTTTGACCAGAGGGTCTCGCAGTAACATCACACAACACAGTGTTCTTTTCACAGATCAGAGAGCAGGTTTCTCTAAAACTGACCAACGCTTTAACTTTAACTTTTGACGAAAAAAAACAAAACAACAACTTTCAATGGAACACAGCATTTTGTGCATGTGTCCGAATACGGCAACACTAAGGCAAGCTGGCCGTAGTTAGCTGGTAGCTTAGCTACTTAGCTCTCGAAGAAAATACTTTAACACCACTTACGCACAGTTTTCATCTCAAAAAAGTAATGATTAAATCTGGCAACTGATTTGACATCAGACACATCATTACTGCAGTTAGCCGGCAGAATACAGATCTCTATCATAGGCTATATGTCTATCGTTCCTACCATGTACCGTTTATATTGTGCATTCCAAATTCCTGCTTTAAAACTGAAAATTTGTGCTCTTGACTTGTGTCAGTAAAATGCCCCCATAAGTGAATGTTTGGAGTTTTGAAGATGAGTGTTTTTCTGAACTGGCTTTGAACAGGGAAACAATGTTTAGATGCTAGATATTCTAGTGGGGAGGATTTACACAGTAAAGAAGAAGAGAGTATTTTTTATTTTATTTATTTATGTTTTGTTATCATTGTCCGATGTGGATCAGATTGACAGATCCTGGCAGGCAAAGGGAGCTAATCTACTGCCATATGCAAAGGCGGAGCAAGGGGTTGGCCAGTGGTGGCCTTGGCCATATTAGATTAATTTTCAGCCACCCCACTGGCCACCTCAATCATTTAATGGAAAGTACGGAGGTGGCCATCTTGGATTTGATTTTATTACAGTGTCATGATTTCGCTTTTCAATTAACAGGAACAAGAAAATCATAAAGTGTCAAAATCAAAAGGGAGCCATGTTTTTATTTATTTATTGTAAAATATGAAGAAGCGTGATTACAAACAGAAGAGTTTAGATATGATTTGCTCTTTATATGGGCTTATTTCAAATAGCCCACAGGCCCGACTCTCTCCGCTTGGGAGGTTAATGGAAACTATGTTAGAAATGAGTAGACTAACATACGTGCTGCACAGTTGCGAAGGGACTTCCTGTGGGTGCATTACTGAGATGGTTTACTAGCATTTTGGGAAGTTATTTAACAGACAACGTTCCTGATATGGCCATGCTAAACCTTAAGAAAACCTACAGGAACATTTTTGAGTGTTCTCTGGTTAGTGTTTTGACCACCAGCCTGTTGAGCAGCCTATCGTCTGTGAAATACAGTACTGCTGTTCTCGTCCCTCGGAGAGAGTCCCTGTCAGTTAGTTTCCATTTTGAAGTATAATGAACTGCCACCAATCCTTCCCCCACAGTTTCCACTCTAACATTTACATCTACCATCAAGAAGACCCCGCTGCTGCAGTTGGCGCTTAGTGTCTCTCTTCCCCTTATGTCAATGCATCATAAAAGATTTTTGAAATATTTTCCCTCTTTGCTAGCAGTGTAAAGCCCCATGTGTATCATGTCTAAGCTTGGCAAGGGTGGGAAAGAGCAGCTTTTCTCATTTCCTCTGACTGTTTTGGAACTGAATCACATTAACACAATGACAGGGTGTATGACTAGACCATATAACATCCAGCTTTGCCTCTGTCCAAATGAGAGATGTGTCTGCTCAACACTGCAGGTGCTTGCAGGAGCCGGATGATGCAACATGAGGATTGGAAATTACTCTCACTGGCACTTCTTTTGAGGCTAGCCTCACCGCTGCATCTCGCTCTCGGTTGGCCCACATGGTATTGAATTTAAAGCCGTCATAACAAGCACTTGCTGTTTTATAGTGTGCACCAACTAGTGGTGTTTGCAGACCTGGGCAGCACCAGTGTTGTGGGGAACAGGCCAAGATGTGTCAGGGGACCAGACTGCTATTATCTGCAATGAAAATCCATGCTATCCTGACTGCTACAATTAGTGTCAGCTGGGGTATTGAGTCTTTAAAAAGGACTCCTGGCCTTTTGGCTCTCAGCCTGTCTGGCTATAGATGTCTCTAATGAGTCATTAGCCGCATGGCCTCTCCTCTCATGAGTCCACCCCATAATGGCACACCTTTCATCTATTTTACAGAGAGGCTGTCGTTGGTCATTAGCACAGCTCTGAAGTCCTATTACCTTTACGTCAATGATGAATGAATAGATTGCGGTTGCCAAGAACAATATCTCTTCGTATCCTCTGGTCAACCATGACTCTGTTTTAATTCAATTTCTCCGCCTTCATTAAATGTAATTGATAATTGATGCGGTCGAACTTGGTCGTCGGAAGGTGCTAAATTTTTTAGCTCGAACCGCAGGGTGCCTTGCCATTTCGGTGTATTTACTGGAGGTGTGCTTTGCTGTTTTCAGCAGCAGCAGTTTATGCTGTCACAGATGATGACTTGACACTGATGTAATCCTCGGGAGAGCTGTGGCTCCTGGAAAGGAACCTTCAGAAATAATGAAGCTGCTTCGGTGGTTTAAAATGCTGCACAAATGCCCACGAGTGCCATTTTGGCTGTGTTGCCCAGTGCTGCCTTTTGTGCCCTTGTCTCTCTGTGAAATTATGCAGCTTTGTGTATTTTTTTCTTTCATTTTTTGTGTGTTTGTTTTGGATACAGGAGCAAATTGTAAGTGTGCACTGAGGATTGACAACTCTGAGCAAGCTCAAAGTCTTCAGTTTAAAACAGAGGGCAGTATCGACAGGGTTCAGAGACTTGTTTTGCATAACACAGCCTGAGGAAACATTGAAACAAGCGCTTTCCTTTTTACTTTCCCTTTTTTTTTTTTTTTTTTTTTACTTAAATTGTTTTGCAGCTTCTCAGTGGAGCGTCGGCTCATTCAGACCAGATCTGCTGCTGGCTTCTCTCACTCTTTGGCATATTGTATTGAATAAAGAATAAATGTAACTTTGAGAAGAGGATTATCATTACACAGCTAGAAGTGTCACCTACAGTGATTAGGTAATTACTTTAAATTTAAGGGTAATCAATTGTTCACTTGATTCATTGCTAATCAATGGCCTTAGCTGGCACACCTTTGCTTTTTAATTGAATAGTCATGATGTGCTTTGTATAAATTATCTTAACAATGAAACCATTAACTCTATGAGACTGTGTAGACGTGTTGCTGTTTGGATGTTTGTGTGGTGACTAAATATTAATGTTGGCTGACTTTATTTGTTTGCTGAAGAGTTAGACTAAAAGAAATAAAAGAAAATCAAGAATCAAGAATCAAGAATATTATTTTTTTCATTCTTTGATCTTTTGTCTAAGCTAATGGCTTTGAGAAGGGCGACACTCTCATGCCATGACTGAACCTATGAAACTTTAAGTGCGGCCCCTTAGGAGTGAAACGTATGGACATTTATTTATTTTTAATGCTAATTTTTTATTTGTTATTTTTACACTTTGTACCTTTTTTTGGAGTAAATACAGTAATTTTGATCACTTTCCATTTTTTGCTAACTATTCAGGAGTTGCAAGAAAGAAAAAACGGCTATAAACTTGTGGTATGTGTTTCAAATGTGGCTCTTTGCTGTGATTGGAGGTGAATTATGTTTTATGTCATAAGCTCTCTGAAATTGGTTTCTCCAATCACACCATTGGTTGTTTCAAAAACTGTCTCTCAGATCGGAGACAATGTGTTCAACACAATGGTACTTCTTCCAGTTAATAAACGGTTAACAATGGTGTACCTCAAGGCTCAGTCTTAGGTCCCACCCTCTTCACAATCTACAAAGGTAATGTAGGTAAGAGCATCCCTGCTGACAACACAGTAGTTTACTGTCAAGCCAAAACAGTTGCTAAGGTTTTCCAGCTTTTGCCATCCACCTTTGACATCATCCAGTCAGATTTGTTCTGTCTCAAACTTTTCTTAAATGTCAACAAAACCAGAGGGATATTGTTTTCAAACAGGAAGTCTGTCCCAACAGTTCTTCCTTTGATTTTATACTTGAATGGCGCTGCTATTGAGTTTGTCGATTCCTACAAATACTGTATTTGTGTATCACTAGTTGAATGACCCCTCTATCTCTCTTTAAGCTCCACATGGAAAACATAGTAAGGAGACTGAAAGTTAAATTGGGTTTCTTTTTCAGAAACACAGCTCCTGTCTAACTCTGAATGCTAGGAAACACCTTGTAACTGTGACTTTCCTTCCATCCATTGACCATGGTGACATTATTTACATGAACGCTCCTACAAGGCCGGGATGTGTAGAGGCAGGGCAGCCGGCTCAGGATCGGAAGGTCCCGGGTTCGATCACCGGTCACTGCATACCTCGTTGTGTCCCTGGGCAAGACACTTAACCCCGAGTAGGACTGGCTGGCGCCTTGCATGGCAGCCACCGCTACCGGTGTATGAATGTGTGTATGAATGGGTGGATGGCTG
>JARVGV010001299.1:28279788-28291270 GCA_031762435.1 Hypsolebias longignatus | reverse complement strand
AACTTGTTCTAAACTGCGGTTTCACAAATACATCTTTCCCCTTGAGATTGTAGCAGCTTGTTCTTTTTACAAAATACTTTTGGATATTTGACGGTAGTTAATTTTTTTTGCGCTCTATACATCTATTTCATACCATGTCCTGGCCGGGCACAGTGTAAAAGATGCTAATAAAAGACCTTGCTACATAAACAGCATCATACATGACATCATAATACATGTATCCATGGGGAGGTCAACAAAGATGATGAGTTGTCTGTGGACACTGCCAGAAAGTTCCTGATAAGATGGTACAGTGGCTATCAGCGGCACAGTTATGATAAGGCTCACTGATGTCCTCGGGAGAGGTGGGGTAGAAGGAGGGGAGGCGAAACAGAGCATCATTATTAATCTCTGGGAGAATTTGAGATAAACCATTGGGAAGCCAGGTTTGATAACAATAATTGTTTTGGGACAGGCAGACTGCTTGATTTTTTTATGTCTGCCTTCAAACATTCTGCCAGTTCTTCTCAATGGCAATTCTATAACAGTCAGACTTTTTGGTCATTCTGCCAGCCCCGTGCTTGTAGCCTTCCCCATGGTCGAATCCTTCATGCCAACAAGTTCCATAAGCCACAAGTGGTCTGCGATTCTCAGAAATCGCGTCCAGCTTATGGCTTAGCTCGAAAAGCAATAGTGTCTATGCACTCAAAGTGCGGCACAGTCTTTCACAATAATTGTATCAATTGTGTTGAGAGACCGGCTGACCAAATCCATAACTTATAATTTATGGGCTCCGTATACATGGCCCACAGTTTTCTTCAGTTTTGTAGTTTTGAATCTTTTCTTTATTTTAAATCACAGCTACTCTGTTTTTTGTTGTAATTTTTGTGACTATAGATTCTTATATTTTAACTTGATTGATTGATTGATTGATTGATTGATTGATTGATTTCATGTTGAGCTCCCTGTGTTGATCTGCATTCTTGGATCTGTTTCTCTTCCAAACCTGACTGAGTGTCTGTTAAGCAATACCAAAGTGGAAAGCCACTGATCTCTTGCTGCCCATTAATCTGTAAAGGAGTTATAGAAACTGTAAGACCATTTCTAAATACATTTTAAGTTAATGGTTCAAACATGTAAAGAAGATAATATGTTCAAAAGTAGAAACACTCAGAAACAGTTCATAACATTTTTTGTTGTGAAAGTGTCAGGGGAGTATACCCCAGGTCAACCATATGTAAACTATTTTAATTAAAACATGCTAAAACTTACATGCACACTCATGCACCGAACATCAGAGCTCTCAAACCCACACCTTACGGTATTTAAAAGTCTGCCTAAGTTACATTTCATTCAAAAGAAAAAGGTAACCATAGGGTTAAAAACTAACTATATATTCAGTACAAATCCTTGCCTTAAAAGGCGTATGTGACGGTGAAAACGTGCTGACAGTGTAGACTTGGAGAACAACGAGCATAACAATATATCATCACAAAGTGCATGTGAGACAAATTAAAAACAAGGACAAATATTGGCAGTTTAAAGTCTCCCAGTCCAATAACCTTGCATGTCATTGGTTTGAAGGAGGAAAGAGGAAAGCCGGGAAGTGATGGCAGTAACTGCCACCCAGGAAGAAATAACAAATACATTAGCAAACACAAAAACATGTAGACTGACAGCTTGAAGTGTTTCTGCACATTCTTTTTTTTTTTTTTTTTGCTACTCAGTGTTATTTTTTTTACTTTAAGCATTTTATTGGAGCATCTGTGCTTTGCAGATCTGGCTTTGCAACAATAAAGTCTTCATGTGTTTTATTGAATGTGTTTGTTTTCCCTCAAGAATTATGGCTCCTTACAGTATTGAGTTAGTGTGTACGTACTGTACGAGTGATTGTGGGAGCTCTCTCACTGTTTTGTGCATGTTTTTTTTTTTTTTTTTTTTTTCATAAATCAATTTTCACTGGTTGTCAGCACTAAGGCTACTGTCAGCAGCAGTTGATGGAGCTCCACTCTGCTGTAAGACTCTCTGATCTATCAGCTGTGACGTAATGCTCTCCTCAATCAGCAGCCCTGGGAACAGTAAATCAGAGTGCTGCCGCTCTGCGTGGTGCTAATGCTGCCTCACTGCTCCCGGCTCAACCACTGAGCTCATCTTCTGCCCAAACCAGCAGGATAAGTGCAGGACATTTTAACTGCGGCTAATGACTTCACCTATCAACATCCTAAAACAGCTTTTAGATCCAAAATAAGGGTGTTGGCATGGATTCTTGGTCGTACGCATCACGGTAAACCTTGGTGGTGCTAAAACAAAATATACACACTTCAGAGTTTTAGGTAAAGATCTCCATTGCATTTAAGATTATGGTCAAAGTTGGTCTCAAAATGAGGAGGATGGCTTCAAAGAGAATAACAAAAGCTACAGAGGCTGTTCCCTTCAATATAAAAGTATCTTGTGGTTTCAAAGCACAAAGTTCACACAAAATACAGTTCTCCTAAATCTCCTGAAACATTTTATTTACAGTCTTCCTGGACTGGACAACATCGTGAAACACATTTGCATAACGCCGGTCAGTTTGGTGAACCTCAGACAAAAATAAGCATCTGCCGTTCATTCCTCCACTTTGAAAATAACAGTAATCTGGTTACGACAGGGGAACAATTATGGTATTGGCTTGATTACGTTTGGCAGAAGTTGAACACATCAACAATATAAGGTCTTTTTGTTCAGATATCTAGTTTGAGATCATGTACTCCTTCTCCACCAATGTTGTTACAGTGATGGAAAGTTGCAAAGCTCTAGCTCTGGACTCTGAGCTCTGGGCTCTGGGCCAGAAAAACTGATGCTACGGTAGCTTTAACAGTCTGTTTGTTCAGGACAAACAGCTACTTACATCAAAGGCTGGTAGGGGATCACAGTATACTTAACAACCAGATCAAATTAAACTTTGTGACCTCAATTTTTTTTTTTTTTTTTTTTTTAATTGTCAAGCCGAGGTGGGGCCTGGTCTGTCCATTCCAAGAGTGAGAAATAAAAACAAACAAGAATAAGTCAGTATAAACACACAAGTGCATCCTTTCTGAAGTTCTTCAGAGTTTGGTGTTTAATATGCTTGATCTCAGAAATAAACACAACCTGCAAGCAAATAGCATGTAGAGGACTGGTTGAGTCAGTGAGAGGGCAAAGGTTTCAAATATCGGATATATTTGACCTTAAATACCACTTCTGACAGATTTTTTTTTTTGTTTGTTTTTTTGGCAACATTAACATCCAGCAAATTTTACCCTATTCTATCTAACCTCACCATTGCTCCCAGCTTGGATTCTGTGTTCTGTGCCCCCCTAGTGGTGTAACATCCAGACAAGTACAGTAGTCTCTTATTTATTGTGGGGGTTCGGTTCCAAACCTGCCTGCAGTAAGTGAAATCCTGTGGAGTAAAGTAGTAGTATAGTATAGTAGCAACATTATATTTATACTGTATTTATTTTAAGGCTTTAGAAACCCTTTGTACACTCGCAATGTTGTAAACTCTTAAACCTATGTCATTTTAACAACATACAGTACTTACAATACCGTTTACTTTATGTAGCTACTAAAGTTTACTCACCAGCTCTGCAGAACAGGAGCAGCTCTCGTTCCGGTCCGACTCAGTTTGTTTCTGCAGACCTAACCTGCAGCATCAAAGCCCACAATCAATTTCATGAACTCTTAAACCTACTAATTTTAACAACATACTTATATGTAGCTACTAAATTTTACTAACTTGCTCTCGGGTTCACCGCTGAGTCTGGAGGGCCGGTTCTGGTCCAGTTCATTGCAGATATGAGTGCTGAAGCGCAATAGTTGGGAGGGGGGCAGACCTTCTGTTAGCTGGCGTGGGACCATAGGTGGTTGATCTGAGTCGAAGTTCAGATGAAAAAAGTCCAGATGGGCTGCAGAAACAGCTCAGAAGTTTTCGGTGAGCATCCATGCTTATAAGTCCTCGTGGCCGGGTACCAGCTCTCAAGATTCACTAATGGGTCTGGAAGTCTGGTTCTGCTCTGTTAACTAAAGATAAATTTAAAAATGCTAAAAACTAAGTACACTTTTGGCAGGACGTTACAGTGGATCAGTTGGTAGAGCTGTTGCCTCTCAGCGAGAAGGTCACCAGATCAAATCCCGGCCAGGGGCCTTTCTGGGTGGAGTTGCATGTTCTCTCTGTGCATGTGTGGGTTTTCTCTGGGTACTCCGATTTCCTCCCACAGACCAAAAACATGCACGTTAGACTGATGGGTAACTCTAAATTGTCTCTAGGTGTGAGTGAGAGAGTGAATGGCTGTTGTCTCATTTGTCTCTGTGATGGACTGGAGACCTGTCCAGGGAGTCCTTTGGCTCTATCCCAGTTATGGCTGGATATGGGCACCAGTGACCCCCATGACCCGAAAAGGAAGAAGTGGGTAAAAGGTAACGGACGGGCGGACGGACGGACTTTTGGCCAAAGCACTTTGTTTATAAAGAACAAGGCATGAAATATGTTTGTGAAGAACCTCCCTCTATGCAGAGATCTTCACAAATGCTGAGCAAACTGTTAAAATTTTAAATAATATGTTAGAAAACTAACATTTAAAGCACAATAATGAGGTGTCTCTGTGGTTTTTCTGTGGTGGTAGATAACTAATCTAGCTATTAAAAGGTTATAAAATTCAACAAGCTTCAAAGTTGCTCCAGCGCCAACATAGCACTCATTTCATTTTATAGAAAGGAGTTTTCCAAGGTAGTATTAAAAGAATTGTACTACAAATGAAGTTTATTCACCTTGACAGATTATGTGACTCATGCTCTCATTTTCGTTGGGAGGTTTGCAATCTGCACAGCCCATAAGAGATGCAGGAAGATGAAACTTATAGTAGGTGGCAGGTGCATTGGAAAAACCTGAAAGCAGCGTGGCAACAAAGTCAAGAATTAGATCATGAAAAAAATAAAAAAATTTAAAAAAAGAGTCGAAACCTGCAGATCTAATCTCTGTCAACATTGTGCTTCCATGGCATGATGCCCTCCTCCTCTGAGACGTAGGCAGAGTTTGATCTTGAAGGTTGAAATCTCGGATTTACTTGTTTACCCGTGAGTTGGAGGATTTGTTTCTAAGGAGAGGCTCGAAAGAACCTTGCTGACTCGGAGAGATAATGATTGCCAAAATTATAGCTATTTTCTTATCAGGGGGGTAAACAAAGGTAACAAATCCCACAGTGATATGTGAACGCAGGCAGAGTTCAACAGATGGCGACTGGAAGGGCAGATGGAGCAAGCTGCACCAGTCCTCGCACAAAGGGAGGGTAGACTGT
The DNA here is from genome assembly GCA_031762435.1 of Hypsolebias longignatus. NCBI lineage: Eukaryota > Metazoa > Chordata > Actinopteri > Cyprinodontiformes > Rivulidae > Hypsolebias > Hypsolebias longignatus. The sequence goes on along the minus strand of JARVGV010001299.1, from coordinate 28,285,973 downwards.
AAGCGTCAGCACACGAAAGTCAAAGTGGAAAAAAAAAAAAAAGAAGACAGGACATAAGATTTAAAGAGTATCCTCCACTGAAGGATTTAGGATTTAGAAGGGTAGCTGGATGGATTATTGGCATGGTCAGGATTTCTCACTGAACTACATGATCCTGTAAATGTTACAGCAGTCACAATTTGGAAGCAGAACTGCTGATGTCAAGTTGCTCTACTGAAAATATACATTTTACTTTATAATTACAATGATAAGTGAAAAAAAGAGAAAATGTGTTTTTGTTTTTAGTAATTGAGAACGATGGATAATTTATATTTTCACGATTCATTTCTATTTATATGTTTCACAGTCTATATGGCACACTTGCTCACTTGAGCAGCTGGGTGGGCATGAGTCAGCCTCTACAGCAATGTAAACAAATCAATAACGAGTTTTAATGAATTTCTGTAAAATAGCATACAACCGTTTACTGTTTGGCCTAAAGCTAAATTATAGATGCTTTGACACCCCGAGCGCAGTGAGTTACCGGTTTGATGATGACCCCCATTTTAAAAAAGGACATGTATAAAAGAGTTTTCTACTTCTGCAGAAATGGCGGTTTGAGAAGCAGACACTCGCCTTTTGTTACACTTGTATTTCATCACGTTGACATCATGCAATGCGCTGATAATAACTTAACAACTGCTTTAATTTCAGCAAATGTAAAAATGTTAACTTTAACAGTAACACCTGACTTTTTAAGGTGTTGCTTCCCAAACTAATTTGGGCTTTCTTTCTATTTTTTTTATTATTTTTAACTTCAGAAAAAGTCAAATACAGTATTGACAAAATCCTTAATCTAAAAAAAATAAATAAAAAACAGAACAAAGAAAACTTGCACACGACAAAAAAATGTTGGAACTGTCGAATTTGTGCATAATTTGTTACGCATGCAGAACTGCAATGGATATCATTTGATTTGCGAGGAGGGGGCATGTCTAGAATGCACACCAGAGAACATAGCATTGTGAGTGGAGTGTTGGTGTTATCAGGTAGTTGCTGGATAATTTGACATTCAGTCAAAAACAGAGAGAGAAGATCTCCAGACTCAGAGGATTCCTTGTAGACACATTGGGTAGCATTACCAGGACCTGACTTCATAGGAGTTGTTGGTTTACGTGAGTCCAGGGGGTCATTTTGTGCAATTACCCAACATGTGGTTCACACAGCTGTCATGGTGACCAGATGTTTGAACAATTGGGTACATGTCATGAAAGTTCCAGACAGAGTGAGAGAACCACTGTATTGCAAGCCAAATAGAGAATCCATGGCATTTCTTAAGGCTTTTGATAGTGATTAAGGACTCACATGGTACAGTGCTGCATCAATGGCATTCTGTGTCTGGATGTCTTACCCTTCTTGAGACTATGCCGGAGCAATGTGTACGGCGGAAAATCTGGTACTTGTATTCAAGCCTGAGGTGATACCACATCCTGGTGACATGAAACCAGCAAGTGTGCTCAAACTACCAACTCTGTTATCCATGTCATTTAACATTGTAATCATTGCAATGCAATCATGACATTTCAACACATCCAGGTTTTATTTAATTTTTACCACTTATAGCTCTGACTGACAAATATACTAACAAAAAAGTCAATGTATATGTACAGCACTTTGGTTGGCCTTGTTGCTGTTTTATGTGTTCTATGATTAAATTGGTATGGTATGGTATGGCATCATTGTATGTTCCCCAGCACACGTGAGATACACCCAGGTGGGGCAGTGGGGAGGCTACTGAGGATTGGGTGTCTTGCTCAGAGACACCATAACATTTGGAAATGGCTGGGAGTCGAACCTTGACTTTCTGGTCCCTAGTTGGCTACCCTTACTCTACCCCGTCTTCCCCCTTTAAGGTACAGGACATGGTGTAAAATTACTCAAACCAACAACTGCATTGTCACTAAACTGTATTTTACAGTAGATACATAAATATTATTTTCTGTTATTTACTTTGTAACTCTTTAAATAAAGAGGTAGACCATTGCTTCAGTTGAAGCAATGCTCCTCACAGTGAAGCTGACTGAAGAGGAGCAGTAGGTGATTGTGTCAGACACGGACATAAAAAAGTTGTGAAAAGTGAAAAAATTATCACGAGAGCAGTGACCTGGCCAGGATCCATTGAAAGATTTTCCTGTCCTTTCATGCCAAGCACTCCTCACATCAATGAACAGCATCTGAAGTGCCCGAGATCCAGCAAGGTCTACTTAGGTCCTATATACACATGATAATATATGTGTGCACACAATATTTTCTTGTAAAAGAAGATCAATAATAATTTTTCAGCACCTCAGGGGGCTTCCGTGCCAGTTTTCTTGGAGGGCAAGTTAAGTTTATTGTTGTTATTGGGAAAAGCACATAAATCCCAGCACAGTTTTAGACAACTCCAACCTCTGCATGGCTGAAAACACAGCTGTGGGCAATGCATGACCTTTAATCAATACCAGCAGAATGTGAGGTGATAATGTCCTGCTGTCATATAAACTCCATGGAGTAAAAGGTTGAATGTTTCTTTATGGTGAAGTATAAGTGCCTGAAAATGTGTGTAAAACAACAATTTGAGTAAATGTGCTTATAGGTGAAATAATCACTTTCAAGAAAAGACCAGGAGTGTGAGTGGATAATGGATAAAAAATGGGTTAAATTAACTTGTAAAGGCTTAGCTGAAAATAGAAAAAGGTGTAAAAAGAATTTCTGATGAGAACACAGGGGGAAACTAACTTATTTATAAAATTGCATTTCGTAGGTCTTTTAACCGCCTGTAAAGCAATATATAAAAGTTGGTATTTAGAGGTAATCATAAGACCTAAAAGCAGACATTATGTGCAAAATGTTTTAAAGACATCAAAGGTTGCAAACATTAACATTTGTCATTTATTTTCTAGAAGCACAACATAGTAATATCCAATTTCTACTCATGATATACGGCATCATCTCATCTGTCTCTTTAAATGGTCTGCACATAACAGCTGAAAAAGTTCAAGTAATCAGCCATGATTTTGAGGTAAAAAGCTATCATTTCCTCAGGGTATCAAGGACAAATGCATCTTCACAATTCAAAAGATAAATGGATCCAGTTTCCACGTCTCACATTCAGGGTCTAGACTGTCAGAAACCACATAAACACTGGCTTTTCCAGCTTAAACATAGGGCGCCCAGTTTGGTAAGGCTCATCAAGGTGCAAAATGTCCCCTTGCTAAAGGAGTGTTTGTGGATATTATAGTGGATTCCCTGAAATGACCTGCTGATTTTCTTCGTTTGCAGGGTTCAATGAAATGTAGATTTCAGGCTTGATGATTGTGGGGTTAGTTCTGGGTTTGAAGGAAGTTCCACTTCAGCCAAGGTGTTTACAGAGTGACAGTTTGCAGTTCTCATGTGACAAACTCCCTCATCAAAGAGTGTTTTTGTCATGTGTTACCATATACAGTGAAGCTTAATTTTCCTGTCCTGGATATAAGAGATATTGACAAGAAACTAGTGCCTGTGAGTCTGTATCCAGTTGACTTGCTGTTGCAACAGGTGTTGCCCACAGATAAAATTTAGAGAGAGAAATGGGATTTTCAGTTGAAGGATAGACATTTCTTATCTCTGATAACCACTTTACTCCTGACATAACCTGTCTGTGCTGCCGAGTTCAACTCTTGTGATTATGTGTGTGAGAGGCTGTGTGGTTTTGCTCTCTTTGACATGCACGTATGGAGGTTTTTGTAAATGCATTGCACTAAATATTGAGTAAAATGGATATGGGAGTTTTCCATCATGCTGAAAACTGTTGAAATCCAAAGTGAAGAGAAATAGATATTTTCATAAAATGAAGTTTTATAAAAGAATTTAGGTTTACCCATATGAAAAAAATACATCTTACCACTAGGATATACCTTTGAAAGGCTGACATTTTTTCATCATATCCATAGGTATGGATTGTCATTGTACCATTGTAATACCACAGATAGTACAAATTTTAGTGTGGTGGACAAACTCCTTACTATAGTTAGAACATTTACCATCAAAACAAATGCCCAATATCTATACACGCACTGGCCACTTTATTACACTTTTCTAGTACCGTGTTGGACAATGTTTGCCTTCAAAACCATCTTAATTCTTCGAGGCATAAATTTAGTTACAATGAAAAGTTTTGCTCTGCTACCTACTAATCTGTTAATTAAAAAAATGTGCTGTGCTATTGCTAAACAGGTAAAAATAATAATAATAATAATAATAGCGGAAGCTAACACTAACTGATAACCATTAATTTGTATCATAGACTGCTGTCGCTGACACTGTAAGACTTCATGGAATGTGACGTTTTAAGTGAATACAACTCAAAATCCAGGTCTCTCTTGTAAATGAGTCCTCGAGGCTCAATGAGATTAACCTGCCTAAATAAAGGTTGAATGAAAAATGCACGTAGAGAACATGCAAACTCCATCCCTGACTGGGATTTGAACCAGGGACCTTCTCGCTGAGACACGGCAGTTCTACCAACTGCGCCACCATGTTGGTAAACAAACTAACAAACAAACAACCTGTCCATTTCAACACTACACCTACTGCCAAACAACACCACACCACCAACAGTACTCAAACGCAGATGCTCCGGCTTTTAATTTGAATGTTTTGTTCACTTCTGATCTTATTGCCTCATACTTCAAACTGTTTTTTGTTTGTTTGTTTTTTCAACATGTTCCGCTATATAAAAATATATATGTATTTTTAGATGATAAGTTCACTGTTAGATACCTCATCATTCTTATGTGTGTTGTGAATGCAACAAAACAAAAACTGTTTGGTCTGAAAGCTTTTTGTTGCAGGAACACATGTAAAAGGTAAAACTTGGAACACTGCTGCTACTTGTCCTCAGTTTCATTTCTTAAAGATATAATGAACAGTTTATTTTCATTGCAGGGGCACTGATAATATTTAAGGAGGAACGGCTGAAGTTTTGTAACAGAAGCTTCAAAAAGTCTTGATGCAATGCATGTTTCACAGTAAGCAACCTTTTTTTTTACTTTTACTTATTAGGGTCAATAATGGTAATCTTCTTGTCAAATGATTTCATCGTGCCACTGTTCTTTTTTTATTTTCCTATCTTGCTCTGACATACTTTATAATTTTACAGCAATTACTGCAAACACATCACTGTGGCACTTTAACACCCCAGTTTATTCAAATATCTGCGCAACTAATGTAATCTCAACTTCTCTTCTCATCAGTATGAGCTGAAAATGCAGGTCAACCAACAAGGCCACATGCAGCTGGCTGGTGACCAGTTTGCTGGAGTCCACTGTTTCTAATACAGGTGACTACTAAATATAGGTTGCTTGACCTATAGTTGGTGTTGAGTCTCTCAGCTGATAGCATCAGGCAAATGTTGCTAAAATATAGTTAGCAACATTCAGCATTTGATTCGTAAACCAAATGATGCCGTAACAAGTAGATGCAATTTCCTGCATTCTGGTGTATTTTAACAGGATGTTAAACTTCTTTGTTTGCTTCATTCATGTGCTTCAATTGTCATGAGAATAATTTTTATTATTTTTTTATTAAAGTAAATTGGACTGTCTTTTTGACATTTTTAATCACAATTATTTGGACAAATTTGCATCATTGTTTTGATATGTGACGTATGTCACATAATTACCCATCAAATATTTATCTCGTATTTTTAAAAAATAATCAAAATTTTATTAACGAGCCACTGTAAAACTAATTTGGGATTTAGTTGTGCTGTTTAATTACATTTTTGTGTTTTTAGTTAAATTGCCCATGACTGAACTTTTAGTGCCAGAGATTTTTTTTAAGGGTAGAAGTGGAAATACTTACTTGAAGGGGCAGCTCTTATGTGATATTAAGAAGCTTGTAAGTGGCTGTTATGTTTAAAATGAGTGTTTATATAATTGTTTCAGATTACATATCCATAATAGACTTCATTTGTTCAAGGCAGTCAAACTTGTTCATAACTTTATTATTTAGTAAGCTTGAGAGTACTGGATCCAAGCAAACAGTTACCGGAACGCACCCTGTCAAAAATGAGAGTTCCCGGATCCTGTTTCGTCAGGACCTAGCTCAAATTAAGCCCTGGACCCGACTGGTCTGCCATAATGCTCCATATGTTTGGGTCGCTGCTCGTTTACAGATGGCACAAA
>JARVGV010001299.1:28227035-28247603 GCA_031762435.1 Hypsolebias longignatus | reverse complement strand
GAAACGCTATAGTTATTTTAGTATTTATTTAAATTTTAAGGTTTCAGAAACCCTTCCCACACTCTTGCAATGTTCTAAACTCTTAAACCTACGTCATTTTAACAACATACGTATGAGTATGTACTGCATAGTAAGCTACTACTAAATTTTATTTGAGTACTCAGTTCTGGTCTGATTCTGATCGGCGCTCTGCAGCCCTTGAGCACCAAGATGCTTTAAGAGAGCTCCAGACCTTCAGATAGCCAACACAAAACCACACAATGGTCCCAATCAAGTCTAAATCCGGATGAAAATGTCCCGGTGAGCTCTAGAGAAAACGCCAGACCTCCAAGCTGCGCCTTCCCACAGGAGAGGCCTCATGGGCCGGCAAGCAGCACTCAGACTGACCGATGATCAATGAGACTGGAAGTCCGGTTCTGGTCCAATTCCCAGTCAGTTCCATACAGCTCTCTGCATCCACTTAATGCCTAAGTCACTATGAAGAAGGACCAAACTTTTTCGGATCGGATCAAAACTTTCCCTCCATTTTAGCAGAAAGCAACAGCAAGCATTGCTGACTTATTGGTAGTGCACTATTGGCTTCTGGGTAATGTAGTCCTTTTGACTGGCTACACAGTATAGACTTACAGTATTGAGAAAAAAAACTACAAAAAGGTGGCAATTGTTTGAAGTATTTTTTCGTTAACGTTTTACTGTAATATCCCGTACTGTCCCAATCACGTGAGTAATATTAAAGTTGGCAATCGTGTGTTGTGTATAATCTTTTGTTTATTGTGTACAATACTTTGAAAATCCACAAAAGAGCGAGTCTGCAAAAGTCGAACCACGAAGTAGCGAGGGACTACAGTACCCCAGTTAAGTTAAAGCAAGGAAATTAATTAATAGCCAAACTCGTTTAAACCATAAATGTTAAGTCTGAATAATGGCTGCCAGGTCGAGTTCCTGTGATTTTTCTTTTCTGTTATTCATAAAGTATGTGACTGGAAATCATAGCTACATGTATCTTTTTGTCATCGTCTTTAGACTCCTTTGATTTAAAAAAAAAAGCGATTTTACCCTATAAAGCGAAGATTTAGTGGTTCTAACACTGCTTTGTGTAGCTACGACTCAGCTCACACCTAATATGCTCATGTGATGATGAAACAGGTGATCAGTTACATATTTAAAAAGCAACAAATGTGCCACATTGTCTGTTGTTTTACTGTCGCAAACACGGTTTGTTTATGCTGCATGAATAATTCAGTCACACTTTCTTTAACTTTTTTTTTAAAAAGGCACACGTTTTAAGGTTCAAAAAGTAAGAAAGGTGTTTGAAGGTACTCTGTAGCTAACCGTTCGTCTTTTTAAACACTCTTCTGAACTTGCAACAACCTTAAGGTACATGGAAGCAGAGACTAAAAGGTGAAGTGATGAAAGAAGGAGACACCGAGATGAAAAGCAATGAATAAAAGGGTGGGGGGGGACCGGGATAGATGTCACTGGAACTTGTCCGCTGATCTGCGATGACACTGATATATTCACGGCGTAATCCTTGTATATGTGTCTGGATCTGTTTTGCATGCCGAATCAATGCAAATACAAGATATCAGTGAGAAAAATTCTTGTATCCGTACATTTTGTTGGGTGAATATAAATGACTCGATGTCTGTAACTTGTGTGGATGGTGCAGGCGTTCATACGCACTTGTGGGGACCGAGGTATTAGCAATGGATTACAGGTGACTAGCAGGCTTTTGAATCTCATTCCTGTGATACCCTTTGAATGTGTTCATTCCCTTTGAAGTGATGTCAGTTTTAAAATATCTCAGCCCTTTTATGTATAACCATAGGTGTTTGCGTTCAAGAATTCTTTTATCCCCCCCACCTTTTTTTTTTTTTTTTTTTTTTTTTTTAGATGAAAGCATCAAAACAGTCAGCATCCTTCAAAGAGCACAAAAGTCTGGGGAAAGTCCCGCAGAAAACGAAGCACGACTTGTTAAATCGCAACAAGAGGCTGTTGCGTCTGCGCGCCGCAGCAGGTTAAAGGGTTGAACGACAGGCGGATCCTGACAGCGCTCACTCTCAGCTCTTGACACTGACTTTGATGGACTGATTGTGTGTTTTGCAGCTGTAACGAGCATTACAGTGTGTGCGTAACGTGTCAGCAGCTGATTCGTATCCTGGATGCACTATAGCTAATTGTTCGGTGCTCATATCCCGCCACTCCCATGACTCCCCCTGATTTGGATTCATTTAGCCTTTATTTTACCTCATTATGAAGCCCTTTGTTATTTCTGCATTGTGTAGGAGGTATTTAGTACTGTTGGAGCCAACTCTTGTAATTTAATTTTAAAAAAAGATCAGCAGTACAACCTTGCACCACGCTGCTTAAAGATGTAGGAAGGTGTGTATTTAAAGTGAATGAAGAATGTTTTTTTATCACTAAAACTAGATGAACGACAGCTTTTCTTGGAATTTCTTTTCTATTAAGTCTTCATTTTTTTAACAGAAAGCGAAACCTTGAGCTTGCAAATGACCCGTCCTTCCTTTGGGTGTTTGCAGAATTGAAATTTCTGAAGTAGAGCTGGTTCACGACCAAGAGAAAGCACATAAAAGTCAAGGATGAATCTGCCGTTCAACAGGTTTTTAAGGCTGAATGATGAAATTGTTCCATGATGCTGGTCTTGGATGCTTTGAATCCTAAACAGCTGCACAGAAATCTGACAAATCCAGGTGTTTAACAGTTGCATTCCAGTGGCAGTCTCTTTGCCTCCTCAAAGATATATTTATGTCTCTGGTTTGGCGAATTTTCATAAAAGTTCAATTTTACGGTCGTCAACGCTTTAGCAGTGTGCTTTATTGTATCACTGGTGCAGTCAAACCCACGGTTTAAAAGTTTGGATTTACATTTGAAAGAAAAGAAACTCCTGAGCCGTGATTCATGAGGAGTTTCCACCATGGTGACTGTGCTATTAGCCCACAGAAACCCTCTGACACTTTCTTTAAAGACTTCCCAGAATTTTCCTCGTCAATCATCTCATTCGGCTCATCTTTATCGCTCTCTGTGTGGCTCTGTGATTGAACGCATTTGCACGTGCTTGTTCCTCCTCTGCTGCTTGGCATCTATCATTATGTGGGTAGTACATTCCTGAGGGCAGTACCCCACAAAGCAGGTAATGGGGCTGAGCATGCAGGCAGGAAACTGATTTAGAATAAGCGACATCTCTAATCTTCTGAGGTGTCACTGTTGTCTCATGGATTTGCAGACTTTTTTTTTTATTTTATTTCCACGATTGTCCTCATTTTTGCCACCCCATCAAGGACCAATGGCAAACATATTCCAAAAGCCATAAAGCTATGTTTCATTTTATGGTTTTATTTCTACCACATCTACCTCTTAGTTTGAAGTCACAAAGCAAAGCAGGTAAAATATCCCAATGCAGAGTAGGACACCCTTTCAATACACCTTGAAGTGAAGCAGTGTGTTAACAGATGTGACGCCATTACCGATCTATGATGTGTAAAGTTAGTTGTTTAACTTGCAACAGCTTTTGACATACAGTCTATTTTATGCTTGTTAGGAAATACATTAATACCAAACATAATACATCAGAACATGGCAATCTACACTTTACATTGGTCGCTTTGACAATTGAAGGAGTTTAACAAAGAAAATGCCTGCATTTGTAAGGTATTTTTACTGGTGATGCTCATACTTTTCAATGGGCCTGGAAGTCAAACCACGTTATTTTCCTCTCAAAAGAATTGTGACACCCCTCTGCCCCCAGAGAGTTGGAAACGTATGCAAATACAAAAGCTAGGAAATGGGTAGGAGAAAGAGGCAATGGGTGAAAACATATTGATAGACCTCTGACAAGAGCTCAGAAGTCATAGTCGGAACAGGACAAACCATCTCTGTCAGATGGTTCCAGTATAGTTTAAATCCCACCCTATCCATGTAAAGATACACTGCTGGTATGCATATTTATGTAGTACCTATCTTTCTGCAGTTAATTCAGAGTTTTATTTCTCTACTGCATTAAACTGTATTTAATGTATTAATGTTTAAAAAAAAAGTCATGCAACACCATAATGTGAGCAGGATAGGATGCAGGACTTTACATTCCCAATGTAAAGACTCTTGATCCAACATGACAACATGGCAGCTTCCATAAAACAGTATTAAGTTTCCAAAACCAAACAAGGCGGGCGGGGGCACTTGATTTCTCAGTATAAAGGGCAAAAAGTGAAATGGGATTTGTTTTTAGAATCTAAACTGTAATCGATAATTGCAATACAGTGTTATAAACCATTCTTTTTTCCCTTGTGAATAATGAATTTGAGCCAATTTAGTACAAATGGAAGGGATAAGATATTTTCATTTCATCAATTTATTTAGTTGCTGCATGTACAAGCACATAGGGTTCAGCTACACAAGTTTTTTTTTTTCATGTCTATTTGTAACACCCACAATTAGGGAAAAAAAAAAACAATTTTAGAAAAATAACCAAACGTATGAGAAAACATATCCTATAATATTTATCTTGTTCTAACATTCCTGCTCTTTATCCTCACTCTTTGTTGAACCTTCCTCATTTAATAAATACATCCAGCCGCATCACAAACATAGATAAGAAGTAAAAATGGTGCTGGTCACTTTTTAAAAATATCTGATTTGTCATTTACTGTATAAATTGTCATACATTCTTTAGCATTACTGTGAATGTTATCTATCTTGTCTCTCATTTTTCTCTCTTATCAGTTTTTTTTTATCTTGTAATCAAATTAATAAAAGAAGAAATAAAAGGCAACTTAAACTCTGTATCTTCAAACTTTCATAAACAGAGTACTTCTTGAATGCATGAATAAATTCCTCTGGTCTCTTTGGAGCACCAAAACAAGCTCCAAACATAACCCTGACAGTCTGCATGAGAACCTTTGTGCCTTGTTGGCAACCTGTTAGCAAATAGTTTCACATCGAGCCGAATCGAAGCAACATTAACATTCTTTTGCTGTCGTGTTTGAGCAACTTGATGAATATTCACTCTCCCTTCAGCTTTCTTTTGAGTTTTAGAGGGTTTCACAGAAAAAACAGCTGACTTTTACTGCAGAAAACAACCGTAAGAGAGTAGGGACACTGAGCCAGAACTGGTAAGCTGAGCAGTCAGTTGAAAAGTAAACAGAAAACTGAAGGGCTCGCAACTTTAAGAGATAATTATAGGTTTGTCTATACAGTACTTCTGCTTTTCATTTTACATTGCGATGGAAAAATATAGCTCAGAGCCACTTTAAGCAACTATCTAAACATAAACTCCTCCTTTTAGTGTGTATTGAGCATCCTACTTTGTAATTCATACAACACGGTAGTCTGATTTTAAGGTGCAGATGCATTGGAAGCAGTGGTGGATTGGCATGCTGTTTATGCCAGGTGAGACGTGCGAGCATAGGTGATCAAATGTTATCTGATCATATCTGCTGGCTTTAAAATGTGGTTGTCCGCTGAAGCTGCACAGATGCATCAAGCTCCTGTGTGAGTCAGTCAGTCTGTTGGACCTTGGTATGTTTATTTGATGAGGATTCTTTGATGTTGATACAGCAAGATCTGTTGCTCCGATGACAGAGAGGGCATAATGTTGGACTGCACACCAACATTTCTGCTGGAAACCACACTCGTGTTTCTTTTGTCCGACATGTCCTTCGCGTAACCTGCAACTGGACTCATTCCAATTAGGACAAGCTTCAAACATTACCCATAAATTGACAATACAATGCATTCTAATAGCATTGGAGGTGAGGTTGCACAACATATTCTCCGAGTAGTTACAGGGGTGTCTTAGCTGCTTTTGAGAAAGATGTGGAAAACCCATTACAGCGTAAAGTGTTTAAATTGCAGCAGCCGAATGTGATCACACGAAAGCACGAGGAAGCAACATCAGCGAGGTCAACTTCACCTGAAAACAACAACCAAAAAAAAACGTACAAGCATGGCTCTGCATTTAAATCTGTACATATTCTTGCAATAAAATGGTCATTTGCTTAGAACGAGTGCCGGGGAGGGAAACTTTGAGTAAGACTTTATTTTAACCTAGAGATACTGAAAACAGCAAACAACATTTAGAGCATAAGAGCAAAAGTGTTGAAGGACATAAAGATGTGGAAACCGGTAGAACAAACATAAAGGTGCGGATATTCCTTTAACAAGCTTAGCAAGCTGAGTCTCAGAGGAACTTCCTTTGAAAATGATGGCCAACTGTTGTGAACCCACAGATACACAACACAGACAGCATTTTTAAACAGTTTCACTTTGCGGGACGTATATAAAAACGTGTCAGAGCCAACCATCTGTGCTCTGTACGGCGCCAGTTTTACAGTTGATAACTTCGCAGCAGAAGCTTAACTTTGAACGATCCTGTTATCAAAATTTTATCTGATCTCCGACTTTGAAATAGATTCCTTTTTCCTACTCAATTGTGTTTGTGTTGCACACAAACAAAATGTTTGATTAAAAGCCATTTCATTTTCTCCAGGAATTGGGAAAATTGGGACTAATAGTTCCAGCCAAGCATCCCTAATGATCATATTAATTTTGGATTAATCTTGAGCTCACAATTGACGTTCACTACCAGGATTTATCATCTTTGCAGAAATCTGGGTGCCCTTTATCTAGTGGGGCAGATTGTAAAGGCTTAGACAGAGGCTTAAAGTGTGGATTTATGCAAGCAACTGGGCTTTGTCTCTTATCACAGACCTTTTGATTAATCATAACCACAACCTTTTCAGCAACCCATAACCACACATCGACCACATATTTACTCGCCACAACAGATACATTTGTGTGTGTCACTGAGGGTAAGAAACACAATGTTTAAAAACAAAAGGTCTCTAAAACCCTATTCACACAGGATTAGTTTTACCTAGGGTCCACATGCTATTTGTAATAATTACAGATTGTCTGTGTTGTTAATCACATGCGAATAGGCCATGTCAGTAATTTGTAAAGTAAAAATTGCCCCGCAAATTACTTGTTATATTTTGATGAACTCCGAAATCCTGTGATAATACTAATCCATTGCAAATAGGCATCTCTGTGATTTGGACAGAAATGGGTGGGATCCAGTACGTGAATAGGCGTTGTTTGCTTTTTTTTTTGTTGTTTTGTTTAAGCAAAATCATTTGGAAAAATGTAGAACAAGGCTGAATGCACTGCTCGCTTTGGCTTTGGTAGATGCTGCTACTTCCTTCACCGCAGATGACAGCAGGTGCAGAGAGGCCGCAGCTGGTCAGCTGATCAATCCATCCATGATCCATTCATTACATTTACCCACTTCTTCCTGTTTGGGTAGCGGGGATTGCTGGTGCCCATGTCCAGCCATAACTGTGCGAAAGGTGGGGTACACCCTGGACAGATCGCAAGTCCATTTCAACCATCAGGTCAGCAGATGAGTGCGGCCAGTGACAGGTTGTCCATCTGAGCTTAACGTGGATTTTTATACCTCTTAAACTGGCCGGTCGGACCTGCCTCCTCCTCAACAAGTAGATTAACACCATTTTATATGGTGCATTCTTATTTAGTTTTATTTGTGCTATATGATTCGTAAAACCGCATCGAATCCTGAGACCGGCTCGCCCCTCACATTAAGCACATTATTATGGACTGGCCTGGTCCGAATCCAGGTCGGGCTCTGGGTTGACAGCTCTAAAATATGCAGCACGTTAACATCATATCCGGAAGATATCTGTAAATTTCATCTAAATCTCAGGCTTTGGTTATCTTGTGTGAATGTGCAACATAAAAAGCAGACGTTGGGGAGTAATTTATTTATTACATGTGGTCCCTACGTAAAACTAATCTCGTGCAAATAGGGCTTAAGCTGAAAATGGATTTTTCAAAATCTTGACAACTCAAAAGCTTTATTTTTTTTCCCCCTAAAAAGTTGATGTAGGTACTGGAAAAAGATGAATGGGTTTACAGGCTGTGACACAGTCACTTCAGTAAGTACTGGTGTTCACTCAGTCAGCACACAGTCCATAAGTTGTCATGTCTTCCTATTAGTCCAGCAATAATCTCAGCAGGTCACCGGACATCTGCTGTAAAGAGTCAAACAAGTGGAGTCAGGCTGGGCAGTTTGTTTATGACTCACTCCTGGATGTGTGCTCCTTTTGGTCACAGTGGTTTCTGCTCACTTCCTTCCATATTCAACAAACATACAGTGATGAAAATTGATGACTAAATTGCGCAATGATTGTGAACGTGGACCTACAGCCTCACAGCCACCAAGGCTAATTGGAATCCAAATATAGAATAATAAACCTGCTCTTTGCCGACACTACTGGTCGTCATGGTTATACCTCCTGAGGGACAAATCTTAATGCCGAAACCAGTCAGACTCATAGCGGCGCAGCTTTTTTTTTTTTTGGTTTTCTCTCCTTGATGTGTGTAGGTTTGCGAGTGCGTTTCTGGCCTGTCAGTGCGGCACATCAGCAGTCGTAACAGGCGGTCCCTGCGGAGGGCAGACTGACAGGTAGGTAATGATCAAAGAGGCCATTTCCTGTGTTTCATGTTGGGCTCAGAGAGAGAGAGAGAGAGAAAGAGAGACATCTGTACTGCCAGTTCCACGGCTTCTAATGGGCTCAAGTTGTAGAAAGCTTATCTCCCGTCTATCGTGTGCGTATGAGCGTAAACTAGTCATTTTGAGGCTCCGCACATTACCAGCCACTAACACATTTCTCACATGTAGCTGCACTTCTCGGATGCCAAACTCCCCTTCCCATTTACCAAACGGCTGAACTCTTCCCGCCTATGCGTTGACATGCATCTCAAACTGTCATCTGCACTATATCACACATTGATGAAATATTTACCTTAAGGGGAAAACTCGCAAAGCCACCCAGTTTGCACCCCTCCCCCACATTTCCTCTCTCCCAGAGTAAGCAGGACTATCTCTCGGACTCAGGTGCCAGGCCACTCACGGATATCTTGCCCTCAATCTTGTGTCCACAGTTGCCAGCGGCTGTGTGGACAGGTTTACACTCCGCTCTGTGCAGCCTGCCAGTTTCTGTTTAACCAGTTGAAGCAATTCAGATTGTATTTGAAGGAGGTAAAAAAAAAAAAAAAAATCTCATCTCAGCCTGGATGTTCTTGGGACATGAAGTCCGTCCTTAAAGATGGACGCAGAAACATCTCCACTTTATCTTGAAGATTAAAACTCCAGGGTCATGGTAATCTGTTTTAATGAACCTGTCTGGTATTTGGAGAATGTTTGGCTCACAGACAGAGTGTGCATTTTTTAGATGACTAAATTTCTACACGAGCATTTTGTATTTTCAACTGCTGATTGGCAGACTAGAGGATTGTGTGATTGCTGTGAGAGTGAAATTAACCAGCAATTAACCAATGTTAAGGTAACTGTATATCCAATCAAATAGAACTCAAAGCAGGTACTGTAAGCATGAAGAGCTGATTTAATCATCTATAAGAACTACTCCTGGATGAACTCTCATATTTGACCTCCTCCTTTTTCTTCCATTTACCCTTTTATATACCAGCAGGACTCCACAATGTTTTGTCTCATTTGGCTCTTTGATCACTTTCAAGTGAGGTCCAACTCAGATATTTCTCTGAAGTCTGCTCTTAGGACCTTTTCATACTGATTGCCGACCCGGCTATGCCCTCTTTGACCTGCACGACCCATCAGAACATGACTGGATCACAGCAAATGTGGAAACTTTCTACACTGTAAAGGCTTTCATGATGCTGCCACGCTTTTAGTACTCAAATAGGTTTTTCTTTGCTTTTTTCTGTGTCCATGAAATGCTGCCCTCTACCCTCAGCATTATATTTACTGTATGTCACCAGCAAATCCCCATGATGCTACTGCTCTGTACACCTACAATCACACCTAACCCTGTGCCCATCCTAAGCTGGACTCTCTCAGACTGCATCAGGATGCAGTTTAGTACAATATCACATTGTGGTAGCACAACACTACCACCCCGAGCGTCACATCTGCACTTGGTTGTTTCCATGACCATGTCATGATGATGATTGTAGCCTACACAAGGCTAACATGGACAGCTCTGCTTCAATTTCTGACAAAGTCATGCCCCACTTCATGGATGCAGTGTCATTAGTGTTAAAATGCTCCTCCAAGCTCTACCCATACCCTGATATGCTGCTGCCACGAAGATAAACCACAGCAATCTTGCTACAGATGTTTGAAACCATCCACAAACACATAATCTACATTCATAATATGCCCATAAAATCCTGCTAATACCCTAAAAAGACATGCACGTTCTGGTTGATTTTTACATTGTATCAAGAATGTCGTTCAGTGTGAAAGCAGCCTTACACTTTTTTGTACAAACATAATACTGCGTCTTTTCATTTATCCTTGACAACAGAAATACAGCTGCAGCTGCGCTATAAAACAGGATGTTCTTCACTCTTGAAGTTAAAAATAGGTTGCACTGTTGCTGAATCATGCTTGACTTGATTGTACAGGAAATCAGGCACTTCCATAACATAAACTGTGTTTTGGCTTGAAAAAAGTATTTGCACTGACAAACATAACTTCACAGTGTACCATGAATATAAAATCTATAGCTGTGTACTAGAAAATCAGTGAAATGGTTACTGTCTATGCTATGGTAATAAGAAGAAAGTCATGGCCAACTAAAGGCTGTTTTCTAACTTGTTTGTTTATTTGTTAAGAGAGTAAGACTGGTTTCCTTGTTAATTAGGTGGTCGAACACTGTGCCAGCAAATAAGACATTGCAACATGAAGCAGGTAGCAGCACACCTGTAATCAATACTGGAATTGAGACAACTGCAATAAGTATCAGAGGAATCCAAAACAAAGAACAAATAATCCAACTGAGTTGTTTTATCTTTAAGATGCCTGATCACTGCATTGATATTTAAAATTATTTATATATTTTTAAGGATTTTTTTCCTTACAATTGAACACTTAGAAATTTATGAAAAAAGGAACCTTTTACACTTGAATTTTTTTTAATGTTTGATGTATTTCCCTATGTAAAGACAGGATATCATGCATTTTGCAAGGTTGAAACATGCAAAAATGTATGTACCGGTATTTCATTTAAAATTATAAATTTCTGAAAATCCTATTATTATCATTTTGCTACAAAGTATATTGTACGGCATTAAGGAGGTGAAATGGCTCAAACATTAAACAGTTTGTGATTGAACAAAGATCTGATTGATCTGATTCCATTTAGTTGTTTTCCAAGAGAAACAATTCGTACTGCAAGTTGTGCAAGATTAATTACTTATAGCTTTATGGTTGACCTCGGTTTTTCCATATGGCTTCAAAATGGTTTACTATCACAGCTGAAACAGCTAATGTCTTCTGCCGACTGTGATGGCCATTATATCTCACAGGCTGTGAAATGCATCCTGCACAAGTCTTGTTCGCAGTATGTGTCAGACTGAAGGATCCGTTTAGAGGCAAATACACAAAGCAATCAATGTGTAGCTGAGCTGTAGTGTTTTAGTACAACAAACAGAAGACCAAAAGCACCTGACTGTTGAGAGGCAACAAGGATGTGCTCATCTGGCAGTCTTTTTAAAGAAAATGGCTTTTCTGTGTTTTAGGAGGAGCATGCCACTACCTCACATACTATATCAACATTTTTTATTTAACTAAAGCCGCAGGTAGACTCATGTGGTCTCCCTTTTCCAGAGACACAACAAACGGTATGAACTCAAGGTTGACCCTTTTATTTTACACTCCCAAGGCCAGCAGCTGAAAAGCAAGCAAACCTCTGAAAGCGGGGGCCAGAGATGCATAGTTGGCAAGCACGGGAAGCTTCAAATGATTGATAGCCATTTGTTTTGCCTGCTTAATACAACATAAACTTTCCAGCAATTCATCACCAGAATGAGAGATTTTCACGGTGCCTCTGCAAAGCCCACTAAAAATAATTCATTTTCTGTGAGCTACGAGCTAGGCACTAATGTTAAATATTCATGCGGGCCCAGTCTAAATGATGTGGCCATTGGCACACAGTTAGAGCACACTCTGTGGAAGGAAGGAAATGTCAAGCTGTGAATAAATGAAAGCTGTGGAGCCGTATATTACCCTGCCATTGTGAATTTACTATAGTTGCCATTTTGTCCGGCTACTTCATATAGATCCTTTATATAATCAATACAGAGTAAAACATCGAACATATTGCCACGTTGGCAAAAAAAAAAAAAATCTGGGCTCGTTGTGTTCACTCATCCTTTATTCACAGTTTGTATTTGTTGCCTAATTTGCCCCTCGTGAATTTTAACCGAGGACTTTGTGCTGATTCTGTTGCGATCGTAGCGCCATCAGAGAGACTTCGGTTGACTCTCTTCGAGGATGTCGATGCACTTCGGGCTCCTCTTGTCAAGCCAATCAATAGCGCTTGCGCCCGAGCAGCTGTTACGGTTTGATTCGTATTGGCATTCGCATCAGTCGTCAGCATTCATTTCTGAGATTTTTTTTTGCCGCTGACAGGAAGAAGACGTCGTCATGGTTACGCGGAAATTGTTTTGAGACGTTACGGGTCATCTTCCTCTATGACATCAGTAAGCACAGAGGAGGGAACGAGCAAAACATAATAGAACCGACGAGGCTGAGTGTCTATTCAGAAGAACTCAAAATAGAGAGCGTAATGTCTGCTGTGCATCATTTGGATGGAACAG
This sequence comes from Hypsolebias longignatus, assembly GCA_031762435.1. Taxonomy (NCBI): domain Eukaryota; kingdom Metazoa; phylum Chordata; class Actinopteri; order Cyprinodontiformes; family Rivulidae; genus Hypsolebias; species Hypsolebias longignatus. The sequence continues at coordinate 28,234,925 of JARVGV010001299.1, read as the reverse complement.
GAAATGCTAAATGGGCTCATATTGACAGACGCACTCTTCCAGAATTCATTTTTATCACACTCATCCACACATGCCTGCATTGCTCACACTCGCGCACGCACATTTTTTTTTTCCTCCCCGCAGATACTGACTAATGAGGCCTGGGGGCTGGAGATGGTTCCATCAAGGAACTTCCCCCTCTCTCAAACATGCACCTGATTGATAGCAGTGATTTGACTGAGAAAAGGGAAATGGGAAATTGAAAAATGGCGGAAGAAGATTGGAAACAACGCACTGATTATAAACTCTGCGAGGAAACAAAAGGCCTTCCCTCTCTCAGCTTTGAGGCAGCAGGTGTGTGTCTGACAGGTGCCTGATTGAAGCGCACAAAAGACATTACAACTGCAAACAAATAGATGTGTTTAGTGTCCCAGGATGCAGTTAACGTTTTGGGCTGATAGAAGTGATTAAGAGCGTATGAGCGGAGGCAGCCGGAGAATGGGCACAGGTGTTTGGGAGAGTTGGGCTGGAAAGAAGCCGTGTTATTGTTGTGAAGATAATAATCCATCTACACAATTAATGGTATGTCATTACCAAGGTCATCATCCTGGAGGGATGTTCTTAATATGTCTAATATTGTAATAATGGAGCCCCTCTCTGTTGGGGACAAACACGCAGGAGGTTTATGATCACACAAATTTATCATCGTGGAAAAGACAAAAAAAAAAAAGCTGTAATTGCTTTGCAAATTCACTGATTTACCTCAGCTGCAGCTGTCGGTTCATGTTTTCATACTTCAGTATTTTTAAATAAATGCCCATTTTGAAACCGTGGCGTAAAGTAGCTCTTTTTGGAAATGCTTTTTTTTTTTCCTTCTTCCATAAACAAGGGTGGGATTTGGCTGAGGCTGCGGTGGTTTAATATTCTCTGAGAGCTTCCAGACAGTGAGTGGTGGTGCAGCAGCTGTCTCTTGACCCTGCTGGACCCCCACTTACCCCGCTGACCACCTCCTCTCCACTGGGCAGAATGTGGCGATGACAAGCCTGTCAGAAGCTTCTCCTAATGTCCTAATTACCCGCACAAACACACACGCCTGCGCAGATCTACACAGTCTTGCGAGTAAGCAGATATGATGGCAGGCATGTTAGAAAGCACACACCTCTGAGTGGATTCCTCTCGCTAAAAGACCACACTATAGGTGTAGCATTAGAGTTTTACCAGAATAGAACAGATTCCTCCCTCGAGACTCAGTGGAGGCTTTGATTCGAAACGCCGCGCGAGCGTTTTGATCCCGGCTGAATCGGAGCGTCAGTTTCTATCCTGTGGTATCAAACGCAGAAAAACTTTTTTTCTTTTTAAACTGAGGTCAGAGCAGAAGAAAAATAATAGTGCTGGGAAAGAGAGAGTTTTGCCGTGCCTTCAGCTTCTGAGGGGAGGAACGTGGAAAGTTGCAGTCACCCAAAAGAGACAATCTGAATGAAATGTGTTGTGTCACTTTTCCAGAGGTTAAGCTTTAGCTTGGCTTTGAGCAGGAATCTCTTCGCTGCTGCTGCTGCACCTCGGTCTGCGTTCAGTCACACCGTCTTGTTAACAAAGAGTGGATTATTGAAGTTAGAAATGAGAAACCAGTGAAACACCCCATCAAAAACAGTTAAGGCTCCCACAGACTCGGGCGGACCATGAGCCGCACGGAAACTGCGCGCGCTGTCTGCAGACGGTTGAGACTTCATACTCGAGCGTACACCCTGAAGCCCAACTCTGCAGGCAAGGGGCGTTTACCTTCGGGACAAATTGAGTTCGCTGATTGGTCATTTGCTGACACGCCTACTGGATTGATTGACAGGTTGCAAAAAAAAAAAAAGAGAGAGAGCTGGCAGCAAGATATGGATCTGTCTGCTTCGCCTGATGTTTTTGTTTAAAAGCAGCTAATATGGATCTGTCTGCAAATCTCGAGACCCTCCTGCAGCCACGCTGGGCCTGACTTTAATTAGCTCGTGACAAATTCCTTCATCTCTCACAATTTCTGTCATGGCGTCAACAGACGAGGAGGAAGAGATCGCTTGCCTCTTGGAAAAAAGAAAAAAAAATGAAAAAGGCCATTAAACCAGACCAGGGATGAAGAAATGGAATTTGATGCATTGGTGTTGCATACAAAGCAGTCCGTCGCCAGGCAGTTTATTGTGCGACACTGAGGACATGTACGGGGTCGCAAAAATTGAGCTTTGCACGGGCATGCATGAGGTCCGCCCGACTATGTGGGAGCCTTTACTCTGTAATTTATGGACCTTTACGGTTTCTGCATTTGTCACAATCAGCGTGACTTAATTGTGTGCAGCTTTAACACTCTTTCTACTTGGTTTGAGATTGGATTGAAATGACCTGCTTAGCAACAAAGTGTTTTTTGTCTCATTATCTGGTGATAGATGTAGATGAATCTTGAGCTTTTTGTATTTCATTTTTATTTTTGCCTTTTTACTGATACCATACCATACCATACCATAGCACACAGCATCATATAACATAACGTAAAATCAAACTATAGAAACAAAGTAATAGCAGAATAATAGCATAATGAGTAACACAGTGTGATGCATACAGGTTCAACACAAATCATACACGGTAAAGGCTTGGCGAATATCATGGGGCATTTATTGTTGTAGGAAACTTGTTAAAACTGCCTTTTCACTCAACACTACAGAAAAAGATGAATGCCTACCTTAGCTGTGGCACAGCTGTCAAAAAGTAGAGGGTTGTTTTTTTTTTATTTCCTCTTTCTTTGTCAACCGCAGAGGCATTTAATATGTGCTGAGAACTGAAATCCAAAGTCAAAAGATTTAGCACATCTTGTCTTTTTGCTATTTTATTTTGAAAGGCACTGTTAAAGCCATATTATCTTAGATTTACCCTTTAATTTGGAACATTTTTGGCACTGTGACTGAAGGTGTCTGTGGTACATCACTCAAAAGAAGCAGAGCAAAACATTTGGTAAATCCACTCCGTCGTCTGGTCGCATGTTCAAAGGCTTTTACTTTAATCTCCCATTGTAAAGATTCTTCTCAGCTACATGTGTCCTTCTGTTTTTCCACAATCATCCAAGGCAGAGATTGAACATGAACAAAAGCGTATCACATTAACAAGGAGCAATTATCCACCTCTGTGGGGATATTTGTGAAATCTCCTTTTTGTTGCAGTTTATCGAGCAGAAACATGCTTTGCATCTCCTGTAAGCCTACCTGATTATTATGTCTCAGTTGACTCTGGGGAGAATTAATCTGAATATTCCCACCTGTGTTCACAGTTTAGTGTTTTCTGATTCCTCACTGGCTGCTTTCACTGGATTTAAATACATTGAGTTGCAATAGAGTCTATTTTCCACAGCTACAAGTTCATCTTTTGACCTGCAACAACTACAAAAAAACCTCGAAACTCTGGTATTGCTTTTAAATTTAGACTGAGTTCACGCCTAAATTACCTTTTTTTTTTATTTTTTTTTTTTTTAATTTTTTTTTTTTTTTTTTTTTTTTTTAAAAAAACTGACTATTGAGTGGCTGGATGCCAAAGAAGCACAATACATGTTAATATTTCAAATTAGATTTAAACCACATTTGAAAAAAACAAAGTAAATTCTGGTCATTCCGAATTAGATACAATATAGTTTCAGTTTATTTCATAACTGTATATTGGACTTTTTTTTTCTTTTTTCAAGCCATGTCTGTTTGACAGTCAGAATTCAGAAATAAAACCATATTTTAAGCCGAAATATAAAGAAGATTTAAAAGCTTAGCAAAATGTTGATGAAATGATCCGTGCAAAAGGCATTTATACAGTAAAGCTAAAGGAAAAGTGTTAGTAACTTAGATATGATGATAGGACAATAAAGTGTGAAAAACGTGTTTTTATTTACATTTTTGGGGGTGAGCAGATTCGCTTTGATTTGTTTCCTTTGTGAAACCGCACTGACCTCAAAAGTTGTCCGTGTTTATTGGGTCCACGCTGCAGGAGCTCACATCTACATCCGATTGAAGAGAAAAAGTTTAAAGCCCACCTCTGATCCCTTCTAATTAAATGAAAACACAGTGTGATGCCCACAGTAAGACTGCTTTTTTTTTTTTTTTATTAAATGCGCACATAAACAGTTTTGAAGGTATCCAATGTGGGCGTCTCTATGGGGAACAACACAGAGCTCCAGCATCTAACTCTGTCGTGTCCTCTTGTGCAGTGCAGTCACACACCAGGCTGACATGCAACACGCTGCAGATCATGAGCATAAATAAGCAAGGGAATGTTTTACCTGAAAGAGGGAGCATTAATTCAAAGGCATCACTCTAGTACCAAGAAGAAATGTTGCCTCATTAGTGTTACCCCACTGCTTTTACTCAGCAGTAGCGATGAAGAAAGTGAAGCCATGTGCCACTCTTACTGCACAGACATCTCGTCTCCTGAGATCTTACTCTGCCTAAAAAATACTGAGCATTGTCATGTGTTCATTTGTGCAGCAACGGGTTGAATAGAAATCCCCCGAATGCCAAGAACGTGGCCTTTCAAATGCTCGCAACGAGCCGGTTTCCAGCAGGTAATGTGACATAACTGTTGGTGGAGAGCTGCTCTGCTTCCGAGCATGAAGCTCGTTGTTGTGCAGAGGATGATAAGCAGGACGATGAAATTTGGATGAGAAGGAGAAGAGGTGAGGAGACAAGGACAGACATCGTTTGGAGGACGAGTCGGCCTGCCTGCTCTCATCCCACGTGATTGACAGATTGGTGCAATGGGTGCACTCGCTCAGATGCCATCACGCTCGTTTCCCTAGGAATCTGTCTGTCAGTACTGTCTAAGCAGAGCGACAGCCATGACATCTAATCACAGGTGAGCCGGCACCTCATAACTTCTACCTAATGTGCTGCAGGTACAGAGGAGAGAAGAGGGGGGCACAGCCCAACACTACCACCATCCTGACACTATTTATAGCCCCTTCAGAGGCCACCAGCAGGAAGTGGATCATACTGAGGGGTTAGGGAAGGTGTCACCACTTTCTCTCTCAAGTCGCCATATTTAGATATAGGTCTCTGTTGACAAGATTAAACAATGAGGTGTCCTCGTATCTGGGTGATACATTTTTCTGGGTTACACATCTGACAGAGCAACATAAAAAGAGGGCAGATTGACTACACGTAGCTACAAGATGATAATGAGTCATTTACATAATGTTGTTACAACATTATAATTACCTGGCAATTAAAGCAACTCAAAAGCCTCATTATGGGATGTCCTGAGGGCTGGTAAGACTGGGACACACATCGTGCGCTCATTCAGACTCAAGTCAGACCATCAACTTTTCTTTTTTTTCAAATTCCACAAGCTTCCGAAGCTTCAGAGTTGTGAATTATTATAAAATAACAAAAGTTATTTGACAGATATAAAAAAAAAAAACAGACTATTTTATATGGGGTTCTGTGAAACAGATTTGAACAATACCTTATTTGTGGTCGATAACTCTTTAAACAATCTCCATTTGAAGCCAAAGAGTTCATTTCTGACCAGAATGACAATAAAAACGCTAGTCTGAGCTAAGCTAAGACTTTTAAATCAATTCAGATCTCATAAGGTTGATAAAAGATTATGCAAACGCTGTCTTATAGACTGTTACATTGTCATATGATTGGGAAATGCATATACAGTACAAGAGAGTCTTCAAAGTGGCTCAAAACGTTGCAGGGGTTCTCCGTTTTACAGCATGCATCATAGAGGCGTGCAATCTTCTTGACTAAATTTCGAATAAAATTTTGCAAGGTGTGCAAGGCGGTGATTTTAAAAACTGTGCCACTCAAAATGCAGATGCATGGCTTTCCGGTCTTTTGGTTGCAAACACTTAGAAGTCAAGAACTGCAACAGAATCGCCATTTGTTTTATTGCCATTTTGTGTTGCCATTTTATTTCCAACAGCCCAGAAATGGTGCTTTGCCACTGTCTCAACTCTCATCGGTTCTGCACTACACTGCACCAGTTAAGGGCCTGCCCACTGTCGGTACCCACCCCCACTCAGCCCGGTTTATGGGACCACCTTGTTTTTGGTTCCAAGCGGACTGCTCCGAGGTGCCAGTTTTGACGTAAACAGAGAGTAGCCATGGATTGACCAGAAGAGGTACATCACTGGATGACCTGCCTATCAAAACTGCAAACTACAAAGTACATCAGAACTGTCACTTCCTCTCTGATCTTGTTGATGGACAGCGCCACAAGAAATGAGCGCATTTACAGAGAGATGTCAGACATGATGACGCAGCATGACTACATCCATACTTATGAGCAGTGCCTGGATAAATAAATTGAAGTCCAATTCTAGGGCGATTAAGGACCACAACAGGCGGAGTGGCTTGAGCACAATGACCTGTTATGATACTGCCCACTTTGCATTGACAATCCCGCCCACAGAGCAGGGAAACATGTCACATTGGCAGAACTGATAAGACAAGAGCAAAGTGGAGTCACACATCAATGGCAACGCAGCTCAAGTCACTAGCTTTAATAACTCTGGTTGCAAACTTGGCAACAATGTGAGTTCACAAAAACCCTTATTCAGAATTAAAGATTGAAGTTGTATTAAGATGGTAACAGTCTATTCTGGTCTTGGCCCCACTTGGTCTAGATGTCAGCTTATTTGCTCAGAACAAATCTCATCTTCTTCAAATCAAGATAATTCAAAAACATGTCTACCACAAGATTTTGATTGTTCAGAACTGGTCCGCAGAACATGACTTCAAATAATCTGAACTTTCCCTTATAAGTTTTAAGAAAGCATCACACATTGAGATATCTCAGCAGACTACTGGACCATTGGTCCAAATTTGCTTCCCGCTGTGCGAGATTTTTCACTTTGAATCCTGAGGGAATTGTTGACATGCTGAAAATCCACAAAGGAGCATAACAAGGACATGTGTCATACCTTACACCCTTGTTATACTGACAGTGACAAGTGAGACAAGCAGTCACTTGAACATACTGTGTGAGTTACACTGAGGTTCTTGTCGCTCGCAGTTTAAGTAAAGAAACTGTAACGTCTGTGTGGTATGTAAATATAATGAAATGTGTTGTGTGAAATGTAAAATGTAGATGTGCATGAGCTGCAGAAGGCATTCAGTGGGAGGAGGTGTGTGTGTACACATGTGAGCGGATGGCTTGGAGGAGTGTTCTTCATGAATGGCAGACAATGAATGATGGAGGCTTTCCCGAGGGTACAGAGCCCTGAGCAATGCTGCAGGGACTCAGGAACATGCCAGTCTTTCATGCCCTGCGAGATGCCAGTTTGGGTGGGCACTGTTCCGAATGGGTGCTCTCCTCTTCAGGATACACTGCTGGTCCCAAGGGGAGAGTCTCCAGGCAGTGGCTGCTCCAAAGTGGTGATAGCTGGAATCTAAATCAGCGACATGAGGGTGGAGAAAACAAAGTCCTTGTTTTCTTTCTTTCCTCCATTTTGCAGCAACATTCTTGAAGGGACTAAAGTCACTCATTAAAATGAAATCACAGTCAGTAGCATGCTATGATGGCTTTTATGTATATTTCTTAATTGGTGAGAAGTTATACAAATATAATACCGAGCTTGAATGTAAAAAGCATTTTTTTTTTTTTTTTAATCAGTGGAATGTGGCTTTAAGCTTGTTGTTTGTCTGCTTACAATCTTTCTGTTTTGTTTTTTTCCTTCTTCTCTCATCTGCGTGCGCACATCAACAGGAGCTGCTGAAATCGTGACAGGTACTTCTTCTTTTTGCTACCTGCCGTTTGTTTGGACGTGCTTGCTTCTTTGCATGTGTCTGATGTTTTCTGTCCATTTTCAATCCTTTGAAGTGGAGTTTTGAGGAAAGGTTATGAGCAATTAATCTTACCTGCTGTAGATGGAACTTTGATTGCCTTCAATTT
>JARVGV010001299.1:28136221-28147620 GCA_031762435.1 Hypsolebias longignatus | reverse complement strand
TTTTTTGAAAGGGACTGTTTGAGGCCCAAAGCTGTTAAGTGTAGTCATTTTAAAGGTGCCTCAAGGGTTAAACAGTTAATAAAATATTTTATAGGCTCATTTTAATTGGTCTCTTGAGAGTAGGTATGCAGTACTAGTACACCTAGAATATACTATAAATTGAGTGTGTTTTTGTGCTAATGTCTGTTTTTTGCATTGAGTTGTAATTAATTATAAGAACTCATTTTAGCATGTTGAAGGTTTGAAGACTGGAATGTTATGAGCCAGTAATTCACTCGACGACCTCATTTTCTTCTCGTAAAGACCGCTTTGAGAGCGCATCATTATTGGCAACTTCAGAAGGAGAACCTTGGGTTCTATTGATTTATGAGCCTTCTCTTTTACCTTGATCTTCTGTCGGGTGAAATCTCAGGAAAGGAGAAGGATGAACTGTAAATAGGCTCTACTCTACTTTTTGTGAAGAATTTTGCTTGCTTTCAAAATGTTACAGTAAACTGGCATTGAGGAGTCAAACGAGTTCTCCACTTAGTTGCCGTCAGACCTTCGGTGGCACCACTCGTGTCAAATGTCACTGTAGATTCACGCATCATTCTTTGGGTTGTTACGATGGACTCCGTGAATCTAATTAGCAGCAGCACTCAAATTCTGTGGAGAACTTACCACAGCATCCTTGAAAAAGACACTTAACCCCAGCTATTTACCCAGAAATGTGTTGTTGGGTTTTTGAGAGAACAGAAATGCTGCGTAAAATGAGTGCAAGTATAAAATACTTTAATTCCAAGGAGACAGGTTTTTTATTTTTTTATTTATTTATTTATTTATTTATTTGTAATCTTTTAAAGTGTTCTTCAGCAGTAGTTCTCAGGGTTTCTCATGTTTTTCAAAGGTTTTCTTTGGACTTTGCCCATTTCTTTACTCATTTTCTGTCCAGTCCTTGCACCTGAGTGAGGACTCAGGAAGTTAGGAAAATCAAAGCAATGAAAAAGAAGCAGATGAAAATCTGAAAGGCGTGTCTTAAATTTTTAAAAAGCCAGTAAAAACCTGATATGGGACCTAAAAGATGTTTTGTTCTTCAGTTGACATGAGTTGTCCAGAGGCAGGGAGGTGTTCGCGAACACTACTTCATTGTTAAAAGTATGTAAATGTACAGGAAGTGCAAGAACAGGCGTTTAATCTGAAATAATAACGACACACAGAACGTACTGGGATCCTAAACAGGCTTAAATAAAGATAACAAGCAAGCAAGTCCAACAAGAATGTTACCGGTAAATTCACCCATCTCATTCCACATCATGTACAAACATTGAACGAGTCAGTCAAAAACTGCATCATGAATAGGAGAAAAAAAAACGTATACAAGTCGCTTCAAACTATACGTCACAGGACTGGCCAAACTATGAAAAAAAGAGCGACTTATAGTCCAGAAAATATGGTAGAAGAAATCAAAAGTGTAAACTTTGAAATCTGACTTTCTAATCTTCTCATCCACTCAAACTCAAAAGTTGTCAAAACCTCAGAATCACAACTAATGAACATTTGTAAAAACGCTGCAGGAAGTGTAACATAAAACCCACATGTACAGATAAAACTGAGGACGTCTGAGAGGTCATTCATCAAACACATATCTCAGAGTTAATGAAAGAATCAGTTTCAACCTCAGAGGCTGGAGGAAGACAAGAGGGTGAAAGAACATCAATGATTAAAACAAACACATTTAAATGATGAAATGATGTGAGGTACACATGACAACAAGAAACATTGATAATCAAGTAGTTTCCATGAGTTGTGTGCTTATGCAGTTTCACAGAAAGTTAGGCACATTAGGCACATACACATATATAAATACTGTATATATACACACACACAATAGATCTTTGTTTTTTCTCAAATATGGTTCACAAATGTGTATAAATATGTGTTAGTGAGCACTTCTTTGTCGAGACAATCCCTCCAACTCACAGGTGTGGTAAATCAAGATGCTGATTAGACAGCATGATTATTGTGCAGGTGTGCCTTAGGCTGACCACAACAAAACGCCACTCTAAATGAGCATTTTTATCACACAGGACAAAGCAACAGATGTTGGAAGTTTTCAGGGAGAATGTAGTTAGTGGTGGCCATCTTGGATTTTGACTTGGTAACCCGTTTTTGATGGTAAACTTTCTTACACCTTGATGCATCCACACAACAAAATGGAAGATGAGACCTTGCTTATTTTTCAAGGTATCATGCTCACAACACTGACAGGTGTTTATGATGGTGGCCATCTTTGATTATGACATGGCAACTCAATTTTCAAAATGAATATTTCTTACAACTAGATGTAGTCACACCCCAAAATGGAAGGTGGTACATCAGAGTCAGAGAGATTTATTTGTCATACACACCACATGTGGTACATATGGTGGAACGAGATTATGTATGCAGGGCCCCAGTTACATCTGTTAAAATGTAAAGAAAAACAGTAATAAGATCTAAGAAATGAACAAAGAAAAACATCAGTTAAATAATACACTATGCACTAATGGTATAAAAACATTACATCAAACAGTAACTAGAACATGAGTCTGTGTGAGCAGATAAGTATGAATGAACACAGCAACATGAAACAGATCAGCAGCAACATGAAACAGATCAGCAGCAACATGAAACAGATCAGCAGCAACATGATGTGATTTTTCACAGTGATTATTCTGGTTAGATATTCATGAGTCTAACAGCCTAGAAGCTGTTCCTCAGTCTAGTGGTTCTACACTTAATGCTCCTTAACCTCCTTTATGAGGGGAGCGGGGCAAAAAGTGTGTGTGTGCTGGGTGAGTGGAGTCCTTCATGATGCAGGTGGATCTCTTCCTGCATCTGGAGGTGTAAATGGCGATGGTGGGGAGGCTGACTCTATCAGACTTCTGTACGTCATTTATTATTCATGTTATCATGCTCACAAGATGCACAGACAGATAGAGGGAAGTTCCAAGTGCCCTGCTTTATTCTGCAACGGGACTGTTTTTTAAATCCAGGTGTAATGTTTTTTCAAAATAAAACAGGAAATGAAAGTAACAAAAACAATTAAAAACAACTATTGTATTTTTCGCCCTATAAGTCAGTGTTTTCCATAATTTGCATGCCCTGCGGCTTATACACCGAAGTGACATATTTATGGATCTTTTCCTATATTTATAAACCTTTTTTTTTTCTGAGATATGACCATTTTCATTCATTCTGACTGAAAATATTGAACATTACAATTTACAGCCACTAGATGGCACTAGAGTAGCATGGCATGCTATTGTGTCATGTAATAGGTAAAAATGGCAATTAATGACACAGTTGGCTTGCCATACCCTGCCACCTTCATCCAGCTCACCTGGGGCAACCACTTCATTTTGCTGTGCCGCCCCGGTGAAATGCAGCTAATTTGACCACTGAAGTACGTTTATTAAGTAAAATCCATCTGAGACACATTTACTATAAAGTTGAGCAAACAAATAATTGTTTTAGGTGCTTATCTTGTTAAATTTTAAAGAAATGCCCAATGAGTAGCCCTCTGCGCATTCATGTGTCTGCGTATTGGCTTTTGAAAATGCAGCTAATTTGACTGTCAAAGTGCATTTATTAAGGAAAAGTTACACTGAGATGCACCTTTACTATAATTTCTAGCAAATAAATAATTGTCTTTAAGTGTTAATCTTGTTAAATTCTCGTTAGTCCTCCTATGCACACCCCTGCAGCCGCCATTTGGCAGCCATTTGATTTTTGACAAAACACTGGCCGACATTTTCGGGTTTTCAGTGGTGACGCGTAACAAACGTGACACGTCAGTGGTGACGCATAATAGATGCAACGTATATGGCAAAGCAACATATTTATGGATTTTTCCACTTTATTAGACATACTTTGGACTGATGCGACTTATAGTGCGGTGCGACGTTAACGGCGGAAAATATGGTAAATGAATCTAAACTTAAACTTTGAAACTTTTTCCCATTTATTATGTGACCATTTTTCAGCTTTTAAATACTTTTATCAAACTTTCCGGTGCCAAGTCATTATTTATTGTTTAATAAACGTTGCTTTATAAATTCAACAACAACAGTAAAAGCTGATTATGTGAGGGACAGCTTGGTGCCAACAACTTCCATGAAAAATTGAAGTTTTTTGTTATGTGTCGACAAAATACTCGTCCATCTTTTAGAAATTTTATGTCTGACACAGGTTATAGTTAAGTTGCTTAAGAATTTATTTCACTTGGAAATAGTATGTGAAATAGCAACCAACGTCAAAAAAGAAAAACGTTTGAAAGATCGTTCAAAATTGCTCATGAAGACTGAAGGATTACAAGAAAGTGTGTGTCCTTGGAAGCAAAATCTAAAGGAATAAAGGCTTTTCCACGCTACTCCAGAAAGATTCTACGTGAGTGTTTGAGTGAATAAGTAAATTGGAAATACAAGGTAAAAAGATGCTTTGTAAAACCTTTAAGGTTAGATAAGTGTGAGCCTACTATATTTTGTGCTCTTGTAGTGTGCCACAGCAAAAGGAAAGAAAAAAAAACAACAATTGACAGTTTGTCCTTGTCCTTCACTGTACTTTGTACTTTTATCTTGCCAAAACCCACAAATGTCTTCCGTTCAATAGCCCAAAAAATTTTTTTAAGCTTTAAATTCAGTTTGCCTCACCTTCTTGCCACAGTTTCGAAGAGTTGTGTGTTTAGTTGAAGAAAAAGGGTTTTCTTCTATCAAACCTAGAGTCATTGTTTCAGGTACAGCTTTACATTGTAATGTGTGGGTGTATGTGTGGAGGATATGCCTTTTCATATTAGTGAAAAACCATTCAAATGAAAAAGATATGGAAACTGAAACGATACGTCCTTGTAATCAGCCCCGGCGCTGACTCTGCTGCTCTGATTTCCTCGCCGACAGCAGGAGTTTAATAAGATGCTCTGTTACTGACCAGAGCGACAATTAGTCATTCCTGTGCAGAGATGGAAGACGGTGCAGCCGTAAAGCATGTGACACCGGGACTTGGGCGCAGCGGATGCCCCGCCACCTCCACCACGCAGACACAGGCATCAGTTGCAAATCCTCTTTATTCTCCCATAAATCCCCACGGCTGTGCACATCCTGTCAGGACGCCGGTGTGGGCATGTCAGCGCTCAGAACAGAGAGAGCTGTGCTGGCGATATGGACACCAGCCAGCCACATTACAGACATAATCAAATTCTACTCGAGTCGAGTGCGAGGCCACAAAGGCGGCTATAATAATGCCGTCTCTCATTTGGAGGTGTTCTTCCCTCTCCGAGCCCCTTCTGTTATTATAAATGCAAAAACGGTACATTGAGCACGGATGGTCACAAAGAAATCTTAATCCTGGATTTGTTAGAGTGCTGAATGACGAACTGATCCACTCAAGAAGACGGATAAATGACGGTAATGTTAACATGGAGCCACAACAAAGATCAGGGTTAGACTCCAAACAGCATCTCTTTAAGTTAAAACCTCCTTTATTTCCCGACAAAAACTCATTTTGTGAGTGAACAAAAACAAATGCAGGTGCTGATTCAGTTCATGTTTGAGCTTATTTCCACTTTGATTATTGTGGAGCCACATGCTGGGACTTCTTACAGGAACATAAACAGAAATCTCGAGGCATCATGATTGCACCTCACAAATGCTCTTCGTAGGTTAAGACATTTTGCAACTTGTCTAATATTAAAGTTTCACAGTCTGAGATGATTTATTGCGTTCAAATTCAGGTGAACAAGCAGCTGAACTGTAAAGGCTCCTATTGGGCATGTGTAACAATTTAAATTTAAAAACAACCAAAAAAAAAAAAAGACCATAAACATGCATGTTAGACTTCCTTCTGGCCCAGGCTTCAATTGCAAAAGAGATCTGTGATCTCAATGGGATTTGCCTGGTTAAATTTTCATTCATTCAACCTTTATTTAGGCAGGTTAATGCATTGAGCCTCGAGGACTCATTTACAAGAGAGACCTGGAAAGGTAAATAAAATGTAGAAATAAACTCTATAATTCTACTTTTTTTTAAAGACAGTAAAAATTTTCTTTTTATGAATATTTGTAGCAGTCTTTGTCAGTAGGTGAGGTTGTCCATTAGACATAAATTGCCATATGTGGCATTTATTATTGTAAAATTAGTTAACTAAATGCAGCAATGCTTCATGGTGTTGCTATAGAAGTGAATTCAGATTTTGCTTTTTTTTTTTTTTTTTCTGGGAACCATCAAGTGAGCTTATAATTTTTTTTTTTTTTTTTTTTTTTTTTTTTTTTTTTAAGAATTATTCATGATTTGCATGCAAAGATCCAATCAGGAGGGATTCTTGCATGTGGTTAAGAACAGTGAATGTCTTACCTGTTGTAGAAAGCTCTTTGAATGAGCTCAATTTGATTTAACTGAGTTTAATTTTGACTGGATTATTGAGAGAACAGCTAGTCCAAGAGAGCAAAGACGAGAGTAGACTGCTGCTGTATTAAAACAACTCCAGGTTTAAAAATGTCCTGGCATTTTTTTATACACCTTAAGAATACCCTGATGCATGCTCAATAATCCACCTTAAGAATCTTGTCAGTTTTACATGTACTGTACATGGTGGATTGTGAAACAAACTTTCCATAAAAAGAAAATTGTGTTTGATTATTTCTTCATTTTAACAAAGCGTCTTGGCAATAAACCTTTTACCATTGAAAAGCCTGTGTATTTCTCCTTACATGGTGCCACGTTTGTTCAGAAAATGGGTTTGTGAGACGAGCAGCAGAGTTGTGTTTGTGGGTTGTTCTCGTAAAACTTGCTAAATTTTCTCAGACATTTCTAAACAGCTTACTGAATCTGGTTTATTGTTGCTAACTTGATTGAAGTCTGAGGAAACAAGATATATATGTAATTCAACAATTTATTATTTTATTTATTCAGGGTTCTTAGTAGCATGTGGAAGAACCATACACAGCCACAACAACCTAACAACTCCTCATGCTACTAGTCAGCCTGGTCAGACACTGATGTGGGTGGAGTCCTATTCTTTAACCACCATTTGTCACAAGTTAGACAACGTGGTTGTATTGGTCAATACAGAACAAACATCACATCCAAGCTGATCCCACAGGTGTTCAATGACGCTGAGGTGAGAACAGCCAGCGGTCACAAATTCGGGAGGCGCTTCCCATTCTCAGTGGGTAGGTCTTGTCATCTTGGAAAATAGCGTTCAGTCCCAGACTGAGAAGAAATGGGATTGCCACTGGTTGTTCACAGGTGCTGGCAACTAGGTGCCAATCAGCACCTGGGGAAGCTCAAGACAGGTTTCGGGTTCAGGTCTCTCTTGTAAATGAGTCCCTGAGGCTCAATGGGTTTAACCTGTATAAATGGTTGGAGAAAAAAAAAAAGTCAATAGCAAAGTAAGTTTACTGGACATTAGCAAAGATTTGGCAAGTACTTCATGAGTGAGTGCACCTGTCATTCCCAAACTTGCTGCTCTAACCAAATGCATTTTCCTGACACATTTCCATTTGAGATAAATAAACAGGCTTCACAACAGTATAAGATTTAATGGGAAGAATCATTTTTTCAAGAAAGAAATAGTTGGCCAACACATATTTCCTACAAGTTTATGTAAACTTAGCCAGCTAAGTTGAAAATAAAATACGTAGTCAAATCTTCATGAATGTAATGTATTTAAAAACTCAATACTACTTTTTTCCCCAAGAAAATGTGTTTAATGTTTCAAACTTCTAAGCCTTTGTCTACGACCGTCCCAGTCTCCTCAGCTCCTTCTTTTCATTCCAAAAACATTTGTGGTTCTCTGACTCGACAAAGTCGCTCAACATCTGATGATATCTTGAAGAAACTGGTTCTTACTGAAATTACGGCTCTTTTAGCCCTTTCAGCGTCTGTTGTTTGTGGTGGATGTGTGGACATGTCCAGACTTTCTCTGCAGTTGTTCATGTGTTAATCCCAGCGAAGGCGCTCTCCCTGCTGGACATGTTTACAACGCAACAGCAGATGAGGCTCGCTGATAACTGTTTTAGCGTGGGAATCAATACCGTGCGCGTCTGAATGAATCCACGATATTGCCAAGCGAAATGGTAAAACCTTTGCTCGCAATAAAGGTCCAGGAAGAGTTATGGTTGCTTTCATACCGTTTCCTTTGGAGACTTTCCAGAATTATTAGAGAGCTGGCTGAGAAAACCACAGCAAAATATTCAGAGCAAATATTGTGCTCATTTGCATTCTCATATGTCATGACTTGACACACAAAAAAAAGAATCTCTGGTAATCTCAGCGCTGCATTGTGTGAGTTTTTGTTTATTTATTTTTCTTACTGTCTCTGATTTGTTGTGTTTGTTTGAGAGAAATGATGTCATCCAAAAAATAATTTCTCTAATTAACATATCAGGCTTGAAAACATCACTTTGCTCATGTCTGGATATCTTTGTGATTGTGTGTGTGCAGGGGCGATTGTAAGGTGGGGGGGGGGGTCATTTGCCAGTAGCATTATCGTTAGTACCATGGACAACATAAAAATTAGTATAACTAAGTCAGATGTAGGATTGCACAGTGGCGCAGTTGGTAGAGCTGTCGCATCTCAGCGAACATGTCGCCACGGTTCAAATCCCGGCCGAGGGCCTTCCTAGATGGAGTTTGCATGTTCTCTCCGTGCATGCGTGGGTTTTCTCCAGGTACTCCTGTGTCCTCCCGCAGACCAAAAACATGCATGTTAGACTGATTGGTAACTCTAAATTGTCCCCAGGTGTGAGTGAGCTGCACTGGCTGTTAGAGAGAAATGGCGTGAACCACAAGTTGGGTTTTAATGGAATTCTCAGAATTACCCGTTGGGTGTAGATCTATAACCGATTAACTTTTGGAGTCAACTCAAGGTAGGATGGCCACCACAGCTAATCAACCTCAGTCAACCAAAAAAGGCTTTATGCCTGTTTCTCAGATATTGGGCTTATTTTAGAGTGGTAGTATCTAAGAGTCTCAGCCCATTCTCTAAGACACAAACATCTCACAAAATATCAAATGACTTATTTTACAAGGTTTGACCAAACTAGCTGTAACTCTGTCCCCTCTCAGCAGAGGATAATTCAAATTGTTTTCTTGTTATCTTTATGTTCATCTGAACAACAAAGCCAATGGGAAAACAGATTGTTCATCTTGGCTTTTAGTCCCCAATATGAGCAAACTTTAAATAAATAAAACAAAAATAGCAACTCACATTTCTTATTAACAACCAGCGGCATATTTTCACCCTGTCTGACATATTATCCTTATGTGCAGCACTGAATATGTTTGTCTAAATGTGCTCCAGGCTGAGTGGTGCTCCTCATGACTACTGACCTTTACATTTGAAATCATCTTACAATACACTTAAGACCGCTGCGTGCCGTTGCATAACGGGGCTCATAATCTCACAATAAGCTGCACACAGCATCAGAAAAAATGAACATGGCAGCAGTGTTTACCGCAGCTACTTTTATTCTGCTTTAAAGCAAGTTTTCTGCAGATCCAGTGGGAAAAAAAAAAAAAAAAAAAACGAACAGGAAGCTGGTGTTCAGTAGTGTGCTTAATGCAGGAAACATGAAATGCAGCCAACCATACTGTTGGTGTTATGGGATTTTTAGTTATTTTCTGACTTTTTTATGTGATAGTGTCTTACTGCTGAGTCTGGATGAATGTTTCTGCCTGCTAAATCAAACTCTCCCTCGGTGCACGGCGCAAGCCAAGACCCTGCATGTTTTCTTCTGGATGTGTCAAACCGAAGACAGGGGTGAGCAAGGTGAGGGCAGGAGGTTGTGGGGAGGAAAATGGAGGGGAGATGAGACAGGAGCGCGCACAGGCCATTCAGTGGGAGCATGTTCATTAGCATGGAGCATGGGGCGTTTTATCTCCTCTGAGAAAGAGCCGTGCAATCTGACATCGCCGATACATTAAACAAACCGCGTCGTGCACGCATCGACGCACAAACAACAGCGCTCGGCGTGAAGATGAGTCCATTTTAAGGTGGGGGGGGGGTGCGCTCAAGTGGAACGTAACTTCTCTTATTAATTGGTTTCAGCGTAGGACTACTTCCAGCGTGCGAGGAGCAGTCTGAACAAGGTGTTGTTTGTATGTTGAGGGGACTTCGAAGGCCCGATAAGTCCACGTGAAGGTTCCAAAAATTTGACGGTCGGTGCTGAGAAATTCCGCACCCTCAGCTCGTCTTATCGAAATCATTCAAGCTCAGAGCATGACTAGTGAGACTGATGGAAAATTGAGCTGCTCTCTCAAGCAGCAAAGAACGGTGCAGCCATTCCCTCGCCCATCACTCCCCCAATCAGCCCAAATGTGCACAGATATAGACTATTGATAAATGTCACTGAACTATTCCAGGACTGGACATTTAAAAGGCCGCAGAATTTTTTTATTTTTCTTTTTTTTTATTTTTTTTGCCTTGTTCTTCTGTGGTGCAAGGATAAATCTGGTTAAGTGCTGGACAGTGATACTCTCTGACACCTGAGGCAGCCATGTATTTCTTTGGATGGGGACACCGGGTGCCAATTTATCTCCAGACGTGTGTCTCTTTTCTGATGATTGAGCTCTATAACTTCCAGAAATGGCCTCTTAAATCACAGCGTATCTTACAGTGTGTGAATTCTCGCTGAAACTGCAGACAGTGTCCACTGTTTCAGGGTGAAATGAATGTCTTGAAACATTTTTCTGCCTTGCTCACTCAAGGAGATCAGGCAGCCTGAAAGTGCTGCAGACATGCAATGCAGACCAAAAAAATAAAACCTTGGTTCAACAGAACTTCACAAATGCATGCTTCATAAACACAGAAACTGCAGTTTAAGCGTGTTAAGCTGTTTAGGCATTTGTTTGACATTTAAGTTAGCATTTTAATATCCCTTGCAAATTGGGCCTGCTGTCCCACATAATTTAAAAATGTGTCTGCTCCTGTTTCAAAATAATATTCTTAACATTTTCACGTTCTGCAGAAGCCTGCTAATGATTCAACAATTTAAATCAGATGAGGCAGGGAAACATCTACAATATGCAACATGACGTTTCCAAAGGACCAGGATTGGAGATTGCAGATCTTCCTGAGGGGACTTATGGCTCCAAATCATGTTTTAAAGCAGGGGCATACAGGTAGATTTAAAAAATTTGAACACAGGTAGTCCCCGAGTTACGAACGAGATCCGTTCCTGCGGCGCGTTCGTAACTCTATTTGCCGTAAGTCAAAGCGCCGGCCACGTGGCTGCCGTAGCTCCGGATTTTCGGCCGTAACTCAAAACTGAAAGCACATGGTGAACGGTAACGGCATTTTAAACACCTTTTTTTTTTCAATGTAAAACAACAACAGCGTACTTAGAACGCTGTTTTAATGTGTTTCCAAGCAGTTAGCTAACAAAA